>ONZH01014846.1:0-399201 GCA_900303285.1 Rhinella marina | reverse complement strand
TGAAATAATCCTAGGTTAATATTGGCTAATGGAGATCATATTTTGGGAATATCTCGGGAACGGTACGTCCTAGAGAGCTGGGACACCTGATGTAACTGTGTTTCGAATTTGGTGAAAATTGGTCCAGTAGTTTGGTCGCGCATAGAGAACAGACAGACAGATGGACAGACAGACAGATAGAAACTCAATTTTATATATATTAGAGACTAGCAGAAGGACTCGGCTTCGCCTGGGTATATTTCATCTATTTCGTTCTGGGTATATTTCATATATTTCATCTGTGTCGTTGCAGAGAGAAAGTCATCCTCCCTCCCTCCCCTGGAGCTGACAGAAGTTGATTTTTACCTTCAATTTTTCAATCACTGTTGGCTGCGCAGTGGGAGGGGCCGTGGCCTGAGCGAGTCGGGGGTGTGCCTTAGCTGGACCTGGGGGAGGGGTTTTTAAGTCTTTCTTTTGAGGGTGGCCTGAATTACAGGTGGATGCCATGGTAATATATGAGGAAACATATATTACCATGAAGAAGTTGATTTTTACCTTCATTTTTTCAATCCCCATTGACTGCGGAGTGGGAGGGGGCGTGACCTGATTGGGTCGGGGGCGTGGTTTAGCGGGACCTGGGGGGGTGTTTTAAGTCCTTTTTTTGATGGTGGCCTGAATTACAGTTCAATGCCATGGTAATTTATGAGCAAACACAGTGGATAGCAGTGGAAGAAAACATCGCTTAGCATGGGTATATTTAATCTATTTCATTTAATGTTTGTGTGGGTCATTGCAGAGAGAAAGGCATCCTCCCTCCCACCCCTGCAGCTGACAGAAGTTGATTTTTACCTTCACTTTTTCAATCCCAGTTGGCTGCAGAGTGGGAGGGGGCATGACTTAGCGAGACCTGGGGCGTGGGTTTTAAGTCCTTCTTTTGAGGGTGGCCTGAATTACAGGTCGATGCCATGGTAAGTTATGATGACACGCAATGGGTAGCAGTGGAAGAAAACATCTTTTATTACTACTGAACGGTCTTAGCCTAAAATTAGTGTATTTCATCCATTTCATTTAATGTTTCTGTGTGTCGTTGCAGAGAGAAAGTCAATGCAGCTGACAGAAGTTGATTTTTACCTTCATTTTTTCAGTCCCCATTGGCTGCGGAGTGGGAAGGGGCGTGGCCTGACCTAGTCAGGGGCGTGGCTTAGCGAGACCTGGGGTGGGGGTTTTAAGTCCTTCTTTAGAGGGTGGCCTGAATTACAGGTCGATGCCATGGTAATTTATGAGGACACGCAATGGTTAGTAGTGGAAGAAAACATCTTTTATTACTACTGAATGGTCTTAATCTAAAATTAGTCTAAAACATAAGTTATATTTCTGGTAACCGGAATACCCCTTTAACAGTGTCATCCACAGCGCTCTGCCCCTTTAACCCTTTCACCCCCGGAGGTTTTTTCGGTTTTGCGTTTTCGTTTTTTGCTCCTTGCCTTCATACAGCCATAACTTTTTTATTTTTCTGCTCACATAGTTGTATGAGGGCTTGTTTTTTGCGGGACAAGTTGTACTTTCAAACGCCACCATTTATTATTGGATATGGTGTAGTGGGAAGCAGGAAAAAAAATTCCAAATCGGGTGAAATTGCAAAAAAAACACTATTCCGCTACAGTTTTCCGGGTTTTTTATTTACGGCGTTTGCTGTTCATTAAAACTGACCGGTTACTTTCATTCTACAGGTCAGTACGAATCCAGCGGTACCTAACATGTATAGTTTTTCTTGTGTTTTGATAGTGATAGAAAAATTATAAAGTTGGTTGTTTTTTTTTGGTCGTCATATCTTGACCCCGATAACTTTTTGGCATTTATGTGTACGGAGCTGTATGGGGGCTGGTTTTTCGTGGGGCGATCTGAAGTTTTTATTGATACCATTCTGGGGTGTGTATGACTTTTTGATCGCTTTTTATTTAATTTTTTTTAGAAAAAAAGTGACAAAAAACAGCGAATCGCCATTTTGACGCTTTTTTCCGCCACACAATTCACAGTGTTGGAATTTTTTTTTTTACTTTAAAAGTACGGGCGTTTTCGGTCACGGTGATACCCATGATGTCTATATTTATTTTTATTTAGGTATTTATTTTTTAATTATACGGAAAGGGGGGGTGATTTCAACTTTTATATATTTTTTTATTTTTTATATATTTTTTAACATTTTTTAAATTTATTTTTTTATTATTTGAAAGCTCAAATATGAGCTAATATATTGTACTTTTTATTTTTTCACTATGAGCAATCTCTGATTTTTAATCTTGAATTAAAACTCATGATTGCTCATTTCTTATCCTGGCCTGCCATCTAGTGGCCAGAATAAGAATTGCACTTTGAAAGCTGTAATCCTCACCAGCGAGGATTACAGCTTTCATAGCGTGTACAGACGGCCCGATTGGCCAATCGGGTCGTCTGTACATCACCCGGAAGCGAACCGCTTCCGGGTTCAGACGCCACCGGAAGACTTCAGAAGGGCCCACAAGGAATGAGAGGCCCATCGGAGGACGCCGCCGATGGCGGTAAGTAGCCGCAAGTCTCTGCTGTTAGAAACAGCAGAGACTTGCCGGCCATGACGCCCGCCGCACCCGCGAGCGGGCGTCATGTCCCCGCACCTCCCGAGTGCCATACATGTACGGCGCTGGTTGGGAAGGGGTTGCAGTGAAGAGAAATGGCTGGGTTGTTATTTACTTGAGCTCCTCAGCTGGCTGCTAATTACCTGGCTGGGTTGTTATGGAAACCGGCGTGTATGTGGAGAAAATGGCAGTCGGGATTTGAAGTGAAATGCTCCCAGGCTAATATTGGCTAATGGAAATAATATTTTGGGAATATCTCGGGAACGGTACGTCCTAGAGAGCTGAGACCTGGTCTAAAACCTTCCCGGACAACTGATGTACCTGTGTGCCGAATTTGGTGAAAATCAGTCCAGTAGTTTGGTCGCACATAGAGAACAGACAGACAGACAGAAACTCATTTTTATACATATTAGGCCTCATTCAGACGACCGTATATTTGTGGGTCCACATTATTGCGGACCCGCAAATATACGGGGATCGCCCGGCGTGTGTTCCGCAGCGCTCGGAACACACGCCGTGCGGCCCCATTGAAAATGCCTATACTTGTCCATGCGTACGGACAAGTATAGGACATGTTCTATCTTTTTATGCGGAGCCGCGGCACGGAGCTGTCTCCGTGCCGCGGCTGTGCGCTCCCATAGAGGTGAATGGGGCTGCATGTATTCCGCAATTTTGCGGAATACATATGGCCCCATTCATACGGTCGTGTGAATGGGGCCTAAGAGATATATATAATGCCGTAGGATTACCACTAAGCCAGAAGAGGGAGCTATATGAAATGTATACAGCAACCTGGAGGAAGCCAGGACCTAGGGGAGTGAGGTAGATGTGTGCTGTGTAAGGCAATGGAAGCTGAGCTGCTGAATGAGCAGGTTCAAGGAGCTCTGGCTCTGTTAGTCACAAAGCTTCCAGTTTTGTGCACATGTCCTGTACTTTACATATACAGCAGTGTACAGCAGTGAATTACATCTCCTACCTCACAGCAGTACACTGCAGTATATATAATATAGATCTGTACATCTTCCCTGACATATAGTATATACTGCAGTATATTGATACGACAGGTTACACACTGCATGTATTATACCTTGTACCTGACATATCAGTACACTGCTGTATATACTATTTGTCAGGTAAGAGGTATAGCAGATGCAGTGGGTTAGTATTAGGGTTAGGAATAGTAATTGGGTTAGGGTCCATATTAGTATTATAGGGTTAATATTAGGTTAGGTCAGTATTAGGGTTACAGTTAGTATTAGGGTCAGTATTAGGGTTACAGTTAGTAGTGTTAGGGTCAGTTAGCATTAGTGTTAATATTAGGGTTAGGATTAGTGTTAGTATTAGGCCCCATTCACACGACCGTATGAATGGGGCCGTATGTATTCCGCAAAATTGCGGAATACATGCAGCCCCATTCACTTCTATGGGAGCGCACAGCCGTGCGCACGGACAAGTATAGGCATTTTCAATGGGGCCGCACGGCGTGTGTTCCGAGCGCTGCGGAACACATGCCGGGCGGCCCCCGTATATTATGCGGTATATTTGCAATAATGCGGACCCGCAAATATACGGTCGTCTGAATGAGGCCTTAGAGTTAGAATTAGCATTAGTCTTTGGGTGGACTTTAGAAGATGGTTAAAGTCTCATGAGTAAGCCTTGAGAAATTTGAATCCACGAGCATAAAATCCAGTATCCTACAAGTGATGCTTATCATCCATTCCCTATGAAAAGACTGGAAAGAGCTAAAGACCCATGTGCAACCACTCACAACCAAGTAATCCTGGACTGGCTTTGAGTTCATTTGCAGTTCTTGACAGGCAACTGTGAAGCTGGTTCCACAGTCTGATCTCAATCGTTTTACTGATCCTCTGATTGTGAGAAATCGTCTTAGGCCCCTTTCACACGGGCAAGATTTCCGCGCGGGAGCAATGCGTGATGCGAACGCATTGCACCCGCACTGAATCCTGACCCATTCATTTTAACGGGGCTTTTCACATGAGCGATGTTTTTCACGCATCAGTTCGCCGTTGCGTGAAAATCGTAGCATGTTCTATATTCTGCGTTTTTCACGCAGCCCTGGCCCCATTGAAGTTAATGGGTCTGCGTGAATCACGCATTGCATCCGCACGCAAGTGCGGATGCAATGCTTGATTCACTGATGGTTGCTAAGAGATGTTGTTTGTAAACACGTTTTTTATCACGCGCGTGAAAAACGCATCAAAGTGCTTCGCACCCACGTGGAAAAAACTGAACGAACATACGCAATCGCAGTCAAAACTGACTGCGATTGCGTGTGGATTGGTGCGGATGTGTGCGGATTTTCCGGAACGCACCCTGAATGCATCTGGACTGAATCCGTGACGCCCGTGTGAAAGAGGCCTTAGGCCTCTTTTAGGCCTCTTTCACACGAGTGTCGCGGATTTGGTCCGGATGCGTTCAGGGTGCGTTCCGGGAAAAACGTGTGATTTGTCCTGCGATAGTTGTAATATTTGTGTGCGATTGTTTCAGTTCCGTTTTTGCGTTTTTCACGTGCAGGTGGCATGCGTTTTTCACGCGCGTGAAAAAAAACGCAAACATCCTCAGTTAAAACACCTGTTGCCTTGTCTAACCTATAAATAGAAAAAATCACTGAAAATAGGGACGCTAAAAATTAAACTTTATTTCAACTGTTTAAAATATATATGTATAACAAGGGAAAAACTCGCACAAAAGGCGTATATAAAATATCATACGCTATCCTCTGTGTGGTGCAATTGGATCAATCACCCCACCTCGCTCTGTGGTAGCTATAGATTGAACCAAAGAGGTACAGAATGCACCCACATTAGGATAGGATACATGTGTGATATCCTAATGTGGGTGCATTCTGTACCTCTTTGGTTCAATCTATAGCTACCACAGAGCGAGGTGGGGTGATTGATTCAATTGCACCACACAGAGGATAGCGTATGATATTTTATATACCCCTTTTGTGCGAGTTTTTCCCTTGTTATACATATATATTTTAAACAGTTGAAATAAAGTTTAATTTTTAGCGTCCCTATTTTCAGTGATTTTTACGATTTTCAGGACGCCAACCTTTCTATCCTATCAGGATTTCTGTGATTTTTTAACCTATAAATAGGCCCACAATGCTTTTTGATTTTGTGGAAATCTCCATTTTGTGTGGTAGTGTTTGAGTTGTGTGTTTGGTGGTCTTTCATTGGCATAATGTCTGGTTCACCGTTATCTAATGCCGATCATGTTCTTTTTCATTGGATACTTTTTTGTTGTTTTGGTGATCGGCCAGAAATGATCCAGGAGGAACCGCGGAGGAAGCGAATGTGAGTTCATCCTCTAGTATCTCAGCGGCCCAGCCATGGTCAGTTTGTTTTGTTATACACTGACCTATGGCTACACCCTTCAAAGTTTTTTAGTTACTGCTGCATGGGTGTCGCAACTTTTGACCGTCTTTTGTCTGAGTTGCGTCCTGGGCTAACTTTCCAGGACACAAATATGCGTCGCTGTGTTTCTCCTGAGGAACGTCTTATTATTACGTTATTACGTTGAGGTAAGTGTTATAATTTTTTTTTTGTTGATTTTTGTTTATTTTACTTTTTTTCATTAAGTTGTTCATTTTCAATTGTCTTTTTTTTTTCCATTGCAGATTTTTGGCGACGGGCAATTCTTTTTCATCTTTACATTTTGAGTTTCGTATGGGGACCTCCACGATAGCTGGAATAGTGACTTCAACCTGTCATACAATTTGGTTGCAGCTCAGAGCTGCTATGCTGCCGCTACCATCTACGCAGTAGTGGTTGGATATAGCCCAGGGCTTCCTGGAGAGGGCACAGTTTCCCAATTGTCTTGGTGCCCTTGACGGAAAGCACATACGAGTGAAGAAGCCACCAAACTCAGGGTCCCGTTTCTACAATTATAAGCAGTATTTCTCTGTAGTTTTGTTGGCCTTGGCTGACACAAACTTCAGGTTTATATATGTAGATATTGGGGCCTATGGTAGTTCTGCAGATGCTCGCATCTTCAGGGCTTCCAGAATGAGTCGGTTGCTTCAGTCCAACCAACTCAACATACCGCAGCCAGCTAATCTTCCTGGCTCCTCTGGTCCCCCTGCACCTTATGTTTTAGTTGGCGACGAGGGTTTTGCACTGTCAACAAACCTCATGCGTCCATTCCCCAGACGAGGTTTGGATCACAAAAGGCGCACTTTTAATTTTCGTTAAGCAGGGCCAGAAGGTATGTTGAGTGCGCTTTTGGAATCCTTTCCAGCAAATGGCGGGTTTTTCTTTCAGCCATCCAGCTGGCACCAAAAAATGTCAATGGGGTAATAAAGGCATGTATAGTGCTACATAACTATATACGCACTTATGAGTCCACCCCTGAGGACCAAGATGAGACATTTGAAACACCTGCATAAGGAGAAGCCTCTCATCTAGGAAGAGCTGGATCTGCTGGCCTCAGGGTGCGGGAATTATTTTCCGACTATTTTATGTCCCCCATTGGTTCAGGTCCTTTCCAGCATTAGTTATTTTAAATCGTGGTTGTTTTTTTTATTGTTTTTTGGACTCATCTGGCTGGTTTAATTTTTTTAGGTAGTGTTTTTCTATTTTTTTTAGATAGGGATTCGCAATACAATGAGGACTCTTGACGTGGGTTGCGAGCTTATATATTTCCATTTCAAAATGTCATTTTCGAATTGAAATATATACTAATACCTCATTTCCAAATCAAATTGTACAATTGATAATGGTGACCTTTAAAAATAAAATATATATTTATTCTGTTTATTTAATAATTATATAATGTTAAATGTTGGATTATGACTTTATTAAAATTTTAAACATTAGTTCTGATTATGATAAGGGATGTGGAAGATTAATAAAATTTGGAAATGTACTATAATGTCTGTTTTTTTTCTTTATTTTAAAATAAAATTGTAAATATTGGACCATGATGTAAATCAAGTAACACTCACATGAAAATATATTCCCAAACAACCAAGCAAATATGTTAAATCCAAATTAAAATAACGAGGTTGTGGGTTAGGGCCAGAATAAGGGCCTGGTCCCATGCTCATTGGTGGCTAAGAGGGGCCATGTGGGCCAGAAGAGTGGGATGGGGGGCCACTACCAATTTCAGCCCTGTATGAGGAGGGAGGTCTGGTGTGCTCAGGTGCATAAAAACTGCCTTCAACAGGATATTCCATTCACTCCATATTCTGATGATGGACTGATTGTGAAGGTGGGGGAGCATCATGGATACTTCCATGACGGCGCCAATTTTCAATGGCCTAAAACAACTCCTTGGGGTCTTTGGGAGGTGTAGCAGCATCCAGAAGGGTACTAATAGAGGACTGTATTCTAAAGTAAACATCAATGGGCAGGCGACGGAAATGTTCCGCAAGACTGTGCCCATACAGATCATAGGTGTCCTCGTGCCTTGCCTGGCCTAAATACTCCATAACTCTTGTGTTCACCTCTACCTCTGCAGGCAAAGGTGCCCTTCTTTTACGGGAGGAGACTACTTGGGAAGGCACAACATCATGTGAAGCTGGGGGGTTGCTCTGTCCAACACCAGATGGTCCACCTTTAGCTGGGTTGTCAGCCTCCTGTGTGGCTTGGCCAGGTCCTTCACTGCCACTTGGCTGGTCAGGAGAAAGCTCCTCTGCTTCAGTCTCAAGACTATCCTCTGTTCTTAAAAGAAATATCAAATATTTTCCAAACAAAAAAAACACCGAAACAAATTTACATAAAAATTAGAGAACATTCACTAGATCTTGAATGAGAATAGAAAATAAATAAAGGGTGAATGCTGAAGGGACAGAGGGATTCAACAGGCTTAACCCTTTGGCGCATTTGGACGTAACTGTACGTCCAAAGTGCAAGTAAGTTGCTGCATTTGGACGCACAGTTACGTCCAAACTGCTTACCGGGACTGTGACACTATAAAGTGTCACAGCCCCGGAGTCTCCGCTCTCCCGGAGAGCAGAGACGTCGGGGAAGCCGGCAAGGGACCAATCAGAGTGGTCCCTTGCCAGCAAGCGCTCCGATTGGTTAGTCTCTGCAGACTAACCAATCGGAGCGCTTCAGTATTAAAATGCCGGTTTCAGGCTGCGATCTCCACTCTGGAGAGAGATCGCAGCCTGAAACCAGGTAAGTCCTCTGTGCCCCCACATAGCCCCCTTCTTGTAGTGCCCCCCCTTGTAGTGCCCCCTCCTTGTAGTGCCCCCCTGGTGCCTCCGTTGCCCCCCCTCCTGCTTTGTATTGTATGATGGCAGCGGCTCAGGATCGGAGCCGCTGCCATCAGCAGAGAGTGTGAGCTGTAATTACAGCTCACACTCTGCTGCTAACAGCTGAAATCGGTGCTGGCACCGATTTCAGCTGTTTAACCCCATAGATGCTGCGGTCAGTAGCCGCCCGCAGCATCCATGGGGTTAAGAGGGAGGGAGCTCCCTCTCTATACCATCGGGCCGCCGCTGCTGCAATGGCAACGGCCCGATGGTTACCATGGCAACCAGACGCTTTACAAAAAGCGTCCTGGTTGCCATGTAGCTAAGGCTGATTAGACCCTCAGGGTCTGATCAGCCTTAGTGTAGCACTGATACAGTGCATTGCAATAGATGGCTATTGCAATGCACTGTATAGCCATCAAGCCCACTGGATCTTCAAGATCCAAATGGGTCTTGATAAAGTTTAAAAAAAATGTAAAAAGTAAAAAAGAAAAGTGTGAAAAGAAAGTAAAAAAAAGTGTAAAAAAGTAAAAAAAATAAAGTTTAAAAAAAGTTTAAAAAGCGCCCTTTTTCCCCAAATAAAGTAAAAAAAAAGAAAAAGTACACATATTAGGTATCGCCGCGTCCGTATCGACGGGCTCTATAAAAGCGTCACATGGTCCACCCCGCCAGCTGTACGCAAACATTTTTTTAAAAAAAAAACTATACCAAAACAGCCATTTTCTGTCACCTTGCCACACAAAAAGTGTATTAGCAGGCGATCAAAAAGGCGTATTTACCCCAAAATGGTACCAATCAAACCGTCATCTCGTCCCGCAAAAAATGAGCCCCTACCTGAGACAATCTCCCAAAAAATAAAAAAACTACAGCTCTCTGACTATGGAGATACTAAAACATGATTTTTTTTGTTTCAAAAATGATATTATTGTGTAAAACTTAAATAAATAAAAATAAGTATACATGTTAGGTATCGACACGTCCGTAACAATCTGCTCTACAAAAATATCACATGATCTCTCCCCTCAGGTGAACACCGTAAAAAATAAAAAATAAAAACTGTCTAAAAAAAGCCATTTTTTATCACATTTCATCACAAAATATTTAATACCAAGCGATCAAAAAAGCGTATGCCCCCAAAAATAGTACCAATCTAACCGTCATCTCGTCCCGCAAAAAATGAGCCCCTACCTGAGACAATCGTCCAAAAAATAAAAAAACTACAGCTCTCTGACTATGGAGACATTAAAACATGATTTTTTTTTGTGCTTCAAAAATATTGTGTAAAACTTAAATAAATAAAAAAAAGTATACATAATTGATATTGCCGCGTCCGTAACGACCTGCTCTATAAAAATATCACACGATATAACCTGTCAGATGAATGTTGTAAATAACAAAAAATAAAAACTATGCCAAAACTGCTAGTTTTTGTTACCTTGCCTCACAAAAAGTGTAATATAAAGGTACCAAAAATCGCATGTACCCTAGAATAGTACTAACAAAACTGCCAACTTATCCCGTAGTTTCCAAAATGGGGTCAGTTTTTTGGAGTTTCCTACTCTAGGGGTGCATCAAATCTGACATGGAAACTTAAACTTTTTCCAGTGAAATCTGCCCTGGCGTTCCTTTCCTTCTGCGCCGTGCCGTGTGCCTGTACAGCAGTTTACGATGACAAATGGGGCATTTCTGTAAACTACAGAATCAGGGTAATAATTATTGAGTTTTGTTTGGCAGTTAACCCTTGCTTTATTCTCGGACTAAAATGATTTAAATGGAAAATCTGCCAAAAAAGTGAAATTTGGAAATTTTGGCTACATTTTTCTTTAATTCTTGTGGAACACCTAAAGGGTTAATAACGTTTGTAAAATCAGTTTTGAATACCTTGAGGGGTGTAGTTTCTAAAATGGGGTCATTTTTGGGTGGTTTCTATGATGAAAGTCTCACAAAGTGACTTCAGACCTGAACTGGTCCTTAAAAAGTGGGTTTTGGAAATTTTGTGAAAAATGTCAAGATTTGCTTCTAAATTTCTAAGCCTTCTAACGTCCCAAAAAAATAAAATGTAATTTTCAAAATGATCCAAACCTGAAGAAGACACATAGGGAATGTAAAGTAATAACTATTTTTGGAAGTATTACTATGTATTTTAAAAGTAGAGAAATTGACATTTGGAAATTTGGAAATTTTTCTAAATTTTTGGTAAATTTGGTATTTTTTTATAAATAAGAATGAAATATTTTGACTCAAATTTACCACTGTCATGAAGTACAATATGTGACGAGAAAACAATCTCAGAATGGCCCGGATAAGTAAAAGCGTTCTAAAGTTATCACCACATAAAGTGAGACATGTCAGATTTGAAAAATGGGGCTCCGGCATTTGGTCCAAACTGGCTGTCGGTTGAAGGGGTTAATGAAAGGACATGTTAAAGTAAGATAGACATAACATTACGAATAAAAACAAAGGATGCAGAAACTTATGGCCTCAAATCAATTACAGTATATACTGGTGTATAAGACTACTTTTTAACCCCTTAAAATAATGGCTACAGTGGGGGGTCGTCTTATACGCCGGATATACGGGGGCCACACTGTGTGAGGTGTTTTTTTTTTCCCCGTCAGCGCGTAGAGAGCCCTGCTCTTAGCATACTGAAGTAGCATACTATTCTCTATATTCTCAGGAGGATTTTGAAGGCTTTTAAAGGGAAACTGTCATGCCAGCAAGACCTGTTACAATATCGCAGCTTACAGTTATGATCACCAGGCACTTGCTCTCTTGTTTGTTTTGCAAAGTTTTAGCTTTACCGTACATGTTTGAAACAACCTTATGTTTATAAGTGACAGTTTTGCTGCTATATACAGTACCTGCATGTCATATGCATTTGAATTAAAATTAACATGTTGAAATCAAAGCAGACTTTTTTTCATTTGGGAGAGGGGTAGTCTTATACAGTGAGTATATACCAAATTCTATATTTTTAGGGCAGAAGTTGGGGGTCGTCTTATACGCCCAGTCGTCTTATACGCCGGCATATATGGGTACATCCCGCAAAAACATGAGCTGTTCTCTGTAAATATATGGCCTTTTTTTCGGGGGACCAGAACCACTGTGCCCATGCTGGGTAATCTCCTTCCTAAACTGGTCCCGACAACTACGCCAGCGGTTTTTTACATCTTCAACTGTCATACAAAGAAAATATTAGAGCAAACATCCCCTAAGCAAATACACTGGGAAAGTAAATTGATAGCAACATTACACATGTGACAATGAGGTTTAACAAACATAACAAATATAGTTAAAAATGGAGTGTTCCTTACCCAATCTATTTCTATTTTTGGATGATGTTTCACCCCACACCGAATGGAACAACTCCTTTGTAATCTCTTTCCAGGCGGCTTCTTTTTTGTAACAGTCATGATAGGCCGCACTACGGGTGTCCCAGATGGCAGGCCTATCCTGAACCAGGACAATCAGCTTGTCCACATCCATGGTTTTTGGGACACGAGGCATTTTCTCTATCTCAGGAACGGCAAGGGAAGGCTCTATCAGCAAGCACCTCCTCACCAGCAGCTAAATAATCCCTTCCTTCAGCTTGTACTTCCTGTCTCGTCTGCCTTCACTGTTGCCTAGTAACCTGCGTGAAAAACGCAACGCGTTGTATCCGGATGTATTGCGTTTTTCACGCAGCCCAATTGACTTCTATTGAGGAAGGGCTGCGTGAAAAACGCAGAATATAGAACATGCTGCGATTTTAACGCGACACGAAAATGCTGCGTGAAAAAAAACGCTCATGTGATAAAGCCAATAGAAATGAATGGGTCAGGATTCGTGTGGGTTACACGAGCGTGACGGATTAGGTCCGGATGCGCTCAGGGTGCGTTCAGGAAAACTCGCACCATTTTGCAAGCAAGTTCAGTCAGTTTTGTCTGCGATTGCGTTCAGCTGTTTTTCAGCGCAGGTTGATGCGTTTTTCACGCGCGTGATAAAAAAACTGAAGGTTTACAAACAACATCTTCTAGCAACCTTCAGTGAAAAATGCATCCGCACTTGCTTCAGGATGCAATGTGTTTTTCACTGAAGCCCTATTCACTTCTATGGGGCCAGGGCTGCGTGAAAACGCAGAACGCAGAACTGATGCGTGAAAAAAAACGCTCATATACACAGGCCCATTGAAATGAATGGGTCAGGATTCACTGCGGGTGCTATGCGTTCACGTCTCGCATTGCACCCACGCGGAAAACTCGCTCGTGTGAAAGGGGCCTTAAGGCACTGATGGAAGTGTTCATGGATTCTATCACTTCTATGTGTATAGCACATTCACTCAGACATGTAAGGCTTCATTCACACGACCATATTTTGTTTCCATGTCTGTTCCGTTTTTTTTGCGGACCGTATGCAGAACCATTCATTTCAATGGGTCCGCAAAAAAAACGGAAAGTACTCTGTGTGCATTCTGTTTCCGTATGTCCGTATTTCCGTTCCATAGCTCTGCAAAAAAGATAGAACATGTCCTATTCTTGTCCATTTTGCTGACAAGGATAGGCATTGTTACAATGGATCTGCAAAAAAAACGGAAAGATGGATGCCATACGGAACGTCATCCATTTTTTTTTGCGGATCCGCAATTTGCGGACCCAAAACACATACGGATGTGTGAATGAAGCCTAAACAACACTGCCCATCATTTCTGCGTGACAAATTCTGGTTCTATATACAGTGACTGCCCATGGATCAAAGACATCTAAGTGTACCTAAGTAAACAGTTGGCTCTGTACTTGTCCTATCTGCGGGCAAATCAGACATTTGCTGTTGTTGCAATATTCCCCATTGACTTGCGACACACATTACAATGGTACAATCCTACTATGCAAAGGTCTGCAGCTCTTAAATGGAACCTGTCATCAACTTTATGCTGCCTATACTAATGGCAGAATAAAGCAGAGACAGGTGAGTTGATTTCAGTGGTCTGTCATTTATAAGTGGTTGCTGAGAACCAACATCACAATCATTGCAGACTAGGCCTGGAAAAGAGTCCTGGCCACCTGAGAAGAGTCATGGTTATTCATAAATTCTTGCTCTCCCTGCCCACCTGCTGATGATTGACAGTTTTCCACCTAGTTTTCTCCCCTTCTCTCCAGGAGAGAACTGTCAATCATCAGTAGATGGGCGGGGAGAGTAGGAGAATTTGAATAACCATGACTCTTCTCAACTAGATTTGACTCTTTTCAAGGCCTGATCTGCAATGATTATGATGCTGGTTTTTGGCAACCACTTACTTTTAGCTCATGAGTGACACACCGCTGACTTCAGCATTTCTGTCAGTATTTTATGCTGCCCTCAGTGAGGTCAGCATAAAGTTGATGACAGGATCCCTTTAAAGCACTCTCAGTAAGGTGTCTGCCTTTGTGCTTGACACTTTCCATATAATGCCACATCAGCAGTGTGGTACTGCAGTAAAATGTATTGGCTCCACTGAGGCCTTCTTCTTCTAGCCGCAAGTAATAAAAGCCATAAATAACTTTATAAAACCAAATATAACAATGGCCACAGATGGTAACAGATATAACAATGAATACAACTAATATGGATTCTGTTTAGAAAGCCATAGTTGGCATAGCATCACATCTGGGATTCGTGGCTCCCATGGACATCAGGTGACGATGGCTTCATTTTATTTTTGCAGTCCATGTACTATACAGGATCCTAAAGAAGCTTGTGCCTTTGCGATTAAAAATGATTTACCATTACCAGCAGCTTTTTCTCTAAATTAAAGGCTGTCCCTGAGACCGGGAACCTGTTTTCATATGGCCAGGCAGGGTGGTAAAAAAAAAAAAAAAAAAGACTCATCTGTGACTAGCACTCTGGTTCCAGTATAGAGTTAACCTCTACTCCCTGATGGATCAGAATTGTGAGGTGACATGCACATTACCACTGCCTGTCAGTCAATGGCCTTCACGTGACCGCTGCCACCACTGAGGCAATCAACTATTCTTCAACTGTGATGTGCAGGTAGACAGCTTATCATGTCACATTTCTGTCCAGCAAAGACCAGAAACCATGGAGAAGGTTGTTTGCTGCACCTAGAGTCAGTGACAGGCAGTGACATAATTATAGGGGTCGCAGCAGTCGTGACCGGGCCACTAAGCCAGGTACTCCTTGCCAGTGGTGCCATAATTTTCTCTTTATGAGACACTGTGAATCTTATAAAGCGAATACTAGAAAAAGCTTCTGTTATGAAAACGTTCACTAGTCTGAAGGAGTTGAGGGGAGAGGAAGTGAAGCTTGGTACTTCCCTTTCCCTGCTTGTTCTTCTCCAGGTGCCGTGCTGCACTGTCCTAACTTAGTACAGTGTCAGGACGCAGTATGAGCACTATGACCTGACGATGCAGGCAGGTGTCAGTGTAATGTGGGCCCAAAGAAGACCAAGAGCTGAGAATGCAGGGGAGACCACCGGACCTAGAGAGGAGAGGCGCAGCAGGAGTGGAAGTTAATATATTTAGGGTCTGATCTGAGGTGTAATACTTGGGGGGGGGTCTGACATGGAGATCTAATGGGGGTCTGATCGAAGGTCTGAAACTGGGGTCTGATCTAAATTCTGATATGGGGGTTTGATATGGAGGCAGGTTTAACATGAAGATCTGATGGGTATCTTATCTGAGGTTTGGTATGGGGGTCTGATCAGAGGATCTCATGAGGGTCTGAAGATCTGATATGGGGGACTGATTTGAAGATCTGATATGGGCAGGGGTGTTGCTAGGTTAAAACATTCGGGGCCTGGGCCCCTGATGTTTTGTCCCAGGCCCTGAATGTCCTGCCTGTCAGCCACAACTTTATTGCTATTCTCAGTAGCGCAATATAATTGAATCTAATGCACTGGAAGATCTGAAGGACCTGTGATGACATCACAGGTCATGTTATCAGTAAAACAGGCAGCGGTTGAGAAGGACCTTTGATGATGTCGCCATCATGTGACCAGTGCAGGAGAGGACGGCACTGAAGAGGAGAAGTCCTGGGAAAGAAGCAGTGGTGAGGGCTGCTAGATGAGGAGAGGTAAGTGAAGGGAGAGGCAGAGCAATGCTGGGAGTTGTGTTTTTTTAACTGGGACTGCATGTTAGGGCTGAACGGAGGGATGTTATTTACATGGGACTGTATGTTAAAGGCGGCTGTGGGAGGGAGTGACGTTATTTACATGGGCCTTATTTCTACTAAGAGCACTATGGGGGGCCTTATTACTACTGAGGGGTCTGTAGATAGCTTTATTACCACTGGGGGAACAATAGGGGAGCCTTATTTCTAGTGGTGGCTCTGTGAGGGTATTATTAATACTGGAGGGCTCTTCTACTAATGGAGGCACTCTTGGGGGGCATTATCACTGTTGAGGGCACTATAGGGGGCAGTATTACTAATGGGGGCACTCTTGGGGAACATTTTCACTGTTAGGGGCACAGTAGGGGGCAGTATTACTAATGAGGGCATTCTAGAAGGGAATTACTATTGGTGGAAATTTGAGGAGCACTATTACTATGGGGTCACTGATATTTCTTCAGGATAGCATTTGGGGATATTGGGGGGCACAGCCAGCAGCAGAATAACACTGTTGGGATACCAGAAGGGGGAGGATGGTAGAAAGGTGAGGAAGGTAAGATGTCCATGTGTCACACTCTGCAGAGACGAGGCGCAGCTGAAACAAGTTGTCCGGACCAAATGGAGAAGATGACAGAGAAGATCTAAATGACTAAATGAGAGGAGACGTCACCTGGAGGCCATGGATGTGAAAGGTAAGTGCTGCTATACGGCGAGTGCAGTAAAATGCAGTGAGTGAGTGTGTGTGTGGGAAGGGGGGGGGGGGGTTGGCATCTTAGAGAACTGGGCCATATTCATTGGGGCTTGGGCCCTGGATCTTTTGAGACCCTAGCAACGCCCCTTGATATGGGAGTCTGATCTGGTAAGGTAAGGGAGTTTTTTTTTGTACTGGCACACTCTTATATTTATATATGAGGGTATTTTTTGTACTGGTGCACACTGTGCGGGGGTATTTGCACTGAAACACATTATAAAGGGGTAGTTTTTGTACTAGTGCACATTATAAGGGTACTATTTGTACTGGCACATATTATAAGGTTGCATTTTTGTACTGGGACACATTATAAGAGGGTATTTTTTGTACTGGCGCACACTGTGCGGGGGTATTTGCACTGAAACACATTATAAGGGGGTACTTTTTGTACTAGTGCACACATTATAAGGTTGTATTTTTCCTGGCACACAGGGGGTATTTTTCTACTGACACACATTATAAGTAGAATTATTACTACTACTTTGGGGACATGATTACTAGTATGGGAACAATGGGAGCCATTATTACTATTGGGGGCCCTGTTAACACTATGCACTCTGGTAATTATTTCTATTGGTGGGACATTTGGGAGCACTCTTACTGTGGGTTACCCTGGCACAGCTTAGCACAATTATCTTTGGGAGACTTTATGCTTACACTATTGGTGTCAGGGACACTATTTTCTGGGCAAAGTTTTTTTTTAGGGTACTGTATAATTATTGAAGGGAATACTATCTAAATGGTACTATTATTTTCAGGTGGACTGTTTCTGCAGTATAGTATTTGGGAGCATAGACGGCATAGTTTTCGGGGTGGCAGGATGGGGTATTGAGAAGATGTGAGGATGATGGAAAAGTGGGAAACTAAGATGTCTATGTGTCAAACTCTAGACAAGAGATGACTGAAAGAAAACATCATGGTGGTCTGGTACAAATAGAGAAGATGAAGAAAAAGAACCTCTACATCAGAGGAGAGACATCAATGGATGTAAGGTTGGGTTCATATCATGTTTTATGCCTCTGTTTGACGTACATGTTAGTAAAAAAAGATACAAAAACGCGGCACACCACATTCTTGTATCCTTCATAGTCTGGTAAAAAAAATGTTTTTTTTTTTACCAGTGGAACTCTATGGGGCCTGGAGCCTGAAGCATCTATTTAGCATAAAATTTTTTTGTATACGTTAAAGGGACAGGAAAAAAACATGATGTGAACCCACCCTAAGAGGTATGTGGTGCTTTATTACCCTGTATGTTTTGTAGTACTGTATGTAATGTTTTCCAAGTATGTCTAGGGGTAGAGGGAAGGAGTTAGGTTGAGAATTTGGCATGGGTGGGGGGGTGCTGTTTCAATTTTACCGCAGGCAGTAGAAAGGCTAGGTGCACCCCTGCCCCTTGTGACAAAGTACTGATATATATATATATATATATATATATATATACATATATATACAGTGTCGGACTGGCCAGGGGACCCCACAACATTTTTTTAAAAAATTATTTAATTATTTTTGTAAAAAAATGGCGTGGGGTCCCCCCCTTTTTTCCTTCGCCAGCCAGATACAACCAGCAGCAGCAGCCTGGTACTACCAGGGTGGGAAGGGACACGGTTATTGACCCTTCCCAGCCTAATGGTACCAGCCTACAGCCGCCCCAGAGCCAGACCCTCAATTTAGAAGGTCCGGTCCTGCGGGTACCTGGCTATTCCCAGCACCCCTGGTGGCGGTGGGTGCCGAGGTAATAGATGTTGGGGTTAGTGCTGGCCTGCCATACCGGCAAGCACTAAGCCCAGTATTAGTAATCAGGGCCGTCTGTAGATAGCCCTAATTACTAAAACTGTAGTATTGTAAAAAAAAAATACACACACACAAGTATAAAACATTTTATTGAAATAAACACTCCCCCAGACCCCTGTTTGACCATTTTATTAAAAAAAAAAAAAAAAGCTGGTCCGACGTAGTCCACCAAATCCGACGTAGTCCTCTGCATTCACAACCCTGAAAAATAGAAAACAAACACACAAACACAGACCACTTACCTCTTCCTGCACTGGGATAATACACACAGCGATGTCACTGTACAGGGATAACAAACACAGTGATGTCACTGTACAGGGATAATAAACACAGAGATGTCACTGTACAGACGTAATAAACACAGCGATGTCACTGTACAGAGATAATAAACACAGCAATGTCACCGTAAAGGGATAATAAACACAGTGATGTCACCGTACAGGGATAATAAACACAGTGATGTCACAGTACAGGGAAAATAAACACAGTGATGTCACAGTACTGGGATAATACACACAGTGATGTCACTGTACAGGGATAATAAACACAGCGATGTCACAGTACAGAGATAATAAACACAGCAATGTCACTGTACAGACATAATAAACACAGCGATGTCACTGTACAGGGATAATAAACACAGTGATGTCACAGTACAGGGATAATAAACACAGTGATGTCACTGTACAGGGATAATAAACACAGTGATGTCACCGTACAGGGATAATAAACACAGTGATGTCACAGTACAGAGATAATAAACACAGTGATGTCACAGTACAGGGATAATAAACAAAGTGATGTCACAGTACTGGGATAATACACACAGTGATGTCACTGTACAGGGATAATAAACACAGTGATGTCACGGTACAGAGATAATAAACAAGTGATGTCACAGTACAGGGATAATAAACACAGTGATGTCACAGTACTGGGATAATACACACAGTGATGTCACTGTACAGGGATAATAAACACAGTGATGTCACGGTACAGAGATAATAAACACAGTGATGTCACTGTACAGGGATAATAAACACAGTGATGTCACTGTACAGGGATAATAAACAGTACTCCATCCGACCCTGTATATATATATATATATATATATATATTTATACACACACACATACTTAGGTTTGTTTGATATTTAGATATGTGAGGATTGGAAGCACCATAGCAGTAGCAATGACGACACCAATCACCACAGCGCCGCATGTAAAAAGCAATGTTCCATCTTCCATCTTATATTTTCAGGTAGCGATGAAGAGCCCACCCCATAAGGTACCACACGCCTAAAGATGCATGTGTGGCCACGCCCATAGCGACAGGACCCTGCCCCCTCCGTTTGACAGACACAACTGCACCAGCCCGATTACTCTCTCATTGGCATGGGGGAGGCTGGGAACCGCTCCCTCACAGACACCGCCTTTGAAGCGCGAGCTCCACCTTTCCCGTTATTCTCTGCTGGGTCATCGCCTTCGGTACGGTGTTTCCGTTCGGTGACAGCCGCCAGCACCGTGGATATTGCTCGGCTGATTGATTCATGTGTGGCTAGAAGAGCAATGCTTCCTCTGCTGTTCCTCTGACAGTCCTCCCGATGCTGCCGGTAAGGAATGAGTGCAGGAATAATGGTGAGCGAATTCGTGTTTTTTCTGAATCGTTTTCTGTCTGGAATAGACAATAGGTGTGATCAGCGCCGGGAGACAGCAGTGGACACAGGACAGCGGCTGTATGCCCCAGATTTCAGGGCTCTTTCCTTAATTGGATGGATGGAGAATAACGGGTGGATTTTTTTTAAAAAAAATTTCTTTCTTCAGAATGAGATTGGATTGAGGATGAGAACAATGTAGTCATGTCGTCTCCTGAATCGGCTAATAGAATATTATCATTTGGCTTATGTAATATCAGATAAGCATGTATATGTGAGAACGGGAGGTGCACTGTCACATACATAGACAGGCCTGCTCACAGATAGCAATGGTGGAGAATGGCTCATATGAGGTAATGGCTGGTGACATACACGGCTTGTGATGTGGAAATCATACATGGGGTAGGTGAGCTATGTATCTCATGATATATCATACATGGGGTAGGTGAGCTATATATCTCATATGATATATCATACCTGGGGTACAAGAGTTATGTATCTCTTGATATATCATACCTAGGTTAGGTGAGCTATGTAACTCATATAAGATATCATACATGGGGTAGGTGAGCTATGATACCTATCTATCTCATATGATATATAGATTATATTATGTATTATATTATGTGCTGTATATATTATATATCTATAGTACATTGTGAGGTGCTTTATCGTTGCCGATGACGTCATTCGGAGGTATATTACCAGTGAGGACTGAGGCTTGGCTCTTGTGTATTACATCATTGAAATAAACACTCGGTGGAGAAATCACCTCAGAACTGGTGGAGATGATCTGTCATTGTCTCTGGGCTTGAGTCAGGCTGGGGAGATTGAAATGCTGCTGAGGAGCTCTGCCATGTCTGAAAGACTACTGTACATCATGCTTGAATCCATTAAGGAGAATTGCGTTTGGCTTTTAATAGACTTTCTCCTTGTGCATCGGGTAATAACCTTGGCTTCTTACATATATCATTTATGCGGGTCTATAGATATATATTAGACGTCTTCTGGCTCTAGCTTTCATTAAATATATAGCTCGATTGATTTGTGGACCTGATTAACGGTGGACGGTGAAGAAGGTTTTTAGAGGAGAACAATGGATTCATTCGGTTTGGTTTGTTCTAATTTACTTGGCTTGAAGGAGATTTTATGAGAGAATCTACCTTCTTGTACTATGGAGTGGTGTCCTCATCACCCACAGTGGAAGACCATCTGTTGTTCTGATGGGGGAGGGAAGTGAATGGTTGATAATTCTGGAGAGCCGCATTCCTCCTACCAGTGAAAGGGAGGGGGGAGAGAATGATTGGAAACATCTCCTCCATTGTAGGGCCTAAGTGGAAAGAAATCTCTGCACCATCCAAAGGAGAATGGCTCTGCAGCCTTTCCACACATTATTGTAATATGTATGGATTTGGGAAGAAGCTGTTTATTATGATCATGGTCCTTAGAAACGCTTGTGCTGTGGAAAAGTCATTTTGTCTCGCCTGTTACACCACCATCGTGTGAGCGACTGCACTGAATGACAGCATGATTTGTAGTGGGAGCAGCTGGCTTGGCATTAGGCCTTCTTTGTAACCAATAATTCCACATACAAAGACTAATAATGCCTGGTTACTCCTATATATTATAGCACAAATTCTAAAAGGCCAGCAGCAGAAGTGCCTGGCTGTGATTGCTGCTTGTTCTGTTATGTAATGAAAGGCAATGAACCTGTGTCTGGATGAAGCTGCCCAGCTTTCACCTATGTATCATGATGCTGACTTCTGTCACTGGGAATATTTCTTACAACTGCTGAAATCAGCTTGTTAGGCCAACTAACATTTTAATTTATATTAAATGAATATGGAAGCTATATATATTGAGTAAGTCTAAGTTCACCTACACAAGAATGCAAGTGAATGCACATAAGATCTGTATGGATTTCTGTGCAGGTTTATATGTGTTTCTGCAGCATATCCACACCAAAATCCGTAATTTCTAATTGCAAATTTTGGTGTGGATTAGATGTGGTTTTGACGCAGATCTCATCCTTCATTGGAAAGGGGTTAAATCCGCAGCTAATTGATATGCTGCAGATTTGGAAATCCGCACGGCAAGTCACTTTCCACACAGAAAAAATCTGCAAAGTGTACATGAGATTTGTGTGATCTCATGCACTTTGCTCGTACTGTACTACGCCTACGCTACGTTTTTTCCGCACAGGAAGCCTCTTAGAAAAAAACGCATGTATTCTGCAATGTGTGCTGGTGGCCTAATAAATTTTGGGCAGGAGATAGAGAAGATGAGTGAAACCTACACTATAGAAAAAAGGGAAAAAAATGCAGCACTACTGAGACTGATCCACCCAAACAGCAGACACTTGAACCATCTGCAAGAAAGAAAAGGGGAAGATGGTAAAAAGGAGATACCGCACTTAGGTTTTAGAGGAGGACAATAAGAAAAAAATATTTTTCATTAAACCTCTGGTCAGACCACCAATCAGACCCCCAATGTTAATCAGACCTAAGCTGACAGCCCCAATAAGACCCCCAATGTTAATAAGACCCCGATAAGACCTCAGATCAGACCCCAATGTGAATGACCCCCAATAAGACCTCAGATCAGACCCCAATGTGAATGACCCCCAATAAGACCTCAGATAAGAGCTCTATGCCTCTCATCAGCCTCTATATGCCTCATATCAGCTCCCCATAGGTCTTTCACCAGCCCCTATTGCCTCTCAATAGCCCCCAGTGCCTCTCTTCAGCCCCCAGCACCTCTCATTAGCCCCTATTGCCTCTCATTAGCCCCCATTGCCTCTCATTAGCCCCCATTGCCTCTCACAGCCCCCAGAAGCCTTAAATAATCCACCAGAAGCCTCTTACCAGCCCCCAGTCATTTTATATCAGCCCCCTTTGCCTCCTGTTTTATAAAATAAATAAAACACTTACCTCTCCTGCTCCTGGACGCCCCCGCTCCGCTTCCTCCTGCCGCTGACTGTGCTGTGAACTGGCGCGCACGGTGTGAGGTCACAGAGCTCACACTGTGGGCAGCCCTGCACAGCCGACAGCCAAGCGGAGGACCAGGAAGCAGTGAGTACAGAGTCTTCACCGCTTCCTGGTCCTCCGGTGCTAATGAGCGCTTCCATAATGGGGCAAAAAATACGGTATCTAGGTAGTTAGATGTCATAAGAGCAGTGAGACTATGGAACTCTCTGCCAGAGGAGGTTGTAAGAAATATGATTATTGACAATATTAATATTAAAGTATAATAATACTGAACAATTATAATATTCTCACGTAAATTCTAGGGGACGGTCGGCGAAGAAAGCACACAAGAACAGCGCATAGAAACAAAAGAAATTAGATTATTTACAGACACAAATGAGCAGTGTGAAAATATAGAAAAATATTAACAAACAATATAAAAAGTGGAATATAAAACCAACACAGTCAATGGCACAAAAGCAGCAACATAAAGCCGCATAAAACCAACAGTTTCTATAACGTCAATTAGAATGCAACCACACCGATACAAAAAGACCTAGGATATTAGTAAGAAAACACAACAATAAAGACGATTCCTCCAAAAATAACCCTCCAGCACAATAATCAAACAATAATTCAACAATAAAGAATCACGGTATAGCTACCCAAGGCTGAACTAAGTTCCGTCTGGCCTGGTCTGATGTCCAGAATCCTCCTGGGACCCAACCTGTATGATTTACAGGCTCCTTCCTCTAGTGACCATGGCCAAGGCTTTTTATCCTAAATGGTAGAATCCTCCCTGTGAAGTTCCCATGCCACTGGTGCCGGCCAATCTCATTCAAGATCAAAATAGTGTTTTGATCCTCCAGATCTCTCCTCTATCTGCGCACAGGAATCCGGCCGATGTTCCCACATTAACATTTTACAGTTACCTGTCTCTTCCTTGTTTTCACCCAAACGCAAACTACTCAAGTTGGAGACATGTAACCTGGCTGATGGAGACATGTAACCTGGCTGATGGAGACATGTAACCTGGCTGATGGAGACATGTAACCTGGCTGAACAATAGTGGGTATTTGCAATGGAATGGGAAAAACACCCAGGAGCCTTTGAAATGTAATTCACCAAAACATTTCCTCTGGCACCTTGATTACCAATGCAAAGAGGCTTCCTGATATTTCAATTAACCCTGACAAACTTGTTTAAAACCGTGTTCAGACCTTTTCATCTATACAGAGTGATTCTCTATTGTTTTACAATTCAGTTATACACACCCCAAATCAAAGATCTATATCTAAGTTTTTATACACATATATAATATACTAGCAGAAAGACCTGGCTTCGCCTGGGTACATTTCATCTATTTCATTTAGTGTTTCTATGTCGTTGCTGAGAGAAAGTCAATGCAGCTGACAGAAGTTGATTTTTACCTTCATTTTTTCAATCCCCATTGGCTGCGGAGTGGGAGGGGGCATGACCTGACCGGGGGCGTGGTTTACCGGGACTTTGGGGGGGGGTGCTTTTAGGTCCTTCTTTTCAGGGTGGCCTGAATTATAGGTTAATGCCATGGTTATTTGAGGAAACACAGTGGGTAGCAGTGGAAGAAAACATTGCTTCGCACGGGTATATTTAATCTATTTCATTTAATGTTTGTGTGTAAGTCATTGCAGAGAGAAAGTCTCCTTCCCACCCATTCCTGTAGCTGACAGAAGTTGGCTGCGGAGTGGGAGAGGGCGTGGCCTGACCAGGGGCGTGGTTTAACAGGACCTTTAGGGAGGGGGGTTGCTTTTAAGTCCTTTTAGTGGAAGAAAACATCTTTTATTACTACTGAACGGTAGTAGTCTAATATTAGTCTATTTCATCTAATGTTTCTGTGTGTTGTTGCAGAGAGAAACTCACCCTCCCACCCCTGCAGCTGACAGAAGTTTATTTTTACCTTCATTTTTTCAATCCCAATTGGCTGCGGAGGGGGAAGGGGACGTGGCCTGACAGAGTCGGGTGTGGCTTAGTGAAACCTGGAGCAGGTGTTGTAAGTCCTTCTTTTGAGAGTGGTGTGAATCACAGGTCGGTGCCATGGTAATTTATGAGGACACGCAATGGGTAGCAGTGGAAGATTTACTACTGAACGGTCATAGTCTAAAATTAGTCTAAAACATAAGTTATATTTATGGTAACCGGAATACCTCTTTAACAGTATCATCCACAGCGCTCTGCCCCTTTAAAGCATTTAATAGAAATGACTGGATTGTTACCTGAGCTTCTCAGCTGGCTGCTAATTACCTGGCTGTGTTGTTATGGAAACCTGCCCTCCCTGTGTGTGTCTGTGCAGAGAATGGCAGTTGGAGTTTAAAACCAATGCTGTCAGGCTAATATTGGCTAATGCAGGTCATATTTTGGAAATATCTCGGGAACGTTATGTCCTAGAGAGATGAGACCTGGTCTAAAACCTTCCCGGGCACCTGATGTACCTGTGTGCCGAATTTGGTGAAAATCGGTCCAGTAGTTTGGTCGCGCATAGAGGACAGACAGAAAGACGGACAGACAGACAGAAACTCATTTTTATAATATTAAGAGATATAGATAGATATACATTTTATTATAACCCACATCTGTATATCTCTACAAGATGGTGATGGTGAGTTCACAAAAAGAATTCAAGATACATTTCTGGAGTGTAAGGCTACTTTCACACTAGCGTTTTATAATTCCGGTATTGAGTTCCGTCATAGGGGCTCAATACCGGAATAAAACGCTTCAGTTTTGTCCCCATTCATTGTCAATGGGGGGCAAAACTGAACTGAAGACAACGGAACGCTCCTAAAAGCATTCCGTTCTGTCTAGCAGCATGCTGCGGTTTGCTCTCTGGTCCAGGCATCCGCACCAAGACGGATCCGAAATGACCCCCAATGAAAGTCAATGGGGACGGATCCGTTTGGTGTGATACAATGGTGAACGGATCCGTTCTCCATTGACTTTCAATGGAGTTCATGACGGATCCGTCACATTCACACATACAGACATACACATATACAGACATACACATAAACATACACAGACATATACACATACAAATACACATACATACTTACATGCTCCTGGCAGGTCACCATAGCGCAGGAGGAGCAGGACGGCGCACACATAGGTCGATTCCACCCGGCGCCCAGCAGAGGGCGCTGTGGGGAATCGTCCTATGTGCTCGCCGTCCTGCTCCTGTACTGTGCTGTGGAGACCTGCCGGGCCCACACATGTCCCTGCGGCAGCACGGATCCGGCAGCACCCTTCACCTGCCAGATCCGTGCTGCCGCTAGTGTGAAAGAGGCCTAATAATATTACAAGATTTCTGTAATTCATTCAGGGAGTTCTCATATCTAATACCTACCTACCTATCTATCTAAAACAAGAAACAACAGCAGCAATGTGACATGAAAAGGAAGCAATCCCTCCACAACCATTGGTTAATGGTTCAAGAATATCCACAGCAGAAATGTGACAGCTCTCCAATATGGGTGAAAGGGTGGTGGACCCACTTTATCAAGCAGGTTCGCCACCCTTGTGGATATCTATCTATCTATCTATCTATCTATCTCTATCTATTTACAGGTCAATGAAGAAAAATGGGAGGGAATGCTAACTCCAGGACAGGATTACACCCCCAAAAAGTTTTGCTTCAGCTTGGGCTTTGCGAAAAGCACTTAAAGGGGTTGTCTCACTTCAGCAAGTAGCATTTATCCTGTAGAGAAAGTTAATACAAGGCACTTACTAATGTACTGTTACTGTTTTATCCATATTGCTTCCTTTGCTGGCTGGATTCAATTTTCTATCACATTATACACTGCTCTTTTCCATGTTTACCGACTACCCTGCAATCCATCTGTGGTGGTTGTGCTTGCACAATATAGGAAAAAGTACTAGCCTATGTACGCTCCCATGAACCCGGCCACCAGAGAGGCTAATGCGTTTTCCTATAGTGTGCAAGCACAACCACCACTGATGGATTGCAGGGTGGTCTGTAACCATGGAAATGAGCAGTTTATAATGTGATGGAAAAATGAATCCAGCCAGCAAAGGAAGCAAAATGGATGATAACAATATATTAGTAAATGGCTTGTATTAACTTTCTCTACATAATAAATGCCACTTACTGAAGTGAGACAACCCCTTTAACCACTTCCCGTCTGCCCATAGACTATAAACGTCCGGGAAATGGTTATTTATACTAATCGTGCAGCTGCTGTGCCAGGGGTCCGCTGTCAGTGACAGCAGGGTACCCCATAGAGAAGGCAGGGACCGTTCCTGGGTGTCCCTGCCTTCTAAATCGCTGTATACACAGCGCTCAACGAGCACTGTGTATACAGATCAGGAAGCACTATTGTGCTTCCTGTCCCGGCCAGTGGTCACGTGACTCCCGGGGCCGGGAGAGTGCAGGAGCTGCCGGGTCTTCCATAGACCACGATCAGCCCTGCACTGAGGCTGTACAGCGCTGTTTTATGCTGTACAGCCTCCCTGGGGGTGTATTTCCCCTGTAACTGGGGCTACTAAGTCAGCCCCAGTTACAGGAGAAATCAATAGTAAACAAAAAAAGGGAAAAGGAAGTCCACCAGAGGTCTTGTATGATGTTATGGGGGACACAAAGTGTAAAAAAAAAATAAAAAAAAAAATAAAGTTTCACATATAAAAAAAAATAATTCGCCAAATATGTCATTTAAAAAATGTTGCAAATAAAAATAAATAAAATAGACATATTTGGTATCACCATGTCCGCAAGGACCAGCTCTATAAAAATATTACATCATCTACCCCATCAGGTGAACGCCGTAAAAAAAAAATAAATAAATAAAGTTTACGCTAAAACAGATTTTTTAGTTACCTCACCTTCCAAAAAACGTCACCTCATCCCACAAAAAAATGAGCCCCCACACAAGACCATAGCCAGAAAAATGAAAAAAATATGGTTCTAAAAAAATTGCAACACAAAAACATGATTTTTTTCTAAAAATGCTCTTATTGGGTAAAAATAAATAAAAAATAGACATATTTAGTATCGTTGCGTCCGTAACAACCGGATCTATAAAAATATAACATGATCTACCCCATAAAGTGAACAGTGTAAAAAAAAATTACATCAGCATTTTTTTTGTGACTTTACCTCCCAAAAAATGAAATAAAAAGCAATTAGAAAGCCAAATGTACCCCGAAATGGTGCCAATAAAAAGCACAGCTTGTTCCGAAAAAAATTAGCCCTCACGCAGCTCAGTCAACAAAAAATCCATGACAGAAAATTCCATGTTAGAAAATGCAGATGCAACTTCTCCCCTTCTGAGCCCCTGCGTATCTGTCACGCGAGGTCGGCGTCGCGCTCCCTCTGCACGACATCGCCGGACCTCTCCGCCCCCCTAGAGACGAGGAATAGGGAATTGAAGTGCTGATCTTGTCAGCCAGCACTTCATGAGTTAATTCTCTGTTTGGGTTTAGCCATGTGGTGCTGATCACACCACATGGCTACTTTACATATTGTTTGGACAGCTTGCTCCGCCTCAGGTCATGTGATGCTGGCCACATCACATGATCCTGGGCGGGCTATTTAAAGATGGCAACTGCCTCACTCAGATGCCTGTGATTAGTCTTCTGAGATCAGTGCTGTGTGTTGGACCTTGCTGTTGATTATTGGTATATTGGATTTTGGCTTCGGACTTAGACTACGCTTTTGTGATTCCCCTCGGTATTTGACGTGACCTCCTGTTCTTGGCTTGCTGACTATTCTGCTATTGTGTTTGTTCTGTCTGTGTTTGTCTTTCCCTGTGTTCCCTTCCCTTCCCTGTGCACGTACTCAGCATAGGGACTGTCTCCAAGTAACGGTTTTGCCGCCTAAGGCATCTACTGTAAGTAGGCAGGGAAAGAGGTGGGGTTCAGACAGGGCACACTATCCCTTGTTTCCCTGTCGTGACAGAATCACAGGCCGTACCTAATGGAGCCGTTGCGAGTACTCACGGACCAGATGAGTAACATGGCTCAGATGATCCAGGATTTGGCCGAGAGACTCCAACATCAGGAGCAGCTGCGGACAGCACCCGCAGTCGTTCCCTCCATGCCAAACCCCAATATTGAACCCCATGTAAAATTGCCCGATCGGTTTTCTGGGGACCGAAGGACTTTCCGTTCCTTTAAGGAAAGTTGTAAATTATATTTCCGTTTACGCTCACACTCCTCGGGTTCTGAGCAGCAGCGGGTAGGAATAATTATTTCCTTGCTGCAAGGTGATCCGCAGGAGTGGGCTTTCTCATTGCCACCTGACTCCCCTTGTCTATTGTCTGTAGAGGCTTTTTTCCGGGCCCTAGGTCTTTTATATGAAGAACCTGACTTGGCCGCTGTAGCTGAAACTCAGCTCAGAGACATTCGGCAGGGTAACCGTGCAGTTGAGGATTACTGTGCTGAGTTCAGAAAATGGTGTGTGTCCTCTAAATGGAATGACCCTGCTTTGAGAAGCCAGTTTAGGGTGGGACTGTCTGACCATCTGAAGGATTTACTAGTTAGTTATCCTACTCCTGACACCTTAGAGGCGACTATGACCTTAGTTATCAAACTTGACCGACGGTTTAGGGAGAGACAAAAGGAACGTTCTGTTGCCCCTCAAGTTGCCGTGTTGTCCGAAGTTCCTCTTCAGAGCCCGTCTCCTATCAAGGTCCAGGAGGAGCCTATGCAGTTGGGAGTTACTATGAGGGATCAGAGACGCCTGAGAGGGGCCTGTTTTTACTGCGGTGAGATGAACCACTGGCTCCAGCAGTGTCCGAGACTTCTGCTCTCAAAAAGGTCTGTTCCTGGAAGTAAGGTACCCCCTGCGGTGGTAAGAAAGAAAATCTTGTTACCTATTTCCATTTCTTATAACCAACTCAAGAGATCCGGTGAAGCATTTGTGGATTCAGGTTCTGCTGCTAATTTTATTGATTATGATTTTGTGCAATCTGTGGGTGTGCCTATAATTCCTTTAAGGGAGGTAATTCAAATTATCGCACTGGATTCCACTCCATTGAATAATGGGAGAGTGGAGTTTTGTACTCCTGAGGTTGTATTAACTGTAGGAATTACCCATACTGAGACTTGCTCCTTCCTTGTATTAAAGGATTTACCTGCCGACCTTGTTTTAGGTCTGCCTTGGTTACAGGACCACAACCCTGTGATCAACTGGTCGGTAGGTGAATTGGAAAAATGGGGAATGAATTGTGACAAATGTAGATCAGTATTGCAGTTGGGAGGTACCACTGAGTCTCTTTCCTTGCCCAAGTATATTGGCGATTTTTCGGACGTGTTTTCCATGTCCGAGACTGAGTTCCTCCCTCCTCACCGGCAATATGATTGCGCCATCGACCTTATTGAGGGATCCAAATATCCCAAAGGTCGCATTTATAATCTCTCTACTCCTGAACGTCAGTCCATGAGGGATTATCTCAAAGAGAGTCTGGCCAAGGGTCACATCCGGCCTTCAGTTTCTCCCATGGGGGCAGGTTTTTTCTTTGTTGGTAAAAGGGATGGAGGCCCTGTATCGATTACAGGGAGCTCAATAAAATCACTGTTAAAAACAGATACCCGTTGCCCCTTATTCCTGACTTGCTGAATCAGGTCCAGGGGGCCTGTTGGTTCACCAAGCTGGATTTGAAGGGGGCATACAACCTAATCAGGATTCGTGAGGGGGACGAATGGAAAACTGCTTTTAATACCCCGGAGGGTCATTATGAGTACTTGGTAATGCCTTTTGGGTTAAGTAACGCTCCGGCAATTTTCCAAAACTTTGTCAATGACATTTTTAGACCATTTATTGGGAAATTTGTAATTGTCTATATTGATGACATCCTGATTTTTTCTGCAGACTGGGAGAGTCACGTATCTCACACCAGGCAAGTGCTGGAGGTGTTGCGTGAAAACAAGTTGTTCGTTAAAGGGGAAAAGTGTACCTTTGGTGTTCAGGAAGTGGCCTTTTTGGGATACATTCTCACCCCTTTTTCTTTCAAAATGGATCCAGTTAAAGTACAGGCCATTGTGGATTGGGTGCGACCTTCCTCTTTGAAGGCGCTCCAGCGATTTCTGGGGTTTGCTAATTTTTATCGTAAATTTGTCAAAAATTTTTCTGTGGTAGCCAAACCCATTACGGATTTGACTCGCAAGGGGGCTGATCTGGTCAATTGGCCCCCTGCAGCTATTGAGGCCTTTGAAAGGTTAAAGCAGTGTTTTATTAATGCTCCTGTGTTGGTCCAGCCTGATCAAAGTAAGCCTTTTGTAGTTGAGGTGGATGCGTCTGAGGATGGTGTGGGGGCTGTACTGTCCCAGGGGTCTTCCACCTTACTAATCTTATGCCATGCGCCTTCTTCTCCCGCAAGTTCTCTCCTGCCGAGAGGAATTATGATATTGGGAATAGGGAGTTACTTGCAATCAAGTGGGCATTTGAGGAATGGCGTCATTTTTTAGAAGGGGCATTTCACTGCATTACGGTCCTCACGGATCATAAGAATTTAATGTTTCTAGAATCGGCTAAGCGATTGAATCCTAGACAGGCGAGGTGGGCTTTGTTCTTTACTCGTTTAGATTTTTGTGTTACCTTCAGACCCGGGAGCAAGAACGTTAAGGCCGATGCCTTATCCCGAAGTTTCCAGGCGTATCAGCCTCCTGACGTCCCTCCTGAGCTCATCCTGCCAGCTGATATCATCGTGGCCGCTACCTCATCTGACCTCGCTTCTGAAATCTCGGCAGGACAACATCTTGCTCCTATTGGTACCCCCAATGACAAATTGTTTGTGCCGGCTCATTTGCGGTTGCGACTGCTGGGTGAGTGCCATAATTCTGTTTTGTGTGGACATCCTGGCATCAATGCCACCAAGGAGTTGGTCTCTAGGCAGTATTGGTGGCCGTCAATCTCCAGAGATGTTCAGGCTTTTGTAACTGCGTGTAACACTTGTGCCAGGTCCAAGAATTCCAAGACACGACCTATGGGTGAGTTACATCCTTTACCCATACCTAGTAGACCTTGGTCACATCTGTCCATGGACTTTATCACGGATTTGCCATGCTCTGAGGGTAAAACCGTGATATTTGTGGTGGTTGACAGATTCAGCAAAATGTGTCATTTTATTCCTTTGTGTAAATTACCCTCTGCGAAGGTCTTGGCGTCCGTGTTCATTGATAATATTGTCAAACTGCATGGTGTTCCTGAGAATATCGTTTCTGATAGGGGAGTACAGTTTGTGTCTAGGTTCTGGAGGGCGTTCTGTAATAAGATTGGTATCTCTTTATCCTTTTCATCAGCCTTTCATCCAGAGACCAACGGTCAGACTGAACGTCTTAACCAATCCGTTGAGCAATATCTCAGATGTTATGTTTCTGATAACCAGCATGTGTGGGCCAGATTCCTGTCTCTGGCTGAATTTGCAATTAATAATCGTGTTAATTCATCCTCTGGGATGTCGCCGTTTTTCTGCAATATGGGTTTTCATCCACGCTTTGGCTCCTGTTCCCCATCTGCGTCGGTTGTCCCAGAGGTCAATGATTTTTCTCAAGAACTGTGCACAGTTTGGGCACAGGTTCAGTCGAACCTGGAAAAGGCCCAAGGAGTTCAAAAAGCTAAGGCTGATAGAAAACGTTCTAAGGGTGTGAATTTTAAGGTTGGGGATAAGGTATGGTTATCGACTAAAAATCTCAACATGAGGGTACCATCCTACAAGTTTGCACCTCGCTTCATTGGTCCTTACAGGATCACCAAGTTGATCAATCCGGTTTCTTTTAGGTTATGTTTACCTGACTCCCTTCGTGTTCATGTTTTTCATGTGTCTTTGCTCAAACGTTATGTTGCTCCCGTTGGTCCTGAGGAACAGTCTCCTCCTCCGGTTGAGGTAGCAGGACAAATGGAGCATGAGATTGCCAGAATTGTGGATGTGAGAAGGGTCCGGAATTCCTTCCAGTACCTCGTACATTGGAAGGGGTTCGGTCCTGAGGACAGGTCTTGGGTACCGTTGACCAGGATGCATGCAGACTCGCTCATCCGAAAGTTCCATCTGCAGCATCCCGATAAGCCTGCTCCCGCTGGTAAGGGTCCGGTGGCCCCTCGTGAAGGGGGGGGGGGTACTGTCACGCGAGGTCGGCGTTGCGCTCCCTCTGCACGACATTGCCGGACCTCTCCGCCCCCCCTAGAGACGAGCAATAGGGAATTGAAGTGCTGGTCTTGTCAGCCAGCACTTCATGAGTTAATTCTCTGTTTGGGTTTAGCCATGTGGTGCTGATCACACCACATGGCTACTTTACATATTGTTTGGACAGCTTGCTCCGCCTCAGGTCATGTGATGCTGGCCACATCACATGATCCTGGGCGGGCTATTTAAAGATGGCAACTGCCTCACTCAGATGCCTGTGATTAGTCTTCTGAGATCAGTGCTGTGTGTTGGACCTTGCTGTTGATTATTGGTATATTGGATTTTGGCTTCGGACTTAGACTACGCTTTTGTGATTCCCCTCGGTATTTGACGTGACCTCCTGTTCTTGACTTGGCTTGCTGACTATTCTGCTATTGTGTTTGTTCTGTCTGTGTTCGTCTTTCCCTGTGTTCCCTTCCCTTCCCTGTGCACGTACTCAGCATAGGGACCGTCTCCAAGTTACGGTTTTGCCGCCTAGGGCATCTACTGTAAGTAGGCAGGGAAAGAGGTGGGGTTCAGACAGGGCACACTATCCCTTGTTTCCCTGTCGTGACAGTATCCCCAAATGACAGTTTATGACCACAATTGGGGTGTTACTGTATTCAGGAGAAAATGGGGAGCAAATTGTGGGGCGATATTCTCCTGTTATCTTCTGTGAAAATGAAAGTTTGGGCCTAGCGCACCATTTTCTTGTTAAAAAAATAAATGTAATTTTTCATTTTCACAGCCAAGGGTTATAAATTCTTTGAAACGTCAAGTGCTCGCTACACCCCTTAAAAATTCCCTGGGTGGTGTAGTTTAAAAAGTGTGGTCACTTTTTGGGGGTGTTTCACTGTGGGGGTACCTCAGAGTCTCTTCAAATGCAACATGGTGCCCAAAAACCATTCCAACAAAATCTGCCCTCCAAAAATCATATGGCGCTCCTTGCCTTCTGTGCCCTGCCGTGTCCCTGTACAGTGGCATACAACCACATGTGGGGTGTTTCTGGAAACTGCAGAATCGGGGTAATAAATATTAAGGTTTGTTTTGTTCTTAACCCTTGATATGTTTCAGGGAAAAAAATGATTAAAATGGAAAATCTGCAAAAACAGTGACATTTTGAAATTTCACATGTATTTTGCTTTAATTCCTGTGGAATACTTAAAGGGTTAACAACATTTCGAAAACCAGTTTTGAATAGTTTGAGGGGTGTAGTTTCTAAAATGGGGTAATTTATGGGTGGTTTCTATTATGTGAGCTCCTCAAAGTGACTTCAGAACTGAACTGGTCCTTAAAAAAGTTGATTTTGGAAATTTTCTCGAAAATTTCAAAAATTGCTTCTAAAATTTGAAACCTTCTAACGTCCTAAAAAAATAAAATTACACTACCAAAATGATGCTAACATAAGGTAGACATATGGGGAATGTTGATTCATGAATATTTTATGAGGCATCGCTACCTGTCTTAAAAGCAGAGAGATACAAATTTAGAAAACAGTGAATTTTTTCAAATTTTCGTTAACGTTCGGATTTTTTTTACAAATAAAGGTAAAACATATTGACTCAAATTTACCATTAACATGAAGTATGTGTCACGAGACAACAATCTCTGAATGGCTTGGATAAGTAAAAGCGTTCCAAAGTTATTACCACATGAAGTGACACATGTCAGATTTGCAAAATTAGTCCTGGTCAGGAAGGGGGTAAGTGGCCCATACTGGAATTGGTTAAAGGGAGTCTGTCACCAGTTTTTCACCAATATAATTAAGAGCACTGCCCAATAGAAGATTGCATGCACATCCCAGACATACCTGTGTGCACTCTGTGTCTGTATTCCATGTCCAGGAAAAGCACTTTTATTCTGCTGGAAAACAGCTCCCAAGTGCCCAGCTCTGCTCCTGCAAGTGCCCAAAGCAAACCAGACTGAAGAGGGGAGGGCTGCTTTAGTTGCTCATATCTTGGGATTGGTAGTCAAAAATATGAACCTGACCTCGAAAGCTGGCACTCCAACCTTTCAAACTATACCAGAATCATAGCATTATATCAACTATATCAGAAGATATAGCTGTTAGAAATCGAGTCAGGAGTGAAAGCTGTTTTTACTTTCACTTTCAGCTGGGCACTTGGGAGCTGTTTTCCAGCAGAATAAAAGTGCTTTTCCTGGACATGAACTAAAGACACATAGTACACACAGGTATGTCTGGAACCTGTCTGCAATCTTCTGTGGGGCAGTGTTCTTAGTTATATTGGTGAAAATTAGGTGACAGACTCCCTTTAACTGTTATGCCTGAGCCCAGCTTGGGCAAAATGGGAAGGTGGAAGGGGGCTGCTTTAGCTGCTCACATCTCTGGATTGTTAGCAGCTAGAGACATGGGCCTGGTCTTGTTTGAAAGACCAGTAGTTATGACGGCATTATCTCAACATCAGCAGGAGATATAGCTGTTAAAAATTGAGCCGGGAATAAATATGGTAAAACCTGCTTTTACTTTCACCTGTATTTATAGCATGCCGATTTCTAACAGCAATATCTTCCCCTGTAGTGAAGTTAATGCTGTGATCCTGGTATTGTTTGAAAGTCCATATGTCTAGCTGCTACCTATCCAGAGATATGAGCAGCTAAAGTAGCCCTCCCTCCCCCACACCTTTAGTGATATTTATTCCACACAGTGAACGGCGTAAATAAATTCCACCAAATAATGTTAAAATTGCAGTTTTTCATTTCACCCTAAAAATTAAATAATAAGTTATTTAACACTATACATATGCCAAAATGGTTCCTAAAAAACCTACAACAAATCCTGCAAAAAAAGAAGAGTATTGGGTAAGAGAGTAAGAATTTTGAAAAAAAAAAAAAGGATCCGCCCTATTAAATCGTAATAGGTAGGGCTCATCATGCCAATTAAAATTATACCTTTCTTTTGTTAAACAGCTGCAGCAATATCTTTTTTTTATACTTATATGCAAACTAGCAGAAGGACCCGGCTTCGTCTGGGTATATTTCATCTATTTCATTTAATGTTTCTGTGTGTTGTTGCAGAGAGAAAGTCAATGCAGCTGACAGAAGTTGATTTTTACTCTCATTTTTTCAATCCCTATTGGCTGCGGATTGGGAGGGGGCGTGGCCTGACCGAGTCGGAGGCGTGACTTAGCAAGACCTGGGGCGTGGGGTTTTAAGTCCTTCTTTTGAGGGTGGCCTGAATTACAGGTCGATGCCATGGTAATTTATGATGACACGCAATGGGTAGCAGTGGAAGAAAACATCTTTTATTACTACTGAACAGTCTTAGTCTAAAATTAGTCTAAAACATAAGTAATATTTCTGGTAACCGGAATACCCCTTTAACAGTGTCATCCACAGCGCTCTGCCCTTTTAAAGCAATGAAGAGAAATGGCTGGGTTGTTATTTACATGAGCTTCTCAGCTGGCTGCTAATTACCTGGCTGGGTTGTTATGGAAACCGGTGTGTATGTGGAGAAAATGGCAGTTGGGATTTGAAGTGAAATGCTCCCAGGCTAATATTGGCTGGACAAACAGACAGACAGAAACTCATTTTTATATATATAGGAGATAGGAGATGAGCAAGTTCGAGCACAAGTAGGCGAAGCTGAATCCTTTAAGCACTACTTCGCAACACCCTCTGTGCTCTGCACAGTCCCCCTCCCCTTGAGTGGCAGGCCTAGACATCAGCAAAAAAATTCCAAATGAGGTGAAACTGGAAAAAATGCAATTCTGCTACAGTTTTATGGGTTTTATTTTTACGGTGTTCACTATGCAGTAAAACTAACTTATGCTCTTCATTCTCCAGGTCAGTACAATTACAGCGATACCACATCTGTTTAGGTTTTTATGCGTTTTAATGCGGAAAAAAATAAAAAAACTTTTGTAAAAATTAATTTTCTCATTTCATTGCCATATTCTGACACCCATAACTTTTTTATAGTTATGTCTATGGAGATGTGTGAGGGCTATTTTTTTGCAGGATGTAGTTTTTGTTAGGGTGTGTATGACTTGTTGATCACTTTTTATTCCATTTTTTCCATTTTGATGAAAAAACTGCAAATTGGCCATTTTTTACAATTACGCCTTTCACCACATGGGATGCTTTTTATATTTTAATAGTATAGGGCATTTTCGCATACTGTGATGCCCATGATGTTGATTTTTAAAAATTGTTTAAATTCACCCAGGCAGCCCGTCTGAACAGGGCATCGGAGCATCCTAATTAGCGCATGGTAAAGGCATTTAGCCCGGTTCCGGTGACGTACCGGGCTCTGCCAGGCGAAGGCTTCCGCCCAGCAGTGAGCCCGGTGACGTCACCAGCGCTGATGGGCGGGCTTTAGCGCTGCCCTAGCCAATAAAACGGCTAGGGCAGTGCTAAAGTCGGCCCATTACAGCCGGTGACGTCACCGAACTCAGAGGCTTCCGCCCAGCAGTGTGTTATGTAAATAAAAGATCTCTTGCCCTGCGCGATCCAGCGCAGGGCAAGGGAGGGCATCGGAGCATGAGATGCTCCGATGCCCTGTTCAGGCGGGCTGCCTGGGTGAATATAAGGGTATGTCCAGGTTCAGCTCTGAACCCGGACAACCCCTTTAAGTATTTTCATTTTGATTTGGGGGAAAAGTGGGGTCATTTGAATTTTTATATATTTTTTTAAGCATGCAATCATCAAATTGCAATTTGTATAGGGTAATGGAATTTTCTCCATTATCCTATACAGAAATAGCTATATTACAGTTCAGTGCTGCCATCTCGTATAAATAAAAAAAAAAACACACAGCTGAAGTTTTGATCAAATCCACATTCAGAGGTATACAAAGATTGTCTTTCGGAAACAGTCCCTCAGATATATTGCTTACAATCTCACATATATCGATGCGCTAGTCTCCTATGAATAAAGAAACAGACAGCCCGACATAGCGAAGACCCGCTTACTGAGAATTCATGAAGTAATTTATTGTACTCACAAGATCCATAAAATAACATTCATTTAAAATGTGCACGTCCTCTCATCAAACGCCCAACCTGGGTTTTGCCTCGCCTCAGCTTCTAAGATGTTGCTGCACTTTGTCCTAAGTCAGACTTTTATTGGAGAATTTATTTTGATACTCTGCATTTTATCTAATATTGGCAAAAAAAGTATTTAATAAATTCACTTTCTCCTCATCACTCTCTATATCTCCTCCCTCATTACTCTTTAAAGGGCCAACACATTCAGGTTGAAACTTTTTACCATTTATGTAATTGGAGAACATTTTAGGGTTAGTTTTACTGTCTTTGGCAGGGAATCTCTCTGTCTCAAGCTTGAGTGTCTTATATATTTTTAGTGCTTCCTTGCTACCTTCCTATTTTAGTAATTTAAGTGCTTTCTTTTTGTCATTTATTGCCCCCTTTACATTCATCCACATAATTTTGTTCTTGTTAGTGACCTTTTCTTCCCGTAAGGTACACAGATAATAAAAATTAAATCAGCTCACCTCCATCCACTATGTTGGTGTACTAACACAGAACTGGCTCCCATTTGATATATGGAAAATACACATTTGTTCAGCACTCAGATAAAATCCATCATACTTTAGTCTTGCAACATATAGAAAAAATTAAGATCAATTTTGATCCTATATACAGTTTAGGATGCTTTAAAAATATCCCTTTTTGTGTCTGCATTTTTATTTTTGAGGACCTTATCCCAGTTAGTGAGGCTAATGGCCTCTTAGCATTTTTATGCCTTCCTGAAAAAAAATGGAGCTTATTATATTATGGTCTCTATTTCCCAGGTGTCCCCCAATCTATACATCTGTTGTTCTGTCAGGTCTATTAGTTAAAGCCAGTATGACTGTCCCTCTAGTTGGATTCTGGAGCAGTTGAGAAAGGTAATTGTCTTTAGTTATTGACAAGACCTGTTTCCTTTATGAGGTATACAGGTTTCAGTTTCCCGATCTATATTTGGGTAGTTCAAGTGCAAAATAATAATGACTTTGTTATGATTTGCCACCTCATCTATTTCCAGAGGAATGGGTACGGAAGCCCATGCTTCCATGGGCTTCCATGCCCATACTTCCACTTCGCAAAAGATAGGACATGTCCTATCTTTTGCGATATGATGCGGATTGCGAACGCATTCAAGTCAGTGGGTCACCACCTGCGATGCGGAGTTCACGCGGCTGATGCCCAGCAAGGTGGCCATACAGTCACGTGAATGGGGTCTTAGTTGTAGATTTTCTGTGGACTCACCGTTTATTTCTACCCATAGTGACTCCATGTTTTCATTTCCCTCACTTATATCTTCCCGGAGTGTGGGCTTTTAAACAGGACTTTACATAAAGGGCAACACCTCCACCTGTCCGTTTTTTACGATCCTTTCTAAAAAAAAAAAAATTAATACTGTGCGTTAACTGCCCAGTAATAGCTATAATCCAGCCATGTCTCAGTTAATCATACTATGTCATAGTTCTCCTCACACATCACTACTTCCAGTTCACCAGTCTTATCAGTCAGGCTTCTGCAATTAGTATACATACACCGTGGGTACTCAAGTACTTTTTGTAAAGGTCCACATACTTTACCTGGGTCTGCTGTAGGATGAAGGTCCTAACTGCGAAAAAAATGTAAGGATGGACACTACCAGTGAAGTGTAGTGCTAAATTATTTTTTTTTACAATAAGCCACAACTCTAAGCCCACCTAACCACCTTTCTGCAGACCAAATATTAAGAATGTCTTTTCAGTGCCCCCTTACAATAATGATGCCGCATAGTGCTCCTCAAACAGTATGATATCCCTTTAGAGCCCCCACAGAGTATGATACCCCCTGTGCCCCCTCACAGCTTGGTGATCAGTTTGTACCCCCAAACAGTATGGTGCTCTGTAGTGTCCCTGACACATTGAGATGCCCCCTTAGTTCCTCCTTACAGAGTATGATTCCTCTAAGTGCCCCCTAACAGTAGGATGATCCCTTAGGTGCCCCTCATACAGACTGAGGCCCCCTTAAAAGCCCCCAAACAAAGTGTTGTCTTTGTGCCCCCCTCACACAATATGATATACTTTTAAATGCTCCCTTCACAAAGTGAGGCCCCTTAAGTGTCCCCTACACAGTATGATGTCCCTTTAAGTAGACTCCACACAGTATAATGCCCCATATGATGTGCCCATAAATGCTCTCCCCCCACAGTGTAGCCTCACACACAGTGAGCCCCCCTCATAGATTATACCACTTTAGATGGCCGCCACACATTGATGCCCCCTTAATTGTTAGGCGTCCTTTAGTGTCCCCCAGAGAGCTATGCCCCTTTAGACCCCCCCCAAAGTCATGCCCACACAGTGCTGCTCCAAGTGCCTCCACACATTGTGATGCCTCTTTAGGTGGCCCCCTAAACACAGTAATGCCCACCTCATAGATTATGCCACCTTAGATGGCCCCCTAATAGTTATGTACCCTTTGGTCATCCCCTCAGAGTAATGCCACCTTAGACAGCCCCCTACCCAGTTATGCCCTAGATAGCCCCGCACATAATTATGTCCCTTTAGTAGCTTCCCACACAGTTGTGTCCCTTTAGATGTCCCCATACAGTTATGCACTCTCTTAATCTTCCCTTCCTATAATGTAGTTACCCTCCCCCCCAGTACCTAGTTGAAACACTCCCCTAACCTTCTAGCCATCTTCTCCTCCAAAACAGCTGCACCTTCCCCATTGCAACCATCTGTGAAAAACGGAGTGCATCCGCGTACAATGCTTTTTTTTTATGCAAGCCCCATTCACTTCTGTGGAACCAGAGCTGCATGAATAATGCAGATTATAGAACATGCTGCAATTTTTCCCGAATGCAGAAATGATGCGTGAAAACTGTGCACAGACCCATTGAAATGAATGGGTCAGGATCTAGCTATACTTCACGCATCACACCCAGATGGAAAACTCGCTCGTGTGAAAGAGGCCTTAGGGCTCATGCACACGGCTGTTGATCGGCAGTTCTGTGCATTGGGGACTGCAATTTGTGGTCCCCAATGCACAGGCAACATCCGTGAGGATTCCGCAGATGGATCCAGACCCATTGAACTTGAATGGGTCCGTGGTCTGTCCGCACCACAAAAAAGTAATTCATGCACTATTTTGCGGTGCGCAGGCATGGACAGAAACCCCACAGAAGCACTTTCTGTCATGTGATGCGGACCAAACGGATCCGTCATGACCCACAATGCAAGTCAATGTGGGCAGATCCGTTTTGTCTGACACAATAGAAAATGGATCCGTCCCCCCATTGACTTTCAATGGAGTTCATGACGGATCCGTCTTGGCTATGTTAAAGATAATACAACCGGATCTGTTTATAACAGATGGTTGTATTATCAGTAACGGAAGCGTTACTGCTGGATCAGGCAAAAACGCAAGTGTGAAAGTAGCATAAGATCTGAAGCTAGCGTTTTTACAGCAAATTAAAAAAAAAAAAAAAAACCCACACCAAAAACCACAGGTGCAAAAAATTTTAAAAAATGCTTAGACTGCACAAAAACACTATTAAAAACGAATTGTGAACAAACCATCAAATTGGATCTGCATGTACCTGCACCTTTAGATAACTTTTCAGAATAAGTTGTCATTGCACATGAGGAATAACACCATGGGGTTATTTATCATGCTTGCCTGTTTTTTAGAGTGCGATTAGACAGGCATGGTGGATTACCCTATCAGTATTTAGCATAGTATAAGAAGTTGCACAGCAGGTGATGAATTAGGTGATACGTCTTTGTATTCATGTAATAGAGGACACTCTATATCTGTTATATGACTTGTATTTTATTTATCAATTTCCACTTGGCAGGGTCTCTCTCTAAAGGCTGAGCATTGGCCAGATAATTGCTAACAAGCATTTGTAGAAACGCTCATTAGCGGTTATCTGCCAGTTTAAAGGTGCCACAAAATGGTTGTTCATCGGATAATATGATCATTTGTATGGTAACCTTAATCATCGTTTGGCAGCAGCAGATCGTGCCTTCTAAACACGATTCTGTATGGGGACAAGCGATGACATAGTGATCTCTCCTCCCCATTTAGTGAAGGATATCACTGCATGTAATAGCAGCGATTTCCTCCACTGACGAGCAGGCGATTATCATGAAAGAAAGCTTCCCTCCCGACAATGATCTGCTGAATCTAGCAGTATAAAGGGACCTTATTGTCAGTTGTCACCAAGCTGGTGGCTGGGCATGCTGTAGAGTTGTCTGCCATTAGGGAGCGGTCATGACTGCAGTATGAATCTGTCTGAATCATATAGAGAAGTACTGGAGGGTAACAATATTACAGGTTATAGTTACTAGATATGGGCTGTTGTTGATCCAGGGAGTTATTCTGATTGCCTGATTGGAGTCGGGAAGGAATTTTTTCCCCTAAAGTGGGGAAAATTGGCTTCTACCTCACAGGGGTTTTTTGCCTTCCTCTGGATCAACTTGTAGGAAAACAGGCCGAACTGGATGGACAGATGTCTTTTTTCGGCCTTATAAACTATGTTACTGAGCAGGGGCCTGTGTCCCAGATCATAACTGTATTGCCCTTAAAGGGGTTCTCCGGGAATTTAGAAAATGAAAACACTTAAATATTACTTTATTATAAATATATTTCCAAATACCTTTCATTAGTTATAATGCATTGTTTTGTCTACAGAGCAATCATTAGGAGAAATAAAATGGCCGCCGTCCTATTAGTACACACAAAACCTTTCCTAATCACACAGCAGGACAAGTTACTTCACATCACTGAGGTAAAGAGCTGCCTCCTCCTCCTCTCTGCTCTACTTGTCAGGGGTTATGATCCTGAATACACCCGATTGGATCTTCAGCTCTGTGGGAATGGGGTTAATGAGGAGACATGAAATACAGAGAGGTTGGGCAGGACAGACTGTGGTAATGGAGACTGCATACAAGTGCTGCTGCTCATTTTCCCTACCTCCTCTCTGTACTTCATGTCTCCTCATGAACTCCATTCCTACAGAGATTCAGCTGAAGATCTTACCAGTTATATTCTGGATCATAATCCCTGACAAGTAGAGCAGGGAGGAGGATGAGGCAACTATTTACCTCAGTGTTGCGAAGTAATGAGCCATTATAACTAATGAAGGGTATTTGGGAATATATTCATAATAAAGTTATATTTAAGTATTTTCGTTTTCTTAATTCCTGGAGAACCCATTTAAAGGCTGGCCTGGGATTTTTTCAAGATGATGCAAGGAAAACAGTCATGCACTGCTGCCTGACACTGCATGACTCCTCCTGTAGGGTCCTCCTCTCCAACTTTACTGCTACTGAGGGGGCGGCACTTTATGGAACATTTTATTTTTTAATTTCTAGGAATGCAATCTTCTTTTAGGCTCCATTCACATGTCCTGTTTTTCTTTCCTGATTCGATCCTGATCCTGATGCGGATCCATTCATTTCAATGGGTTCTGAAAAAATGCGGATCAGATCAGGAAAGAAAAACAGGACGTGTGAATGGACCCTTATACTGATAGACCAGCTTGCCATGGAGCCCAGGACAGCAGCATTATAAATCTACAGCACAGAGAATTAAAACAGGATCTAGTAGCAACCTCGATCTGTCCTGATAACCTGTAAGTGCTTCTGTAAATCTGCGTGTGTCTTAAAGGCCTATTACATGGTGTGATTATCGTCTGATTTTTTTGTATAATTGTCTGAATTCGAACAATTGTTGTAATATGTAATAGTGTGTAGCGTTCAAACCACAAGCAGTGTCCTGGGTGTGTCCATTCTGCTGGAGCTCTCTCCCTATCACAGCTCAGGAGGCAGTTGAAGGATGAAGCTGATCATATGCAACCTTATCAATGAGCCGGACAAATAAATAAGAAAAAGAACAAAGCAGGTGGCGCTATACAGATAGATTTTATTGGGTAACTCAGTGGCTATGCAGAATTTGTAATTACTTATATACTATGTTACTTGCAATTACAAAAGCATTCAGATCCAGATGCTGGTTTGAAAACTGTGAGTGAAGGCAGAGGGATGTGGCTCTGATTAGTTGCCATGGCAGCCTGGACGCTTCTGAAGTTCTCCAGGGCTGCCATGGTATTCTCCATGCTGAGTTATGCACGAGGCACAGCTCAGAATGGAGGGGGTAAAAATGCTATTCACCCTAATAGGGTGAATAGGAGAGGGGATCAGAAGAGCCCATGTACTAGCACCCTGTGGTAGTACAAAAAAATACCAATATATTAAAAGTTTGAATCACCCCCTTTTTTCCAGTTTTGCATATAAAAATATATATATATAAACAATATAAAAAAGCATATTGGGTATCACCGCGTCCGAAACTGTCTGAACTATTAAAATATATTTTAAAAAACTCCTGTGTGGTGAATGCCATAACAGAATTGTTCCCCCAAGAAATTGAATAATGGTGATAAAGACGTTGTACATACTACAAAAATGGTATCAATAAAAACTACAGTTTGTTACTCAGAAAACAAGCCCTCATACTTCTCTGTAGACTGAAGTATAAAAAGTTATGGCTGTTAGAATATAGCGATGCAAAGAAAATTTTGATTGTTCTAAAGGTTTTTATTTTATTAAAAGTAGTGAAACAAAAAACTATTCAAGTTTGTTATCGCCTCATTCGTATTGAGCTGCAGAATAAGAACGACTGTGATTTCAAAACCCCAAAAACCTTGGTGGAATTCTGTCTTTTTTTTCAATTTTGCAATACAAAGTTTTTTTTCCTGTTTTCCAATTCAATACAAGGTAAATTAAATGGTGGCATTAAAAAGGTATCTTGTCCTGCAAAAAATAAGCCCTCATATAGCTATAGGAAGGGAAAAATAAAAAAATTATGGCTATTGGAACATGGGAAGGAAAACTTAAAAAATGAAAATAGGCCTGGTCTTTAAGGGGATATCCATACTCATTCTGGGTCATAGAGGGGGAATCACTGATAGGACTGCCTCCTTGACTTTAAAACTCAGAATGAGCACGGATATAAATGAATAAATTATAAGTTATACTGAATCATTGCCACAAAACCATATATCAATCTGCTCAGCTCCTCCTGCTCGATATCACGCCTGCCTTTACCTCAGACATCATGTTCAATGTGACAGGTTCCCTTTAAACTGAAATGACAGTCACACCTTAAGGGCAATTTTGCGGAATAGATGCAGCCCCGTTCACTTCAATGGCCGGCATGGGATCTTTGAACGGGGTGCCGGCCTGTGTGTTCCGCACGCCGGTCGGCATCCGCAATACCACAGCTGTCTGAACGGCCCCTAAGAAAGGAGGTAGGACACAAAGAGAGCTGATAAAAAAAAGAGGCATTTTTCTCTGATAATATATATTTCAATTAGAGATGAGCAAACGTGCTCGAAACGAGCACTGTACCGCTCGGCTCCCCTACGCTCGCATGGGCGCAGGCAGCCGCTTCCGTCCTCCCCAGGAGGAGCGCAGGGGAGCCGAGCGGTACAGTGCTCGTTTCGAGCACGTTCGCTCATCTCTAATTTCAATGTTTCTAATATTTTATTTAAGCAAAACTGTCAAAAGCTATTTACCATTTAAAGGGCTTTTTTTGTAAAATCTGATCAAAGTGCATTAAATATATAGAAATGTGACCTACTGGAAAATCCTTTATTTTATGCCAGAAAGTGCTGCCACATGGAAAAGTGGACACCTGTGGCCTTCTCAGTTATGTCATACACATGTGACCCTTTTGTTCATGCCCTTGGCATACACCAGACTTGCTAAGGGATACTGTGCTGAAGAAGATAGATTGTATTTGCTGATCGCTAAGCACTGCACATTTCTTGTGTGCGGTATAGAATGACTACTGACATGCGGGAGGCTGACTCTCCCCTGATAGCAGATGTTACCGAAATCCAAAGTTGAGATTTCAGAATGCCTGATCTGTTTATTCTGTGAGATAAGCAGCTGTCAGAAGTGTTTGGCAGCTACTTTGTCCCCTCTCCCCAGTGGTATAAAAATGTACACTTGGCTAGTGAGCATTCAGCTGACATTTATCTTAAGTATGGCCAGCTTTAGGATGTATTCACACTATTTTTGTGCTCTGCATCATATGTATAATTTTCTTTCTTTTTTTTTTTTTGTTAACATATAAACAAACTTCTACAAAAAAGTGATCCATCTGTTCATTGTATATGTTTTATATATTCTTTTGCCACACTGGCCTGTGCAGAAGTCACTGTACAGGGAGGGAGTGTGATGGATCCTTTGTTATCTATAGTGTTATCTTTTGTTGTTATCCTACTGGCAATGATAATGAGATGAATTGATCTCTATAGAACAGGAAATAATTATCTATTGTTTAAACTTTTTTTTTTAATTATCTATTGTTTAAACAATAGATAATTTTCTTTTTACATGTTCCCTTTAACAACAGCTATCTGCAGATGAGGTGCTGACTTATTTAATATCTGAGTCATGTCTCAAGGCCTGTTTAAAAGGTCAAACACTGACTTATAGGATAGCTGCCTTACATCTGGTGGCATTAGAGGTGGAGCTTGTTAAGAGCTCATTTGCATCCCTTTTTTTCTCAAGGTAAGTCTATGGGTACTGTAGAATAAGTCTCTATGTGTTTGTTTTTTTGTTTTACATATAGACTATACTGTACATGTGGCACAAGGCATATACATCATATTGACACCACATAATGCAGTTGGTTAGCTTAGGCTTTGTTCACACTGCATTTGAATATCATTCAAGATGTTTATACAAACATACTGTCCTATCGTCATCTCCTTCCTGTCTCTTTCAGTTCATTCCATTTATGTTATAACTCATGTAAGAGAAAAGTCGTCCAGCTCTCTCCCTTTATCTGTCACAGCTTAGACATGACTTGGATGGAAATGAGCATGTGCAACCATCTCTGTAGGTGGATGTCCACATTACTATGAGGATTAAACCCCAGGGAGGGCTATTAGAATGAAGAAAAAAGAATATCTCACAACTGGAGCATTTTTTTTTAAGTAAATTACAAAAGTAACTAGTTTTTCATACTGAATTATATTAAAATAACATTTCATGGTGGCACAACCCCCGTTAAGGGCTCATTCGCACTGCTGCATATGATTTCTGCTCTGATTTCCAAGCCAAGTCAAGCGTAATACTGCATCAACTTTGTGCAGAAGCTGCTGGAAACTGTGGGAGAATTAGGCTTATTAAATTGGACTAAAGTCATGGGCAGATCCACGGGCTGCAATATGTAAAATCAGGGCAGAAGTCTGAGGTTTAGCCTAGCATTTATGATATCACTTCTGCAGCAGATTTTTCCAGAGAATAAAATCTGCTGTGTGAACGTCCCCTTAGGGCTCATGCACACGAACGTGTGCTGGCCGTGCCCGTGCTGCGGGCCGCATACGGCGAGTCTGCAATAAACGGGCACCGGCCGTGTGCAGCCCGCATCACAGATCGCGGACCGATTCACTTCAATGGGTCCACGATCCGGGAGATGCGGAGCGGAGGCACGGATCGGAACACCACGGAAGCACTACAGTAATACAGTGATACCACATACTGCCTATGCACATCTTTGCATAGGCAGTATGTGGTATCAAGTAAACCAAGATAATAAACTATAAAGGCATATATACAAGAGCCGACCGACCATTCCTTCCAGATAATTGCCTGTCATGCTGGTGATCCGTGCCCACCACTGTCTTACTGTCCCGGACAGGCATGGACGTCGCTCTACTCTCCCTGTGTGAACTGGGACTACTACTCAGTGTACTGTCCTACAGCACTGCAAGAGTTAATCCTTCCTTGTGCTCTCCCAGCTGTTGATTAAGGAATGCTCAGTCTCCCTATTTAGCTGGTCTGTGGATTCACCGCCCCACCTGATCTTTGTCTAGTCTCTAGTAACCAGTCTAGATCCCTGTACAGAGGTTAAAGGATGAATACCAGGGAACTGCTAGGACGGTGGCCTTAGTTTTAGACCAAAGTCAGACGGGTTAGTTGGCACATTGGTTTCACATCCACTGCCTGTTACATCGTCAGTGGAGGAAAGAGCTACATTTACATGCAGTGATCCCCTCCACGCAGGGGCGGACTGGGAACTTAAAGAGGCCCTGGAAAAAGTACTAAAAGTGGCCCCATCTTGCAGTCGAGGTCCAAATTGATTGAAGGCAGAGCCAGCAATACCATATTGTGGCACATTACCACTCCAACAAGCCAAATACCACAGTGCATCATAAAATACCTCCCCAAAAACTTCCACTGGGCGCCTTTGAGGAGGGGCCAGGTGGCCCCCTGGGTATCGGCCCACCGGGAAATTTCCCTGTAAGGTCTATGGCCAATCCGCCCCGGCCTCCACGGTATCACGATAGCTAGTGCCTTTTCTCATCCTCATACAGATTGATTGTTACTGCGGAGCAGATTGCTATTCACACCGTATGATCTACTGCTCAGAAACAATTCTTTAGGTGTCCACATAAAAAGATGAATTCACCCAATGAACGGGCATTTTTCTTATTCTTTTGGGTGAACAGCAGCACCTTTACATGGCACAATTGTCAGCATAATACTTTGCCATTCATTTATTTCTCAACACAGAGCAGTGGAAGAAACTTTGCAATGATGATAACACCATCAGATATACAGTGACTGTTGTGTGTAAAACTTGATTTATGTGACATATGTATCTTTTTCTCTAGTATTTTCCAATGCCATACACATAGTAGATGTAAACTGCACTACTGTCATGAATTCAACTTTTTCATATCTGTCAGCGGATTTTGCAGGGCAAAAGAAATGAAAATGTGACTGAAATGTGGACATAGCCTAAAAATCAAACTTATAACGTACTTTTAAAAATAGAAAAAAAAGCTTTAAAGGGGTTTTCTGAGATGTTGATACTGATGACTTTCCCTCTGATCGGCGAGGATCTGACACCCGGGATCCCTGCCGATCAACTGTTTGAGAAGGCATTGGTGTTCCTGAGAGTGTCACTACCTTATCGTAGCTTACCGAGCACAGTGCCGTACATTGTATAGTAGCTGTGCTTTGTATCGTGCTCAACCCCATTGAAGTGAATGGGGATGACCACCATACCAAGCACAGCCACTATACAATGTACGGCACTGTGCTTGTTGTACAGCGCTGTGTTACGAAAGGTAGGAGAAGGTAGCGACACTCTCAGGAACACCAATGCCTTCTCAAACTGTTGATCAGCAGGGATCCCGGGTGTCAGATCCCCGCCGATCAGATACTGATGACCTATCTAGAGGGCAAGTCATCAGTATCAAATTCTCAGAAAACCCCTTTAAGTAAGAGTTCTGACTTCTATGTTTATTGTTGCTTTATTTTTGTCAGGACTGAGAAAATGAACTTTTAATCCCCTCAGTGGTCAAAAATACTAGACCTGGTAATTTATTTATTGAGGAAAATAATCCAATATCACATGTCAGTGATTGGCAAAAGTATGTGAACCTTTGCTTTCAGTATCTGCTGTGACCCCCTTGTGCAGCAATTTCTGCAACTAAACATTTCCGGCAATTGTTGATTAGTCCAGCACATCAGCTTAATTTTAGCCAATTCCTCTGTACAAAACAATTTCAACTGTTGTGTTGGTGGGTTTCCTCCCATGAATATGTTGCTTCTAGTTCTTCCACAACATTTCTATTGGACTAAGGTCAGGACATTGACTTGGCCATTTCAAAACACTTTATTCTTCTTTAAAGAGGACCTGTCACCACTCCTGACATGCCTGTTTTAATAGCTAAATGCATTCCCCATGTAATAACAATTCTGGAACATCTATTCTTATGGCTCTATGTTGTGCCATTATTTTATTACTCCTGCTGGAAGTTATGAATGAGTTGTCACCAGTCTGCAGTAAGGGTACAGAGGGGTGGTAACCAGTTGGGGGTGTGTACCTGCATAGTCTGACCCTATCCAATAAGTGCTGCCATTATCAGACTGTGCAGGCACACCCCCCACCACCTGTTTACCACCCCTCTGTGCTAGCAAGGGCTAGCAATTCATTCATAAATTCTAGTAGAAATAATAAAGGAATGGCATAACATAGAGACATAAGAATAGATGTTCCAGAATTGTTATTACACGGGGAATGTATGAAGCTATTAAAACAGGCATGTCAGGAGTGCTGACAGGTCCTCTTTAATCATTCTTTGGTAAAACGACTTGCTGCATGACCCACATTCTTTTGGGATTTACCTCACAGACAGATGTCCTGATATTTTCCTTTAGAATTTGCTGATATAATTCAAAACTGATTGTTCCATCAATGATGGCAAGCTGTCCTGGCCCAGTTGCAGCAAAACAGGCCCAAACTACCACTACTTTGTTTTACAGCTGGGATGAGGTTTTTACGCTGGAATGCAGTGTTTTCCTCTCTCCAAATATAACACTTCTCATCTACACCAAAAAGTTCTATTTTGGTCTCATCCGTCCACAAAACATTGCTGCAATAGCCTTCTGACTTGTCCAGGGGATTGTTAGCAGACTGCAGATGGGCAGCAATGTTCAATTTGGACTGCAGCAACATTCTTCTTGCAATCCTGCCATGCACACTATTGTTGTTCATGGTAGACTCATGAACATTGACATTAGCTAATGTGAGAGGCCTTTTGTTGCTTTGAGGTTGTTTTTTTGTGGCCTTGCAGACTATTACATGCCTTGCTCTTGGCATGACCTGTGTTTGTCGACCACTCTTGGAGAGGGTAATAATGGTCTGAATTTCCTACATTTGTATACAATCTGTCTGACTAGTTTTTTTATTGTTTTCATCCTGATGAGCATCAACAGCTCTTCTTTTGAAGTCCTCAGAAAGCTTCTTTGTTCATGCCATGATAGACTTCCACAAAGATGTGCTGTGAACATCAGACTTTAATATATCCCTGTTCTTTAAATAAAACAGGTCGCCTCTCACACCTAATTTCCATCGTATTGATTGAAAACACCGGACTCTTTCACCTTTAGGGGGTTCACAAATGTTTAAGCACCTCTCTCTCTATCTACCTATCTATATTTACACTATATAGCCAGAAGTATTAGGATACTTGCAGGAGCTTTTATGACATCCCATTCTAAATCCATAGGCATCAATATGGAGTTGGTCCCCCCTTTGCAGCTAAAACAGCTCAGTTCTTCTGGGAGGGCTTTCTGCAAGATTAAAGGGGTTAATTTCAAACCAGCACCTGGATCTGAATACTTTTGTAACTGCATGTAATAAAAATGTACTATAGCCACTAAGCTATTGAATAAACTGTATCTGTATAGTGCCACCTGCCTGCTGTTTGTACTTTTCCTTACTCCTCGTCCACTTCACTGAGGTGGTCGCATGCGCTCAGTTTAAATCTTCAACTGTCACCAGCCGTATCTAATGTTAGAAGCCGTGACCAATCTAGCAGGACAATTGGAGCAATGAATGGTGAGATCTCTGGATCCATGTGAGGTAAAGGGCTGGTTTTCTTTGTTAGAAAGAGATTGTTACTATATAATGTCTGATTTTCATTTTCAAATGGCAATCATGGCATAACCCCTTTAAAGAGTGTATCTGTTTAAATCTTTGCCCATTCATCCAGAAGAGCATTTTGAGGTCAGACTGATGTTTGGCAAGAGGGCCTGGCTTGCATTCTTAAAGGGGTTGGCCACCCTAAGTATCAAAAATCCAAAGTTCCCCCAGACAATAGCCAACACTATGAAGTATTTCTCAGGTGACATGTACTGGCTGTATATCATTTATCTAACCTGTTCACCATGACACACTTCCCTGGAGGAGTTCCCTCAGACAGGCTGTGTGGGAGGAGCAGCTGCAAAGTGAAAGTAAAAATCCCAGCATGCACTGCAGCAATGTCTAGAGGAGCAGTCACATGACCTCCCTGCCCACCTGTGTTCCCATAGAGACAAGAGCCCCTTAGATAATATCAATAACCCAGTTATCAGTGAATAACTGTTGTACAGACATAGCAATAGAAAGAACGCCCCATTCCCAACAGTAAAGGAGGGGGATGGGGGTGTTACTCTTTTCATAAATTTGCTGTGGGGCCCAGTCATTTCTAGTTGTGCCACTGGATGTAGGCCAAAAACAGAATGGGGGGGGGGGGGGAAGTTATCATTCCCCTTGTTCCTAAAAAGGGGCGTTAAAAAGTTGCAAACTATGGGACAGATTTATCAAAACTGGTGTAAAGGAAAACTGGCTTGGTTGCCCGTAGCAACCAATCAGATTGCACCTTTCATTTTTCAAAGCTCCTTTGGAAAATGAGAGGTGGAATCTGATTGGTTGCTATGGGCAACTAAGCCAGTTTTCCTTTACAGCAGTTTTAATAAATCTCCCTCTATGTGTTTGCAAATTTTTAACTGCTTTTTTTTTTTTTTTTTTTTTTTTTTTAAAGGGCGTGACAATGGCAGAGGCAGGGCGTGACCAGTCACCCCAACAAATTTATGTTCATTTTCACCAGTTTTCTGACTCAAATGAAGCCAGAAATCTATGGCAGCTCTGAGCTGTCATAGATTTCTGTTTAGGTGCACAGACTGCACAAATCGATCTGCTGACATACAGAGGAGCCTCCTGTCTATCATCATACGACCTGCTCCCAGCTGACAGCCCATTAACCCCTTCGCGCCCAGCGCCGTACATGTACGGCGCTGGGGCGATGCGGGCACATGGCGCCCGCTCGCGGGTGCGGCGGGCGTCATGGCCGGCAAGTCTCTGCTGTTTCTAACAGCAGAGACTTGCCGCTACTTACCGCCATCGGCGGCGTCTTCCTCGGAGACTAGATGCCGTGATCACGGCATCTAGTTGCGTCTCAACCCGGAAGCATTCGCTTCCGGGTGGTGTACAGACACCCCGTGTGGCCAATCGGGGTGTCTGTACACCATATGAAAACTGTAATCCTCGCTGGTGAGGATTACAGTTTTCAAAGTGCAATTCTTATTCTGGCCACTAGATGGCAGGCCAGGATAAGAAATGAGCAATTCATGGATTTCTGAGTCTATAAAATCCATAATTGCTCATAAAGAAAAAAAAGCCACAATATATAAGCCCATATTTGAGCTTTCCAATTAAAAAATTAAAAAAAAAGTTAAAAAATATATAAAAAATAAAAAAGATGTAAAAGTTCAAATCACCCCCCTTTCTGTATAAGTAAAAAATAAATACCTAAATAACAATAAATATAGACATCATGGGTATCACCGTGACCGAAAACGCCCGTACTTTTAAAATATAAAAAAAAAAAATTCCAATACGGCGAATTGTGTGGCGGAAAAAAGTGTCCAAATGGCGATTTGCCGTTTTTTGTCACTTTTTTTTTCTAAAAAAAATTAAATAAAAAGTGATCAAAAAGTCATACACACCCCAGAATGGTATCAATAAAAACTTCAGATCGTCCCGCAAAAAATGAGCCCCCATACAGCTCTGTACACATAAATACCAAAAAGTTATAGGGGTCAAGATTTGACAAGAAAAAAAAAAAAAAAAAGGGCAGCTTTCTAATTATTTTATCACTATGAAAACGCAGGAAAAACTATACATATTAGGTATTGCCGGATTCGTACTGACTTGTAGAATGAAAGTAACGGATCAGTTTTAATGCACATCGAATGCTGTAAATAAGAAACCCGTAGAACTGTAGCGGAATAGCGTTTTCTTTGCAATTTCACCCGGTTTGGAATTTTTTTCCCGCTTCCCACTACACCGTATGCAATATTAAATGGTGGCGTTGGAAAGTACAACTTGTCCCGCAAAAAACAAGCCCTCATACAGCTATGTGAACAGAAAAATAAAAGAGTTATGACTGTTTGAAGGCAGGGAGCGCAAAACAAAAATGCATAACCGAAAAAAGCTCCGGGCGCGAAAGGGTTAATCATCTATGAATATATGACTACCCTTCATCTGGGAAAAAAGGGAAAATGAGTGTAGTCAAATAGCTATATATAACGTACAGGGGGGGTCACAAGTCACTATATATAATGTACAGGGGGTCACACATCACTATAATGTACAGGAGTTCACACATCACTATATATATAATGTACAGGGGGTCACACGGCACTATATATAATGTACAGGGGGTCACACCACTATATACAGTGTACAGGGGGTCACACATCACTATATACAGTGTACAGGGGGTCACACATCATTATATATAATGTACAGGGGGTCACACATCACTATATATAATGTACAGGGGGTCACACATCACTATATATAATGTACAGGGGGTCACACATCTGTATATACAGTATAAAGGGGGTCACTGTACAGGGGTTCACAGATCTCTGTATGCAGTGGTGGGGGGTCACATCAGTATAAACAGTGTATGGTGGTGGTGGTGGTGTCAACTATTACTGTATACAGGGGGTCACCCCCAATGATACCCTACCTGAGACCCAAATACAAAATGGGGCCACTTTTATTTTTTTCAAAGGCCATTTTAAGTTCCAACTCCGCCCCTGCCATATCCCTAGTAAAGAAAAAAGTGGGAATATACCGCTCACGTACAGAGAAATGCAAAATAGGAAATCTGTATATTATTTCACAAAGAGAGAAAAATAAGCAGCTTCACCTTAAACATGCATAAAAAGGAAAAAAATTAAATAAACTATAAAATTGCAAAAAAATAACAATAGGATCGTTCATGAGTTCATCGTTCATCAACTGCAAAGGAAAGAAAAGGGGCAAACCACATCTATCCTAAGAGTCAACATTAACACCCCATTCACACGACTGTATTTTTGCTCTGCATCTGAGCCGCATTTTTTGCAGCTAGGATGCAGACTCTTTCATTTTAATGGGTCTGCAGAAAATGTGGACAGTACACCATGTACACCAGTACACCATCCATTCCTCAGCCCCACAAAGAAGATAGAATATGTCCTATTCTTTTCCGTTTTGTGGACAAGGATAGGCATTGTTACAATGGATCCGCAAAAAAAAGGATGCAACACGGACGTCATCTGTATTTTTTGCTGATCCACGTTTTGCGGACTGCAAAATACATACAGTCATGTGAATGCACCCTAAGGCTGTGAGGCTTTAACCCCTTCCCGCCCAGCGCCGTACATGTACGGCGCAACGGGACGTGACTTAACGCCCAGCGCCGTACATGTACGGCGCGCTGATCGGGCGGGTGCAGTATTGTAATGCATTGTGAAGGGGATCAGAACCCCCAAATGTTAAAAAAAGAAGTGTAAAAAGGTGAAAAAAATGTTAAAAAATAAAGTTAAAAAAATAATAAAAGTTTCAAGTAAAAAAAAAGAAAAACGCCATTTTCCCCCCAATAAAGTAAAAAAAATTGTTAAAAAAAGAAAAAAAGAAAAAGTAGACATATTAGGTATTGCCGCGTCCGTATCGACCGGCTCTATAAAAATATCACATAATCCATCCCGCCAGGTGAACACAGTAAAAAATAAAAAATAAAAACAGTGCCAAAACAGCCATTTTTTGGTCACATTCCCCCATAAAAAGTGTAATATTACGCGATCAAAAAGGCGTATTTACCCCAAAATGGTACCAATCAAACCGTCATCTTGTCCCGCAAAAATGATACCCTACCTGAGACAATCGCCCGAAAACTGAAAAAAATATGGCTCTTTGAAAATGGCAACACAAAATAATGATTTTATTCTGTTCAAAAAATAAATCTAATGTGTAAAACTATCCAAAAATAAAAAAGTTAGACATATTGGGCATCGCCGCGTCCGTAACAACCTGCTCTATAAAAATATTGCATGAGATGGCCCCCCAGGCGAATGCTGTAAAAAATTTTTTTTAAAAACTAAGCCAAAACAGATATTTTTTTCCCTTTTGCCTCACAAAAAGTGTAATAGCAGGCGATCAAAAAGGCGTATTTACCCCAAAATGGTACCAATCAAACCGTCATCTTGTCCTGCAAAAACGATACCCTACCTGAGACAATCGCCTGAAAACTGAAAAAAATATGGCTCTCTGAAAATGGCAACACAAAAAAAGATTTTATTCTGTACAAAAGTAAATCTAATGTGTAAAACTTTCCAAAAATAAAAATGTTAGACATATTGGGTATCTCCGCGTCCGTAACAACCTGCTGTATAAAAATATCACATGATTTGCCCCCCTTGGTGAATGCTTTAAAAAAAATTTTTTAAAAAACCATGCCAAAACAGCTATTTTTTTTCACCTTGACTCACAAAAAGTGTAATACCAAGCAATCAAAAAGTCTTATGTACCCCAAAATGGTACCAATGAAAACATCAGCTCATCCCGCAAAAAATGAGCCCCCACATAAGACAATAACTCAAAATAAAAAAAAAACTGTGGCTCCCGCAAACCATTCCATCAAAATCTGTGTTGTAGAATCCATATGGCGCTCCTTCTGTTTTGAGTCCTGCCATGTGCCCCCACAGCAGTTTACCACCACATATGGGGTGTTGCCGCATTCAGGAGAAAATGGGTAACTAATTATGGGGTGCTTTTCTCCTGTTACCCCTTATGAAAATACAAAAAAATTGGGGCTAAAGCAACATTTTATTGGAAGAAATAAAATTTTTCATTTTCACAGCCAAGTGTTTCCAAATTCCGTAAAACACTTAGGGGGTCAAAGTGGCCAGTACCCCCTTAATATATTCGTTGAAGGGTGTAGTTTCCAAAATGGGGTCACTTTTTGAGGGTTTCCACTGTAGGGGTACGTCAGGGTCTCTCAATTACAAAATGGTGCCTATAAACTATTCTAGCAAAATCTGCCTCCAAAATCCATATGGCGCTCCTTTCCTTCTGACCACTGCCACAAACCCATAGAGATGTTTACCACCACATATGGGGTATTTCTGTAAACTGCAGAATCAGAGCAATGTATATTGAGGTTTAGTTTGCTGGTAACCCTTACTGTGTTGCAAGAAAAAAAATTATTAACGTGAATAATCTACCAAAAAAGTGAAATTTTGAAAATTCACCTCCATTTTCCACTAATTCTTGTGGAACACCTCAAGGGTTAACAAAGTTTGTAACAGTAGTTTTTTATAATTTGAGAGGTGTAGTTTCTAAAATGGAGTCATTTATGGGGGGTTTCATTATGTAAGCCCCTCAAAATCACTTTATATCTGAATTGGTGCTTAAAAAAATGGTTTTGGAAAATTTGGTGAAAATTTGAAAAATGGCTTCTAAACTTCTAAGCCCTCTAACGTCCTAAAAAAGTAAAATGACATTTATAAAATGATGCCAACATCAAGTAGACATATGGGGAATGTAAAATGATAACTATTTTTGGAGGTATTACTATGTATTTTGAAAGTAGAGAAATTGAAATTTGGAAATTTGGAAATTTTTCCAAATTTTTGGTAAATTTGGTATTTTTTATAAATAAAAATGAGATATTTTGCCAAAAATTTACTACTGTCGTGAAGCACAATATGTGACGAGAAAACAATCTCAGAATGGCCTGGATAAGTAAAAGCGTTCCAAAGTTATTACCACATAAAGTGACACATGTCAGATTTGCAAAAAATGGCCTGGGCAGGAAGGTGAAAACTGGCCCGGGGCTGAAGGGGTTAAAGTATTAAAGGGGCTGTCCTACAAAAAATATTCTATAGTTTTCAAACCAGCACCTAGATCTGAATTCTTTTGGAATTGCATGTAATTAAAAATTTTGTATAGCCACTGAGCTATTCGATAAAAATGTATCTGTAAAGCCTCATTCACACGTCCGTGCTCAAATCCGTGAGCAGGTAGTCAGTGAGGCATCCGTGAAGCTGTCCGTGAAGGATCCGTGTTGGGTCCGTGTGTCCGTTTTTTGCTATGTGTGTTGCACCCGTGTTTCACTGACACTGAACAGCTGAAAAATAATTTTCAAAGCATCTCTTCTTAATGATCCGTGAAACACGGATGACATCCGTGTTGCATCCATGGTTTTCATGGACCCATAGACTATAATGGGTGTGAGGGATCTGGGAACACAGGTCAAGATAGGACATGCATCCGTGCTAAAAAAAAAACACCACATACATTCAAATGAATGGGGACGTGTGCTGTCCGTGAAACACTAACGTGTTAATGAGGCTTAACACCTTAGCGCAAATCCATGCCAGTAAGCCCCACCCCGTTTTGGACTAGCCACAAATAACTTTAAACCTAGATGTGTCAAACTGTCCCACATTTTGGAGTATTTTATGACAAAATCTTGGTGAACTCACATTAGTAAATGTGGGCCGTGGTGTCGTGGGAAGGTGTCTCTCTGCACAGTGCCTGATTGGGAGCTGTGCCATGTAGAGAAACAGCTGAAGGATCAGCCTCCGTCCCCTTCCTTCTGGGGATGGTGGGGGTTCTGGCAGCTTTACCCCAAATCATTAATTTATGGCATAGCTTAGCTATAAGCCATATTCTACATGCCCCTTTAAAACCATGTCCAATAAATCTTTATGTCTAATTGAAACTAAAGTACAGTACACAACTAAATGCCCTATCTTTCCTTATTTAATGGCTGTGGGTTGAGATGTAGAAAATATTTCTATGTGACCAAAATGCAAAACCATAAATTCAACTGCATACAGCTGTCTGACATACAGACTTTCATCCATGGTCCTAACTTGTCTATAGTCTATCAGGCTTATGTGAGCTCAAGCCTTATGCTAAAAGTTTGAAGCTTACAAATTACCAGCTACATGGGTGGCCAGATTGCAGGCTATTCATGCCACTGGGTTTATTTTGGACTGAGCTGTCAGCAAACTGCCAACTGGATCAGCATACATTATGTTTGAAGTTCACTGGCACAGTATTAGCACACCCTAAAATGTAAGAATCAAACATCAAAATAATCTTACTTTGACTGATGATGCCCTCTCAGACCCTGACTGTGACATTGACCCTGGTGCTGACCTTAAAGAAGAACTCCTGCAAAAATTTTTATTCTCTGACCTGTTACAAAGGTGCATGATATAATCTGTAGTGAATGCAATCTTCTTATCAGAGACTGTATTTGTGAGTTATCCCCTCTCTTCGAATTGTAGCTGTGTCATGTGACCAACTCCCTGACATCCAACTGACCCAGGACAGGAAGCCAGTTACTTCTCTATTCATTCCTATGAGACTGACAGTGAGGCTCCCATAGGAATGCATAGAGAAATAGACTTCCTGTCCGCACATAAGATGCTGTGTCAGTTTGTGAATCTGATTGCTGGTCACATGACACAGATGAGAAACATCAGGGAGATATAACTCACAAATACAGATACTGGTAAGAAAATGACATTCACTACAGATTACATCATGTACCTTTCTAGCAGGACATGGAATAAAATTTTTTGCAGGAGTTCTTCTTTAATACATGACCAGTTTTTTAGGGTCCCCCAAAGATATGTTTGTTTGCTATTATTTGTTTTTAAATTTGCTACATTATGCATATACTAGTTCTGATTGGCTAACTGATTAGGTCCAGCCTCCTGTATAACTGTATTCATGGAGAGTATGAGAGGGAATTTATCATAGACCAGCGTTTTATGATATCATCTCTGCGCTACCCTCTGTGGCCCCTTTTCTGGAAAGTGGCTAGGGTGGTGGTCTAGAAAGGCCACTTACGCTTAGATTTAAGCATACTCAATGTTTAACCACTTCCCGTCCGCCTGTTGACTATAAACGTCCGGGAAGTGGTTATCTATCTCTGAATGGACGTTTCTGAACGTCCATTCAGAGATAGCAGCTGCATGCTAATCGTGCAGCTGCATAGTGGGGTACCTGCTTTCAGTGACAGCAGGGTACCCTAAAGAGAAGGCAGGGACCGTTCCCAGGGGTCCCTGCCTTCTAGATCGCTGTATACACAGCGCTATGTGCGCTTCCTGTTCCGGCCCGGCGGTCACGTGATCGCCGGGGCCGGGAGAGTGCAGGAGCTGCCGGGTCTCTCATAGATCAGCCTCTCTGGGGATGTATTTCCCCTGTAACCGGGGCTACTATGTCAGCCCCAGTTACAGGAGAAATCAAGTGTAAAAAAAAATAGAGTATTATAGGAAAAAATAAATCACGTGTATATATATATATATATATATATATATATATATATATAAAAACATATTTGGTATCACCGCGTCCGAAACGACCGGCTCTATAAAAATATCACATGATCTACCCCATCAAGTGAACTGCGTAAAAAAAATCTAATAAAAATTACAGCTTTTTTTGTCGCATCCCCACCAAAAAAACATAATATCAAACAATCAAAAAGTCGTATGCATCCCAAAATGGTAGCAATAAAAACGTCACCTCATCCTGCAAAAAATGAGCCCCCACACAAGATTATAGCCCGAAAAATGAAAAAAAAAGGCTCTTAAAAAATTGCAACACAAAAACATGATTTTTCTTCTAAAAATGCTCTTATTGTGTAAAACGTAAAAAAAATAAATAAAAAATAGACATATTTGGTATTGTTACGTCTGTAACAACTGGCTTTACAAAAATATCACATGATCTACCCCATCAAGTGAACGGTGTAAAAAAAATATATAGAAAAATGCCCCTAAACTGCTTTTTTTTTTTTTTTTAGTTAACCTCCCAAAAATTAGATTAAAAAGTGATCAGAAAGCCGGATGTACCCCAAAATGGTACCAATAAAAAGCACAGCTTGTCCCACAAAAAAATAAGACCTGACGCAGCTCAGTCCACAAAAAAATTAAAAAGTTATCACTCTTACAAACAATGACAAAATATTCCATGTTAGAAAATGCAGATGCTGCTCCTCCCCTTCTGAGCCCTGACGTATCCCCAAATAACAGTTTACCACCACATGTGGGGTGTTTCTGCAAACTGCAGAATCGGGGTAATAAATATTGAGTTTTGTTTTGTTGTTAACCCTTGATGTGTTACAGGAAAAAAATGATTAAAATGGATAATCTGCAAAAAAAGTGACTTCAGAACTGAACTGGTCCTTAAAAAAGTTGATTTTACAAATTTGCAAAAATTGAGTCTAAAATTCTAAACCTTCTACTGTCCTAAAAAAATAAAATGACACTACCAAAATGATGCCAACATAAAGTAGACATATGGGGAATGTAAATTAAAAAGGATTTTATGGGGCATCACTATCTGTCTTAAAAGCAGAGAGATTGAAATTTAGAAAACAGTGAATTTTTTCAAATTTTCGTTAACTTTTGGATTTTTTTATAAATAAAATTAAAACTTATCGACTAAAATTTAACATTAACTTGAAGTACAATGTGTCACGAGAAAACAGTCTCAGAATCGCTTGGATAAGTAAAAGCGTTCCAAAGTTATTACCACATGAAGTGACACATGTCAGATTTGCAAAATTAGGCCTGGTCAGGAAGGGGGGGGGGGGGATGGCCCAGAGCTGAAGTGGTTAAAAAGTCTCAAACACAAGGTTTGCAAGTTTTCTGGGGGAATGATAAATTCCCCCTTAGTCTCTGGATAATACAGACTTCACACTATAGGAAGATCCTTGTCATTGCTGCCAAAATAGATAATAAAGTACTTTACTCTTATTGTGTTGCCTTCACAGAATTTAACCTTTGACAATGTCCTCAGACACCTTCATGAATGTCTTAGGTTAACTGTCTAAACTATAGCTAAGCTAGGTTTCAAGTTGCACACTGAAGTCTGTCTTTGGTGGCCAGTGTCAGCCTGTCTCTATTCTATGAGCAGCAGTACCCCTCCCGTCTGTGACAACACACAAGATGGAGGCAGCTGGAGTTGAGATCAGCAGGGACGCAGGGGGTCAGAGCCCTGATAGTCAGATCCTATCCTGAAATATTAAAGCGTAACTGCCATTTCACTACCAAAAATGACAGTTCTAACATATGTGATGCTGCAGGGCAGATATTCATGAATCTATATTTTTCAGTTAATTTTACCTTCCTGATGTCTGTTTTCATCCCTAAGCAACCATATTTCTCTGTGCCTCTATTTCAGCATCTTCCTAAGATGGCCTCTGCTGCTCTTCCTGTGGTGATCTTTGCCCTGTCCTTGAGGCCATTCTGTATTCCCTCACTTCCCATAAGCCCTTGCTCTCCTCACATGAACTAGCATAGCGTTGCTAACGAATCGCGACTTCTCCTCTTTCACTCCTTTCACTCGCAGTAAAATTACACTAATTAGGTGAATTGGTACGCATTAGCGTACAATGCGTACGCATTAGCATACAAATGCGAGTGCAGTATCGTACAATGCATAGCATTCGTATGCTAATGTGTTCGCATTAGCGTACAATGAATAGCATTAGCATACGAATGTGTACACTACATGCTGGCAGGGAATGGGGAAAATGGAAGGAGACACATGAGGCAGAAGAGAAGAAAATAAGATAGCTGGGGCTAAAGGGATAAAATTAATTGGGCTATTATATGCAATACCTAATTAGCTCTGATGGGCAGGCATCACATACTGTACTCCTTGCAGGCATTAAGGCTGGGAGGAGGAGCCAGTGTCCTACTACACTGTGAATGCGCATCCAGGGCTGAGCTCCTCCCCCCAGAGCTCACCAGTCTCTTGTTTATCAGATAGAGAAGACAGACTGCACATGGCAACGGTGTGAGAAGAGCCCTGCACAATGGTAAAGCGGCACACGTTTCTCACAGTTTTTCTCATGTGAAACTGAAAATGATTAAATTTTAAAACACTAAGGCACATATACTATATGGTATACTATACCATTACAGTATAAAAAATGAAACGGCAGTTACACTTTAAGGATATAACAGGTTCCGATTAAAAAATACTTCTAATTGTGATCATTTTCCAAGATATTTGCAATGAAAGAGTTAAATCGAATAATTGGTTATGGGATATTGGAATATTGATCCCTTGGAAGACAAATAGGTGGGCTAACAGGAAATCCATGTCACTATACAGTCATGGCCAAAAGTTTTGAGAATGATACAAATATTAATTTTTACAAAGTCTACTGCTTCAGTTTTTATAATGGCAATTTGCATATACTCCAGAATGTTATAAAGAGTGATCAGCTTAACAGCAATTACTTGCAAAGTCAATATTTGCCTAGAAAATGATCTTTATCCCCCAAAACATATTTCAACATCATTGCAGCCCTACCTTAAAAGGACCAGCTAACATCGTTTCAGTGATTGCTCCATTAACACAGGTGTGGGTGTTGATGAGGACAGGGCTGGAGATCAATCTGTCATGATTAAGTAAGAATGACACCACTGGACACTTTAAAAGGAGGCTGGTGCTTGGCATCATTGTTTCTCTTCTGTTAACCATGGTTATCTCTAAAGAAACACGTGCAGTCATCATTGCACTGCACAAAAATGGCCTAACAGGGAAGAGTATCGCAGCTAGAAAGATTGCACCTCAGTCAACAATCTATCGCATCATCAAGAACTTTAAGGAGAGAGGTTCCATTGTTGCCAAAAAGGCTCCAGGGCGCCCAAGAAAGACCAGCAAGCGCCAGGACCGTCTCTTAAAAGTGTTTCAGCTGCGGGATCGGGCTACCAGCAGTGCAGAGCTTGCTCAGGAATGGCAGCAGGCAGGTGTGAGTGCATCTGCACGCACTGTGAGGCGGAGACTCTTGGAGCAAGGCCTGGTCTCAAGGAGGGCAGCAAAGAAGCCACTTCTCTCCAGAAAAAACATCAGGGACAGACTGATATTCTGCAAAAGGTACAGGGAGTGGACTGCTGAGGACTGGGGTAAAGTCATTTTCTTTGATGAATCCCCTTTTCGTTTGTTTGGGACATCTGGAAAACAGCTTATTCGGAGAAGACAAGGTGAGCGCTACCACCAGTCTTGTCTCATGCCAACTGTAAAGCATCCTGAAACCATTCATGTGTGGGGTTGCTTCTCAGTCAAGGGAATCGGCTCTCTCACGGTCTTGCCTAAAAACACAGCCATGAATAAAGAATGGTACCAGAATGTCCTCCGAGAGCAACTTCTCCCAACCGTCCAAGAGCAGTTTGGCGATCAACAATGCCATTTCCAGCATGATGGAGCACCTTGCCATAAAGCAAAGGTGATAACTAAATGGCTCAGGGAACAAAACAGAGATTTTGGGTCCATGGCCTGGAAACTCCCCAGATCTTAATCCCATTGAGAACTTGTGGTCAATCATCAAGAGACGGGTGGACAAACAAAAACCTACAAATTCTGACAAAATGCAAGCATTGATTGTGCAAGAATGGACTGCTATCAGTCAGGATTTGGTCCAGAAGTTGATTGAGAGCATGCCAGGGAGAATTGCAGAGGTCCTGAAGAAGAAGGGTCAACACTGCAAATATTGACTTGCTGCGTTAACTCATTCTAACTGTCAATATAAGCTTTTGTTACTCATAATATGATTGCAATTATATTTCTGTATGTGATAAAAACATCTGACAAACACACATAAAAACCAGAGGGCAGCAGATCATGTGAAAATATAATATTTGTGTCATTCTCAAAACTTTTGGCCATGACTGTACAGTAAGTGAAGCGTTCTGTGCTGATTTATACTACCTATGATGCCAGGTACCTGCTCCTGATGATATCACTTTTACTTTCCTGCCATTAATAACAAAAATGAGCATTATGAATCTTAATTTTTGTAAAGGAATTAACTGTGTACAATGAAACCTTATTTAGAAGACCAGCCCCTTATTCAAGACCACAATTCCTGTAACAGATCTTCAGTTTCATCATATATTACGCATACTGGCCATCTTCTGTGAGAGGACCACCCCCCCTCCCCCAGAAAGCCACTTTTCAATTCAGTATTGGATGGTTTCAATGTATGTTTGTTAATAGGAAATTATTTTATGGGGGAGAAGTGGTAAATATATGTCTCTATTACTACCAGAGGAGGAAAGCCAGCTCAGATGTTTCCATAACCCTGCCCCCTATCTTATTTGGGTTATTTCCATCTCTGCCATGAAAGGCCAAGATAGGAATATCCTTTTTAAAATAACCTGGTCCCATAATCATAGTACGTATATGACACCTATCATCCAGCATACACAAAGGTGTAAAGATATGTTCACATGTAGTGCTTGAGGTGTGTTTAAAAGGGTTTTCCGAGATTTAGATACTGATAATCATCAGTATCTGATCGGTGGGGGTCTGACACCTGGGACCCCCACCGGTCAGCTGTTTGAGGAGGCACCAGTGCTCCTGTGAGTGTCGTGGGCTTCTTCTCACAGTACCGTACATTGTTTAACGGCTATGCTTGGTATCGCGCCCAACTACATACACTTCTATGGGGCTGAGCGAGATACCAAGCACAGCTGCTATACAATGTACGGCGCTGTGCTTGGTAAGCTGAGAGGAAGGGGCCCCAGGTGTCCAGTATAAAAATCTCGAAAAACCCTTTTAAAACTAAATCAGAAAATAAAAAACTCGATGTGGTTGGTGTTTTTACAAGTTATAGATGTTAAACCACCGTGTTTCACCTGTAGAAATACAACTGCATGGATATTGCATCAAAACCGCATTGTGTTTTTACATAGTGATTTAACTGCACCTCAACCACTACATGTGAACATAACCTAACAAAGGAATTATGAAGACCAAACTGCAATGTAAATTCAATCTAAAGGCATCTTAAGTCACAGGTAATGTATCAGTGAGCATATTGTATAGGTTACCACAGATACCTGCCCCTGATTTTCTTAAAGGGAATCTGTCATATTAAACATGGTGTCTGAGCTGAAGGCAAACACTCCCAAGCAATGACTGGATAACACAGCCATACAGTGACTGCATAAGGCTACATGTCGTAGTTTTCGTCCGGCCGCCTCTCTGCATGTTTGCCGTGCTGCGGCTCGCCCCCATTATAGTGAATGGGGACGGAGCGTAGTTCCCGCCGGAACAGCCTGCCGGACACCCTTGCCGCTAGTATTAAAGTAGCCTTACACGGCCATACAGTTACTGCATAACACGGGCATACAGTGACTGCATAACAGTGCCATACACTGACTAGATAACACCGCCATACCACTGTGACTGGATAACACAGCCATACAGTGACTGCATAATACTGTGAGTGGATAACAGGGTATACGGGGGCACAGTATAGAGTACGAGAGGACACTGTGCAGGGCATGACTAGGAGCACTGTACAGGGTAAAGTACAGAACAGGGTATGATTGGCGACATAGCACAACGTAGGGAGCACTGTACAGGGTATGATAAGGGAGTTCAATACAGGGTGTAAGAGGGCATAGCACAGGTTAGGAAGCACAGTGCAGGGTATAAGGGGGCATAGAACAGGTTAGGAGGGCCAGTGAAGGGTATAATAGTGGGGCATGTTACAGGGTATAAAGGGGCACAGTTCAGGGTAGGAAGCACTGTAAAGGTTAGGCACAGTAGAGGATATGATAATGCAGCCTAGTTTAGGGTATGATAAGGGGCACAGTATAGGGTATAAGGAGGGACAGTATTGGTTATAAGGCGGCATAGTACAGGATATGACTAGGGACACAGTAGAAGGTATAAGTGGGCATAGTAGAGATTGGGAGGCACAGTACAGGGTATAAAGGGGCTCAGTACAGGGTATGATAATGGTGCAAAATATAGGTTATAAGGGGGCGTAGTACAGGTTAGGAGGCACAGTTTATAAGGAGGGACAGTATTGGTTATAAGGCGGCATAGTATAGGATATGACTAGGGACACAGTACAAGGTATAAGTGGCCATAGTAGAGGTTAGGAGGCTCAGTAGAGGGTATAATAATGAGGCATAGTACAGGGTATGATAATGGTGCAAAGTATAGGGTGTATGGGGGCGTAGTACAGGTTAGGAGGCACAGTATAGGTTATAAGAGGGTATAGTACAGGATATGGCTTGGGGCACAGTACAGGGTGCAGGTGGGCATAGTAGAGGTTAGGAGGCACAGTACAAAATATAAGGGGGTTATGATTATGAATATAAGTACAGGATATGATTATGGGGCATGCAGGGTATAAAAGGGACACAGTACATGGTATAACAGTACATTGTACAGCTTAAGGCACAGTAAAGGGTATCAGATTCACGATCTTGGTCAGGCTGGCCACCAGGATCCATACAGCCAACAGATATGGAGTGAGAAGCAGGTCATCGGTGGCACTGGCTGGCAGGCAGGCAGCAGCAGTGCTCAGATGCCGGTGGGTGGCCAGGGACTGCTCAGAGGAGCTTGTTGTCTCATTGTGGGCAGTTTCTATCACAGGAGCAGGAGGTCAGCAGCAATAAGGGCGGGACAGGCACATCCAGTTGTTCCAGGGTACTCCTAGCTCTTCCTCTTGGTGGGTCCTATTTGTCACTAAAGTGTGACTGACACGATTGGTAGAGCTGTGGTGGGCTCCACCAATCAGCTAACACTTTGTGTAGCTATGCAGGGGAGAGGTAGGAGAATTTGTCGCCTCTCTCCTCCGCCTTAAAAAGGTGGTGGCTGTTATACTCACCCCTTTCTCCAGCACCATTCCCTGCAGCTGCTTGTTTGCAAACTGCAGCAAGGACTTGTCAGTATATGGCATGTTTCCGCTGCAGCCAATCAGTGGTCTAATGCTGAGGGCAGTAATGGTCTGTACTGGGCACACATCAGCGTGTACATCACTGACACTTGTCCATGTTCTCTCCCCGCCAGTCTTTGTTTACACGGCTGCAGCAATGATGCCAGAAAGTCCAGCATGTCACATACATCATCACTGCAGCACACAAAGCACGCATACAAGTGTGGCAGGGGATGTACCGGCTTTTTTTCCCCCCCATATACTCCAGCCATATTTGTAACTACTGGATAACCCTTTAATTATGGGGTGTTTGTGATTTAAGTTTTTTACATTTAGAGCATTTTGAGGGCAATAAATGTGTGTGGGGGGTATGTCCGTAAGAATTTTGGTCTGGACGTGATTTCTGGTTCAGTTGTCAAAATTTAAAGGGAAGGTTGACAACCGTAGGTGGCACACCCCCCCTCCTCCCCCATGTGTCCAGCTTGAATACGAGAGGTTAAACAAAATATAATCTGTAACTCATTCCCGGTACACTGTACATATTAATAGCTGTAATAATCACATTTAGTATAATGTGGGCATCACTGGGAGTCTAAACACCCTACTCCAGACAGTCGCCATTTCACATAATGAGCATCTCACGTTCTGGGACCCCTACACTGCGTCATATTTGGTATCAAAGTGCTCGGCATGATAAAACATGTTGGCGTCTGTATGTCTGTCAGACATACTTTCTGGGTGTTTCATACCTGCCAGCTGAGTGAGAGAGGTGGAGTATGTATGTTTATTAAACGCCTTCCCAAAAGGCTGGGTCAAGAATAGGAGATTCCTCTCAGCTCCACCTTCTGCTGAATAAAGATAAAAATGAGGGAGTTTGGCCATTTCTATGACACAGTTTGGAGATCTGATGTGTTCCATGTTCTCTCTATCCTCAGGAGCAGAAAACAGACTTTTACAAAGCCATTTGCTAAGTATAAGAACTTTTCTGTTTTAATACTTTTATTTGTGTAACTGTTTTGCACACCTGTATGTATGTATGTTATTTCTTTTAATTTTTGTTACTAAGTACTGTACATGTTCGTACTTTAAAGCCTAATCTTTAATGGTTTGCCTTGTATCCTTAAATGAACCCAGTTACCTCAGTTTTAAATGTGTGTGTGTGGTTGTGTGTTATTGTGTGTCTGTCTGCAAGCAAGGTGATGTTCAGGTTTCTATTGTCCCCTGATTACTTTTTTAAATTAATTTGAATGCAATATTATGGCAGTGAGTTTGGGGTACCCAGACTGTGGTGGGGTGTGATTCATGCTCATTTGGCAGCCTGAGTAGAAGGCGAGTGCAAGCTTGAGTGAGTGAAGTGAATCAGTCCTGAGAGTCTCATCCGTGTCACATGACATGGCGTTCGGTTCCGCGACAGAGGGCTCTTCAGCAAAGTGCTGAAGATATTAGTGTTCAACTGATATCTGTTTCTGAAAGGTGTATCATCATGTTCTTGATAAAATGTTTAATTAATGATACATTGATACCTTGCACCATTATTTGGCTGGGTCTCCACGAGAGCAGCTGTGATGCATTAGTTGCAACTCTATCTAATGCCCCTTTCACACGAGCGGGAGACTCGCATGTCTCCCGCAACGCATCTACAGGGCTGGACTCCTGCACTGACTGGGATCGCATATAATGCTATGCGATCCCTGTCAGTGCCGAGTCCAGCCCTGTAGATGCGTTGCGGGAGACATGCGAGTCTCCCGCTCGTGTGAAAGGGGCATAACTGTGCCCAGTATGCACCCAAATCTGCAGGTTAATGGAGGGCTTACAAAGTGGATGGAGCTGTGTAGTTCTGATGCCTGTTGCGGATTCTGGAACTAATGCAGAACAGCTGATAAGTGAGGTTGGTGGGAGACAGGTAGGTCATTAATACTTCAGTCCTAGAGAACGGATGCATAGGCCCCCATTTACCCACAGTGTTCTTTTGGCCTCCTTTTTCACAGCTCCTTTGTAAAATGAAAGGTGGAATCTGATTCGTTGCTATGGGCAACTAAGCCAGTTCTACTTTACACCAGTGTGATAAATCTCCCCCATAATGTCTGGGGTATTGTTTGGAGCTTCCTGCTGCAATGTAAGTGTGTGAGTCAGTGGAGCTGATTTAACAATGAGTTTGCACTTGGGTTTAGTACATAAACCCACTGAAAATGTTGCTTTTTGGTTGAATGCCTTGTGTATTAAGCCCTTGCCCTGTTTAGATACAGTGCAGTGGTCATATGTAGATACCCTTATTGATAAATCTGACCCATAATGGTGAAGTATTAGATACAGTGTATGCTACATGTCTATAAAATGTGAACACATCCATCAGATGATTATCTCATCCAATACATTGCTTCTGTCTCTATTCACTACACAGCGCTCATTGCGTGGTGCTAATACCAAGGTTAACGTGGCTGTATTTTGTATTAGAGAAGGTGAAGGAAATAGGTAGAGAAGGGTAGGCTTCATCTAAGCATCACTTCTGGACAAATGAACGTTGTACTGGTGTAAAATGAAATCCGCAACGAAAATAATTTTTCGTATCTTTTCATTGTATTTGTGCTTTGTGTATGTGTGTTTTGTATAGATATTTGTGTATGTGGAAAAAGCTTTTGAAGTTGCCATACTTTAGATAAAATCCATATAAAAGCTGTTGATGTATTTTTTTCCTCATGATTGCTGTAAGTAGTCATAGCACTGCATATTGTAATGAAACCTGCCTACATTCTGGAATGTCTGGACAAATAAGTTGCTATAGCAACCAGTGTACGTCAGTCTCAGCACTTCGGGGGAGCTGTGTCAGGGGATCGATGCAACTGTTAAAGGAAAACTAAGAGTGCTCATTATTAGCTCATGTATCTGCTCTCAGAGTAGCTCTTAATATTGTGCACTGTCTAGTGGTTTTAATTTGTGTTATTCTTACTAGACTCTGCTGCTGTTTTATTTTTATATATGGCTATTCTTTGTGGAGTGAAATTGAAAAAAAAAAATTAACACAATTCAGCCATGGTTTTTTACACCATTCAGCAGGCGCTAAAAATGACGTGTGATATATGCCAGATTTATATAGTTTTTCTCATGTTTCACTGCTTTTTTATATTTCTGCCTACAGAGCTGTTTGAAGGCTTGTTATTTGTTGTGCAAACTGTACTTTTCATTGGTACAATTTTGGGGTAGATATGACATTTTGATCACTTTTGATTCAATTTTTTTACTGGTGTAAGGTGACTAAATAACAAATTTGCCTTTTTTTCCTGTTACTGCGTTTACCTCGCAAGATATTTTTATATTTTAATAGTTGGACATTTTTGCTTATACCATAGACATACAGTACAGACCAAAAGTTTGGACACACCTTCTCATTCAAAGAGTTTTCTGTATTTTCATGACTTTGATAATTGTAGATTCACACTGAAGGCATCAAAACTATGAATTAACACATGTAGAATTATATACTTAACAAAAAAGTGTGAAACAACTGAAAATATGTCTTATATTCTAGGTTCTTCAAAGTAGACACCTTTTGCTTTGATTACTGCTTTGCACACTCTTGGCATTCTCTTGATGAGCTTCAAGAGGTAGTCACCTGAAATGGTATTCCAACAGTCTTCAAGGAGTTCCCAGAGATGCTTAGCACTTGTTGGCCCTTTTGCCTTCACTCTGCGGTCCAGCTCACCCCAAACCATCTCCATTGGGTTCAGGTCTGGTGACTGTGGAGGCCAGGTCATCTGGCGTAGCACCCCATCACTCTCCCTCTTGGTCAAATAGCCCTTACACAGCCTGGAGGTGTGTTTGGGGTCATTGTCCTGTTGATAAATAAATTATGGTCCAACTAAACGCAAACCGGATGGAATAGCATGCCGCTGCAAGATGCTGTGGTAGCCATGCTGGTTCAGTATGCCTTAAATTTTGAATAAATCCCCAACAGTGTCACCAGCAAAGCACCCCCACACCATCACACCTCCTCCTCCATGCTTCACGGTGGGAACCAGGCATGTAGAGTCCATCCGTTCACCTTTTCTGCGTCGCACAAAGACACAGTGGTTGGAACCAAAGATCTCAAATTTGGACTCATTAGACCAAAGCACAGATTTCCTTGTGTTCTTTAGCCCAAACAAGTCTCTTCTGCTTGTTGCCTGTCCTCAGCAGTGGTTTCCTAGCAGCTATTTTACCATGAAGGCCTGCTGCACACAGTTTCCTCTTAACAGTTGTTGTAGAGATGTGTTTGCTGCTAGAACTCTGTGTAGCATTGACCTGGTCTCTAATCTGAGCTGCTGTTAACCTGCGATTTCTGAGGCTGGCGACTCGGATGAACTTATCCTCCGCAGCAGAGGTGACTCTTGGTCTTCCTTTCCTGGGGCGGTCCTCATGTGAGCCAGTTTCTTTGTAGCGCTTGATGGTTTTTGTGACTGCACTTGGGGACACTTTCAAAGTTTTCCCAATTTTTTGGACTGACTGACCTTCATTTCTTAAAGTAATGATGGCCACTCATTTTTCTTTACTTAGCTGCTTTTTTCTTGCCATAATACAAATTCTAACAGTCTATTCAGTAGGACTATCAGCTGTGTATCCACTTCTGCCCAACACAACTCATGGTCCCAACCCCATTTATAAGGCAAGAAATCCCACTTATTAAACCTGACAGGTCATACCTGTGACGTGAAAACCATTTCAGGTGACTACCTCTTGAAGCTCATCAAGAGAATGCCAAGAGTGTGCAAAGCAGTAATCAAAGCAAAAGGTGGCTACTTTGAAGAACCTAGAATATAAGACATATTTTCAGTTGTTTCACACTTTTTTGTTAAGTATATAATTCCACATGTGTTAATTCATAGTTTTGATGCCTTCAGTGTGAATGTACAATTTTCATAGTCATGAAAATACAGAAAACTCTTTGAATGAGAAGGTGTGTGCAAACTTTTGGTCTGTACTGTATATTTACAGAAAAAAAGAAACAAACCATCCTGCACGATATGATAGTAAAATGTGCGGATGTACAAGGCTACATTTAGAAATTCACGGAAAAAAGAGCACTATAACAATAGATGCAAACAACATATGGACTAAGCCCTCACTCTATTAATAAAATCTGAGAGTCTTAGCCAATACATTTTGATCAAAATACATCTGTGCCCACCTACCCAGCACCACGGTGGTTTCAGTTCAGCATAGGACCTGCCTGAACTGAGACCACTGTGGCACTGGGTAGGTGGGCACAGATGAATTTTGATCAAAATGTATTGGCTAAGACTCTCAGATTTTATCAATAGAGTGAGGGCTTAGTCCATATGTTGTTTGCATCTATTGTTATAGTGCTTTTTTTTCCGTGCATTTATACCATAGACTGCAATAGAAAACTATTTCAGTCTATAGGATTTTTTACGGACCTCCTTTAAGTCCTGGCACACAGACCGTGCATCTGAGGGATTAAATTACTGAGATCGGAGTTATCACTGATCCTGGTAGTTACAGCTGGGTTTTAGTTGCATTACACAACCAGCAATAGCCGCTTATCTGGCAGGATTAGCTTCTGAGCCCACTTACTGGTGCCAGTAGCTGATAGGTGGGGGTGCCGGGGGTCAGACCCCACCATTCTGATATTGCTGACCAACCCTTTAATTGTTCAGTCTACTCTGTGGGGTTGTCTAGGATTTTAAGAAATTTGCCTAACAGCAGGTTTCTGTCAGTCCTGCTGCAGTGATAACATGTATACAACTCATGTGACCACAGTAGCTGGTCACTGGCCACAGCAGTAACACTTGCATGTACAATACATGACAGGCTGGTTGGTTGTCATGTAAATGAAATATGGGACCTCATCACTGCATGAGTAGTAGGGAGAAGCAGTGCTGGAGCTGTGGGGGATTTATAAGGTTAGTAATGCGTTTTGTTTTTTTTGGGGCATTTTCTTGCTCTTAGGCAAATTTCTTAAAATCTTGGACAGCCTCTTTAATAGCTTGGCCGATGGAAGTTAGGGAGAGTTCACATCAGCGCTATTTTTCCATTCTACTAATCTGTCAGAAGAACAGAAAAATAAAGAAAAAAATCCTGTGCAAAATCCTGTAAAAAAAAAAACGAATCCTGTGCATCAGTTATGCACATTTGCCACCCATTTGAGCCATTTCCATCTGAGATCCGTTTTTTTGGGTGGAAAAAGAAGTACCACATGCAGTACAGATCTCAAAAACGTGTCTCAGGCAGAAATGGCTGAAACGGATGCCAAATGTGCATAGCTAATGCACAGGCTCCTATTTTGTTACAGGATCTGTTTTTTTTCTTTATTTTTCTGTTCTTCTCATGGATCAGAAGATTGGAAAAATAACTGATGTGAATGCTCCCTAAACAGACTGAAAATGGTTGAGGGATTTATAAGTCTCAATTCTCTGTCTCATATGTGTTGTATCATAGTGATTAGTATCATAGCTACTATGATTACTTTCGGCAAATGATTTTCATCGTTGTAAGTGGAAGTTCACATCCGTTTGTGTTGCGGTTTTGTGTCCTTTTTATTATTAAAGTAAAATATTACATTCATTGTAGTAAAAATTCACAAACAATTGCTGCCAAAAAGATAACAGCAACCACAACATACTTACTGTGTGTGCATTAATGTTGACGTGCCTCATCTCTGCAATGCTTAAATAGAATTTTCCACTGCAGTGTCAACTTTTTTTAATTCTTTCTTTAGAATCCACACTTGAGGTTGAATGAAAAAAAGTTGGGAAGATTTACTAATTTTGTCTAATATTTAGATGTGTATTTAAAGATGTGCCAGATTCTGTCCTGCTGTATGAAATTGGTGCATCTTGCTAAAACTTTTATCTCGCTTTACACCACCTATTTTTGGGCTGAGGCCAAGTTCACACATCAGTTATTTGGACAGTTATTTCCATCAGTGATTGTGAGCAAAAACCAGGTGCAGGTCAAAAACACAGAACAGGTGCAGATCTTTCCCATTGGGTTCATGTACACGAGCATGTGTACCCTGTGCCCATATTGTGGACTGCAAACAATGGGTCCACAATATACGCATGCACACCGTATCATTGCCTTGAATGGGTCTGCAATACTCAAGATAAGGAGCAGTGTGGAGCGGTGGCATGGATTGGAAGCCCATGGAAGCACTACGAAGAGCTTCCGTAGGATTTTGGCCCGTGCCTCTGCACCAGAAAAATATAACATGTCCTATATTTTAGCAGTGCGGATCGTCTCTTTTGGCTTGCAGACCCAGTCACGTTCAAAAGCAACATGGGGCACATAAACCAATCCATCAAAATCTGAGCTGCAAAGCCAAATGGAGGTCTTTCCCTTCTGAACCCTGCAGTGTACCCAAACAGCAGTGTACGTCCACCATTATGGCATTTCAGTACCCAGTAGAACCCACCCAATAATTTAAAAGGGCATGGTGTGTCTCAGATGGCACAAGCTGACACAATATATTGAGCACTGAAATGCCATATCTGTGTAAAACCTGCAGTTATTGCAGTGCGCATTCATTTCAGAAAAATACACAGGTTCATAGTAATGGGCAGCATTTTACTTTCAAGGAATTCCAGACTGTACTGGAGTTGGGACTGTATCCCAACCCCTCCCCCCGCAGGACCCCCCACCCCGGGGAAAAATATGTGGGGTGTCTCACAGATGACTAATGGGGGGCTATTCTTGCAGTGTCCCCCCTGCAATCACTAGGAGAGAGCAGACGTATGTCTCAATTATATTTTTTACATTGTGCATATAGAACGCTCTCCTTATTATACAAGATAGGACTAAGGTCTAATTCCTACTGTTCAAGATGTGGAGCAGAGGGAAACAGAATACTACACATGGTTTGGGATTGTTTACTCTATTGCCTTACATCACAAATCACGCACCTGCCTGCTAGGCATCTTGAATTTAGACAATATGGATGAAAAAAGGTAGGGAGCTAGCTAAGCTTTGTTGAAATATTTAATGGATTTGGGTATTTCTATTACTCTGAATGTAAACTTATAAAATTTGAAAAGTGACTAAAACATTCCATTTATGCCACAATTCTGTCTGAATTTGATACAGAATTCTGGCACATTTTTATTAGTAAGCATGCCCCACTGTTTCAGTACTGTACTGTGTATCTTACCTCCATCTATACTGTAGATCCTGATTATTCTGCAGTGACTTATTCTACTCTTAGGGTAATTTAGTGGTGTTTTTCTTCACATTATATATTGCACATTTCCATGGTTATGACCACCGTGCAATCCAGCAGCGGTGGCAGTGCTTGCACACTATAGAAAAAAGCACAAGCCTATGTGCGCTCCCATGGTCCTGGCCACCGGAGAGCCTGACACTTTTTTCTGTAGTGTGCAAATATTGTCTGTTTTAAGTTTTCATATTTTACACCCCATAGACATATCAGTTAGGCTTTCTTAAAGATCTCCTGCACTGCATTTCATGGTAACAGGTTAAGATGAGAAGATTGATTTATAGTTATGTGGGAAAAGATTCAGTAAAGCTTGTAATGTATACATTTAAATCTCTCCTCTTTCTGACTTCACTGTTCAACAGGTGGTGTCATCAGTGACCAACAGCTATCTATGTATACATACTTACACAGAGAATGCTATCAGTCACTGATTACACTTCTCCATGTACAACTACCAGTGACTGACAGCTATCTATGTATACATACTTATACAGAGAATGCTATCAATCACTGATAACACCTCCCCTGTGTACAGCTATCAGTGACTGACAGCTATCTATGTATACACACTTACACAGAGAATGCTATCAGTCACTGATTACACCTCTCCATGTACAACTATCAGTGACTGACAGCTATCTATGTATACACACTTATACAGAGAATGCCATCAATCACTGATAACACCTCCCCTGTTTAAAGCTATCAGGGACTGACCGCTATCTATGTATACATACTTACACAGAGAATGCTATCAATCACTGATAACACCTCCCCTGTGTATAGCTATCAGGGACTGACAGCTATCTATGTATACATACTTGCACAGAGAATGCTACCAGTCACTGATTACACCTCTCCATGTACAACTATCAGTGACTGACAGCTATTTATGTATACATACTTACACAGAGAATGCTATCAATCACTGATAACACCTCCCCTGTGTACAGCTATCAGGGACTGACAGCTATCTATGTATACATACTTACACAGAGAATGCTATCAATCACTGATAACACCTCCCCTGTCTACAGCTATCAGGGACTGACAGCGATCTATGTATACATACTTACACAGAGAATGCTAAAAATATTTATATCAATCTGCTCGGCTCCTCCTAGTTTGTAACATACTGCCTGGAGAGTGCACTACATTTTGTGTTGACCAGTTCTCTTTAACCCTTTCACCCCCGGAGGTTTTTTTGGTTCTGCATTTTCGTTTTGCGCTCCCTGCCTTCAAACAGCCATAACTGTTTTATTTTTCTGTTCACATAGCTGTATGAGGGCTTGTTTTTTGCGGGACAAGTTGTACTTTCCAACGCCACTATTTAATATTGCATATGGTGCAGTGGGAAGCGGGAAAAAAATTCCAAATGGGGTGAAATTGCAAGAAAACCGCTATTTCGCTACAGTTCTACAGGTTTCTTATTTACAGCGTTCGATGTGCATTAAAACTGACCGGTTACTTTCATTCTACTGGTCAGTACGAATCCGGCAATACCTAATATGTATAGTTTTTCCTGCGTTTAGATGGTGATAAAACAATTAGAAAGTTGCCCTTTTTTTTTTTTTCCTTGTCATATCTTGACCCCTATAACTTTTTGGTATTTATGTGTACAGAGCTGTATGGGGGCTCAAAAAAGCGACAAAAAATGGCGAATCGCCATTTGGACGCTTTTTTCCGCCACACAATTCGCCGTATTGAAATTTTTTTTTTATATTTTAAAAGTATGGGCATTTTCGGTCACGGTGATACCCATGATGTCTATATTTATTGTTATTTAGGTATTTATTTTTTACTTATACGGAAAGGGGGGTGATTTGAACTTTTATATCTTTTTTTATTTTTTATATATTTTTTAACATTTTTTTTAAATTTTTTTGTGATTATTTTAAAGCTCAAATATGAGCTGATCTATTGTGTTTTGTTTTTTTTCTTTATGAGCAATCATGGATTTACTAGATGCAGTTAAATCCATGAATTGCTCATTTCTTATCCTGGCCTGCCATCTAGTGGCCAGAATAAGAATTGCAGTTTGAAAACTGTAATCCTCACCAGCGAGGATTACAGTTTTCATATGGTGCACAGACACCCCGATTGGCCAAGGTGATCACGTGTGATCACGGCATCAGAAGGCCCTGGAAGTCGCCGCCGACGGAGGTAAGAAGCGGCAAGTCTCTGCTGTTAGAAACAGCAGAGACTTGCCGGCCATGACGCCCGCCGCACCCGCGAGCAGGCGTCATGTCCCCGCACCGCCCGAGCGCTGTACATGTATGGCGCCGGTCGCGAAGGGGTTAAAGGGGATGTTGTGGCAGTATATATTTTTTAAGTGCTCTCCATAGTTTAAAATGATAAAATAAGCGAATACTTACCTAATTGATCCCCCACTTTGTTTAAAAAAATATGCTTGGATAACCCCTTTTAAGTTCAAGTTTGGCTTTTATCTGCAAAACTTTAAGGTCTCCATCTGGACCCCCAGGGATTCCTTAACTAATATCAGCAGTTTTCACCAGATTTGTTTGCAGAGCAAGCAGACACTGACCAATACTGTATAGCTGCATATCGCTATTTGATGTTACAAAGCTGGTTAATTGTATAATGTAGACCTACGGATGGAAAAGCACAAATTTACTTTGCTGCAAGAAAGATCATGTGAATGTTTTTTTGCTAAGATTCATCTCTATTTGGAGATTTTTGTATCAGGAATTTGTGTGTAATTTTTCAGTGTAGTATATTACACTTCATATAGAGCTAAAGCAAGTTAGCTTTACTCTCCATAGCTGTTAGACTGGGTTCACATCACATTTAGGCTACATTCACAAACATTGTTTTCACGGGCTCCGAGCCGCATACTTTGTGGTTCAGATCCAGACCCATTCATTTCTTTCCGTGTGCTGTCTGCATCCGTTGCTCCGTACCATGGCCCCACAAAAAAAATAGGACATATCCTATTTTTGTCCGCAATTGCGGACAAGAATAGGCATTTCTATGATGCGGAACACACATGGGCCGGTATCAGTGTTTTAAGGATCCGCGATATGCATAACCCCAAAAACAACTGTTGTGTGAATGTAGCCTTAAGCTGTACATTATGAGGGACATTTATCAAGACTGGTGTATCCATATGCCAGTCCTGATCTCCCTTCACTGGCATGAAATGCATCTAATTTATTAAGAATATAATCACAGCTGGCTAGATGAGCCTATACACCCTACTTGACCCAGATACAAAGTGGACTTGTTTGTCCAATACTTAAAATATAACTTTTATTTATTGCTCCTAAAATAAACAGTGAGTAGCCCCTATTAAAAACCCTGCTGTCACTGACTGTGGCTCTACTTGTATAGTAACCTATAGTGTAACGGTGATGCTGGAAATGTGCACTATTCCCAGCCCACCACACTTGCTGTTTGCTTAAAGCTGAGGCTTGTCCAGTTACATTCACTGGCAAGACAACCTCCACACACCATCAGACATTCATTACTGCAGACTGATTGTCTATTAAAGTGCTATACTAAGCAGCATACAGCTAAAGCAGTCTTTAAAACCTAGCTCTGCCCCCTGACATGTTTCACCACCAACGCTGGCTTCCTCAGGGGTAATGGGCAGACTTGAACAAGGACGCCAGATGTCCCCTATTTAACAATCAAACAAGTTGATTGACACCTCTATCATCATAGAAGACAGCCCAAATGGTGTGGCTGCATCACCAGGGTGGGTTGATTGACACCTCTACCATGCTATCAACATAGAGGACAGCCCAAATGATGTGGCTGTAGTACGCAGCACTGCACAGTTAGTTACCTATACACACACCTACGGTATACCCATACCCTATCCGGCGCTTCAAGACGATGATCCCACGAGACGTGACCTCAGCGCTGGGTCTCGTGGGATCACGCTGGTTGACAGGATTGGGTGAGAAGAAGAAGTCCGGAGCCGAGTTTAGGTTAGCATATAATTTGTCTGTGTGGGCACAGGGGCCCGGGGGCAAAAAAATTACATACCGGTATATGTTCAGAGGGGCCAAAAATGACATATATATTCAGTGGGGGCAAAAATGACATATATGGTATGTTCAGTGGGGGCAAAATAACACATACCCTGATAATAAGCCCTAACCCTTTTTTCTGAGAAAAAAAAAATAAGACCCTGTCTTAATTTCGGGGAAACACCGTAGTTCTCTTTTAATCCTAAACCATGTAGTATGTCCATGCAAAAGATTGGGGTCACATGTATGGTGTTTCTAAAACCAGAAAACACAGCTTAACCATAAGAGGGCTTACTTTTCACATTGCCACATGCTCCAAAATGATAGATCTTTGTAAAAATTGCAATTTTCCCTTTGTACCATTGCTGTGCATTATTTTTGCAAAAAACCTGTGGGGTTAAAATTATTACAAAACTGTTTGGTGAATTCAGTGAGAGTTTTGGTTTCTAAAACGTTGTCACTTCTTAGGATTTCTATTTTATACCTGACAGCATCTGCAGTTGTCAGTAAGTGCTGTATAAATCACCAAACTAGACCTCAAATGCACATGGTACTCTTTCTCCTCTGAACCCTGCATTGTGCCCAAGCAGCAGTGTATGATCACATACGGGGTATTGTCATATAACAAAATTTGGGGTGCTTTTTCTCTTATTAACACTTGTGAAAATGAAACATTTTAAGCTAAAACTATGTATAGTTGAAATGCAATGTAATTTTTTATGTTTCAAACTTAAAAAATTATGTAAAATACATGTGGGGTCCAGCCAATCACCGTATCCTTATGTGGATTCCTTGAAAGGTTTAGTTTCCAAAATGGGGTAACTTACACTGTTCTGGTACCACAGGAACTCTGTAAATGTAACACAGCACCTGAGAACCATTCCAGCACAATCTGCCCTCCAAAAGCCAAATGGGGCTCCTCTCCTTCTGAGCCATGCAGTGTGCCCATACAGCAGTTTTTTCTTCTCATGTTACCCCTTAGGCCTCTCACACACGACCGTGGAACACGGTCCGGTACGGGCCATGAAAGCCCGGACCGTGCTCCCTCTGAGGATGGGAGCGCACGGTGTTGTTGGTTGCTATGGCGCCGTGCGCTTCCTGAGGCCGCCGCTGTACAGTGAAACACTGTACACGCTCGTGTTTCAGAGGGAGCACGGTCCGGGCTTTCATGGCCCGTACCGGACCGTGTTCCGCGGTCGTGTGTGAGAGGCCTTATGAAAATGAAAAATGTGGGGCTACGGCCTCTTTCACACGAGCGTCACGGATTCAGTCCGGATGCGTTCCGGAAAATCCGCACGCATCCACACCAATCCGCACGCAATCGCAGTCAGTTTTGACTGCGATTGCGTACGTTTGTTCAGTTTTTTCCGCGCGGGTGCGAAGCGTTTTGATGCGTTTTTTCACGAGCGTGATAAAAAACTGAATGTTTACATACACATCTCTAAGCAACCATCAGTGAATCATGCATTGTGTGATTCACACAGACCCATTCACTTCAATGGGGCCAGGGCTGCGTGAAAAACGCAGAATATAGAACTGATGCGTGAAAAACATCGCTCATGTAAAAAGCCCCATTGAAATGAATGGGTCAGGATTCAGTGTGGGTGCAATGCGTTCGCATCACGTATTGCACCCGCGCGGAAATCTTGCCCGTGTGAAAGGGGCCTAAAGCAACATTTTATTGGAAAAAATAATTAATAATAATAATAATAATAAATAATTATTTTCTTTTGCACAGCCATGTGCCTCTAAACTCTATTAAAAATGCCGGGTCAATAGACCCCTTGAAGGTTATAGTTTCCAAACTAGGGTCACTTTGCACAGCATAAAATAAAAGTTCATTTTATATAAAAATGGGGGCACCATTAAATAAAACAGATATATATTTGGAATCAGGTGACATTAGCACATCTCTAATGTCTAATGCCTGATTCATACCGAAAAAACTGGTGACAGAAGCCCTTTAATGTAATAGGGTGTCATCATGTTATAAAGAACTTTAAAGAGGACCTAACACCACAAAATGCAAGGCAATCTGCAGGCAGTGGGGTATAGAGCAGGAGGAGCTGAGCAGATTGATACAGTATATAGTTTTATGGGAAATTATTTATACATTTATATCTCTGTTTTATCTGACTTTATTGTTGACAGGGGAAGTGTTATCAGTGACTGACAACTATGTATACACACTCAGAGAATGCTGTCAATCACTAACAACTGATACAGAAAAACAGAGTAATTAAATGTATAAATTACAAATTTTACTGAATCGTTTCCCGTGAAAATATATATCATTCTGGCGAGTGGTAAGAAATCAGTAAGTTTATTGAAGATGTTTATTATTTTAGTGTTTTAGGGTTGTACAGGAACAGGTTTGTGCTGTTTGTTGTATTGTTATCTAGTTTATGTGAAGAGGAAAGCTGTATTTAATTAAATATCCTTTTGTCATTTTACAGTTGATGCTGCCAGTTTGAATCCAGGATATTGGCTGCACTGAACCAAGGAGAAGTTAAAAGATCATGCGGAACCCCAGCATGGTTATCTTGGTGTGCATAATAAGCCATCTTCTACTTCTTGCCGGACTCAAGGCTGACAGTAAGTCAATTATTGTTTAGTTTGCGCTTTATATTTTCAAATGTTTACATGAAATATTTGTTACAAAAATCTTAGGGAGCCTTGAAAAGTGACAGATGACCAGAAGAAAAGTAGTTTTCATTTTTTTTTAATTATATGTATTTGCTCAGCGCTGTAAAAGTGTTATTTAGCTGGCACCCTGCTTTCACTGCCAGGATAACTCCGATCCCGGCTGTTTGACCACACAGATGCCGCGATCAATGGCTTCCATGGAATCTGAACCGTTGGGGCTCATGCACATGAATGTATTTGTTTTCCATTTCCATTCCATTTTTTTTTTGGCAGGTCCGTATGCAGAACCATTCACTTCACTGGGGCTTGAAAAAAACGGAATTGACTCTGTGTGCATTCCGTGTCCGTATGTCTGTTCCGCAAAAAAAAAAAAAAATAGATCATGGCCTACTCTTGTCTATTTTGTGGACAATTACAGGCATTGTTACAATGGATCCGCATTTTTTGTGGATCACAAAATACATACGGTCGTGTGCATGAGCCCATTAGACAGAGGGAGAAAGCTCTCTTCATACTACTGTGACAGCTATTCTCCCCCTCCCCTTGATTTTATTTGCGAGGTCCTGAGTAGAAGTCATTCAAGGGCCATATCCACCATGTTACGACACCTGGTACACCCTGCCTCTGGCAGAATAATAGAATGATGATAAATATCTCTATACACTGTAATACAGAGTGCAAATGATCAAATGCAATTTCTCATTCCCCAAGGTAATGTAAAATCTGCAAGTTCTTCCTGCTCGCACCATGTGAAAAAAAGTGGGCGTGGGGAAGGGGACGGGCTGACAGGCCAATCTCATTTACTGTTTTCTATGCCTGGTTTAGGCATAGAAAATGGTCTAAATGTAAGACAGCTAGGGAGCTTTCTGTAATAAGTGGGCCAGTTGTACGGCAGAAGGTAATCTGGGTAAATGGACAAAATGTACCACCTTAGAGAAGCAATCAACCACCAGATCATGATACAGCCAGATGAGGGATGAACAACGGTTACAAAATCCATTCCAATGTGTTGCCATGGGGCATCTGGTACAGGCCAGGGAAGAAGTAGGCCAGCAGGCCTCTGCCTAGAGGACTTCTTCTGGGCACAGTCTGGCCAGGCAGATACATTATCTTGAATATCTTGGGGCATGGGGATGGCCACCAGTAGTATCTAGAAATGAACTGCAATGTTCTCCACACCTCAGGATGTCCTGCCAACCTAGATCCAAGACCCCAGAGCAGAATTTCCATCCACCTACCTAAGGGAACCTAAGTCTTTCCTGGAGGAATATCTTTAATTTGTATGGGAGCAGTGTAGATGCAAGCCAGGTCTATAATATGTTGAGGAGGTTCCTCCTGATCTGAGGATTCAAAGGATCTAGATAAGGCTTTCACATTCTTTTATGCAGGACGGAAATGCAAATGAAAAAAAAAAAAAGAGTAAAAAACAACGACCAACGTGCCTGACGAGGATTAGGTCTCTGAGCTGATTGCAGACTTGTCAAATTTTTATCATATATTTATATAATGATGGGATGACTCCACTCTTCCAAGGCTAACTTGATGGCCAACAACTCACTGTCTCCAATGGAGTAGTTGCGTTCAGCATTAGTGAAGGCCTTTGAGAAATAGCCACAAGTGACCATTTTGACTGTGGAGTTTTTCTGTGCAAGAATAGCTCCAGCTCCAATGGAGGAAGCACGTCAGGACAATGGAGTGTTGGGGCTTTTGCGTATGCCTGTTTGAGGGTTTGAAAGTGGTGGACAGGCAGGCTGAACTGAAAGAAGGCATTTGTCAGGGCAGGCTAATCCCAAACGAAGCACTTCAGCACCATAATTCCAGTCCAGGACTGGTTGATGCAATCGGAGCCATGGCAGCCCCAACAGAAGAGAATTTTCTGTTTCGGAAGTACCATAAGAGATATCTTCTCAGAATGAAGTACTCTAACTTGCAAAACCAAGGATTCGGTGACATATTGCATGGACTTAGACAGAGTCCTCCCATTAATGGACATCACCACCAAGGGTCTTTTGAGGCGTCACACTGGTAGCCTGTACTGAGCCACCATGGTCTGATACAGGAAGTTACCTGCAAAACCAGAATCAAGGAAGGCCAACGCGGTGAACTGTGGAGAATTTAGATCTTCACCAAAGGCCGCCTCTCCAATGGACCCAAACCCCAGTAGGACCATTGCCTCCAAAATACAGACACAATTAATAAATCTGTGGTTACATTCCTCTTCAGATAGCCTTCCTTTAATCACCAGCATGGGTTCAGACATGGACAAAGAGGGCGGATTTTTTTGTCTTCTGTGCTATATCCTGGGAACGTTTGCAAAACTCCATGTCAATCCTGGAAGCCAGGGTTACAGGTAGAGCGTCCAAACAGGTAGGTATGTCCCAGCCAGCCAACTCATCCTTTATTCTTCCAGACAGCCCCTCCCAGGAGGCTGGAACCAACACTTCATTATTCCATCCAAGTGCTGAACTGGATAGCTTACTGGCCCACGGATAAACTGCTCTGGTGAAGGCGTAACAGAGAGGAAGCCACAGAAGTGGGACATCCTGGCTCATTGAATACCCTCTGAAAGGTTTTGAGGAAGTCCTTTAAGTTTTTAGTAAGGGGATTATTCCTCTCCCACAGCGCGTTGATCCTGGCCAGGGCCTCACCAGAGAGGTGGGACATAAATCACACATGGCTATACCAGATATGTTATACATATTTTTTATATGTAAAATTGGGAAAGGGCAACCAACACATATGGAGCGGGCTCAGCGCAGCACCTTTGATGTTGTTATTGCCATGTGATCACTAACAAGGGTCCTTTACCTTATCAGCATTCAGCACCCTGAGGACACATTGAATTTCCCATCTCCCCTGCCCTCCAATTCTCCCTCCACCTTCCCTCCTGTACACTTCCCCATCGGGCCATTGGGCTTTCTACTGGTGGCAGTAGCTGGCTGCGTCACAATGAGGAGGGAGGGACGCAGCTTAGAAGGAACACTGCCGCTTGCCTCCATATGATGTCACAAAAAACGAAAAAAAAACAAAACAAAACGACATATGCAAAGTGCTGTCGGTTAATCAGGCTGTTGGTTGGTTTGGGATTTTTTTCGATTATCGGCCCAACCCTCCTATGTGTCAATTATACATAGTGCCTCTGACTGTGCCCCAATTATCATATAATGCCTCTGAGTGCGCTTTCTTTACATTTAGTGGCTCTGGCTTTGCCCCATTTATATATAATGTCTCTGATTACAGACCAGACAGTGCACTCAAATTATATTATAATTCTCACTTGTCTCCAGTCCCACGATACAGCAGGCCTGGCCTCTTTTGGCAGGTTGTCTCCTTTGGATCGTCACAAGTGGCACAATGACGTCATTATGAAGCCTGTGTGACAGAAAAGCTACGAAATTATGGGGCAGGGAACCGGAGGTCCCTGGTCCTGGTGATGCTCAGGTGAATAGACCTGGTGACTGTAAAGATGCAGTGCGGGCCCTGGAGCACTTACTCCATGTGCACCATTGTTAAACCGGCCCTGCAGCTGGCATTTTTTTGCCTGCATAAAAAATCCATACAGCCAACCAGGGGTTCACCTAGCATTTCTGCCTCCAGAGACAAAAGTGCAGAATATAGGCAGATACTGAGAATTACACCCAGTATACAAGAGAAGTGGTACTGTGCCGCGTCCATATATACAGAATAAGAGCAGATACTGATATCTACACCCAGTATACAGGACAAGAGAAGTGGTACTGTGCAGTGTCCATATATACAGAATAAGAGTAAGTACTGAGGATTACATTCATTATACAGGACAAAAGAAATGGTACTGTGCCATGTCCATATATACAAAATAAGAGCAGATACTGAGAATTACACCTAGTATGCAGGACAAGAGAAGTGATACTGTACAGTGTCCATAGAGACAGAATAAGAACAGATATTGAGAATTACACCCAGTATACAGGACAAGAAAAGTGGTACTGTGTAGTGTTCACATATACAGAATAAGAGCAGATATTGAGAATTACACCAACTGTACAGGACAGGAGAAGTGGTACTGTGGAGCATCCATATATACAGAGTAAGAGCAGATACTGATAATTACACCCAGTATACAAGACAAGAGAAGTGGTACTGTGCAATGCCTATATATACAGAATAAGAGCAGATACTGAGAATACATAGTAGTTATGCCCACATTGCGCTTCTCTATGGTAGTTACATCCATGTTATGTCCTCTTTATGGTAATTATGCCTGCATTGTGCCCCTTTCACAGTAATTATGCCCACATTGCACCCCCTTTATGGTAATAGTTATGCCTGCAGTATGCTCCCCACAGTAGTTATGTCCACATTGTGCGTCCTTCATAGTATTTATGCCAATATTGTGCCCCTTCACGGTAGTTATGTCTACATTGTGCCCCTTTATGGCAATTTTGCCTACATTGTGCTGCCTTTATGGTAGTTATGCCCACATTTTGCACCCTTTATGGTAATTTTTGTCCACGTTGTACCCTCTTTATGGTAATTATGCCCACATTGTGCTCCCTTCATAGTTATGGCCCTATTGTGCCCCCTTCATAGTATTTGTCAACATTGTGCCCCCTTTATGGAAGTTATACCCACATTGTACCACTTTTTATGATAGTTATGCTCATATTGTGCCCCTTTCACAGTAGTTATGCCTACATTGTGCCCCTTTCATGGTAATTTTGCCCTCCCCCTAGTTGCTCACCTAGTGCTCCCCCAAATGCTCACCTAGTTCCTCCAATGATCGGGCACATCTGCGCTTCCCAATCACGCATCACGCTGCTGGACTGTGTAGGATGATTCTTGGGCCTGCATGCTTTTCCTACACAGACCAGCAGCATGATGTGTGGCCTGCTGGGGAGCACAGCCAGCTGATCTGAATTTTGAAGCAGGGAGCGGACGGCTCTCTGCTTCACCATTGCATTGTTATAAACTGTTTCTGCATCCTAAGGACGCAGAGAAAGTTGATATCGGGACATACCTCAGCCATTCCGGGCCAACGAGACAGCTGCTGGATCTGGGGAGATTGGGATGTTTGCATCAGTGTTACATGACATACAGTGCCTTGCGAAAGTATTCGGCCCCCTGGAACTTTTCAACCTTTTGCCACATTTCAGGCTTCAAACAAAAAGATATAACATTTTAAATTTTTGGTGAAGAATCAACAACAAGTGGGTCACAATTGTGAAGTGGAACGAAATTTATTGGATCATTCAAACTTTTTTTTGTAATAATAAAACTGAAAAGTTGGGCGTGCAAAATTATTCGGCCCATTTACTTTCAGTTCAGAAAACTCACTCCAGAAGTTCATTGAGGATCTCTGAATGATCCAATGTTGTCCTAAATGACTGATGAAGATAAATAGAATCCACCTGTGTGTAATCAAGTCTCCGTATAAATGCACCTGCTCTGTGATAGTCTCAGGGTTCTGTTTAAAGCACAGAGAGCATCATGAAGACCAAGGAATACACCAGGCAGGTCCGTGATACTGTTGTGGAGAAGTTTAAAGCCGGCTTTGGATACCAAAAGATTTCCCAAGCTTTAAACATCCCAAGGAGCACTGTTCAAGCGATCATATTGAAATGGAAGGAGTATCAGACCACTGCAAATCTACCAAGACCCGGCCGTCCCTCTAAACTTTCATCTCAAACAAGGAGAAGACTGATCAGAGATGCAGCCAAGAGGCCCATGATCACTCTGGATGAACTGCAGAGATCTACAGCTGAGGTGGGAGAGTCTGTCCATAGGACAACAATCAGTCGAACACTTCACAAATCTGGCCTTTATAGAAGAGTGGCAAGAAGAAAGCCATTTCTCAAAGATATCCATAAAAAGTCTTGTTAACAGTTTGCCACAAGCCACCTGGGAGACACACCAAACATGTGGAAGAAGGTGCTCTGGTCAGATGAACCCAAAATCGAACTTTTGGGAAACAATGCAAAACGATATGTTTGGCGTAAAAGCAACACAGCTCATCACCCTGAACACACCATCCCCACTATCAAACATGGTGGTGGCAGCATCATGGTTTGGGCCTGCTTTTCATCAGCAGGGACAGGGAAGATGGTTAAAATTGATGGGAAGATGGATGGAGCCAAATACAGGACCATTCTGGATGAAAACCTGTTGGAGTCTGCAAAAGACCTGAGACTAGGACGGAGATTTATCTTCCAACAAGACAATGATCCCAAACATAAATGGAACACAATGGAATGGTTCAAAAATAAACGTATCCAGGTCTTAGAATGGCCAAGTCAAAGTCCATACCTGAATCCACTTGAGAATATGTGGAAAGAGCTGAAAACTGCTGTTCACAAACGCTCTCCATCCAACCTCAAAGAGCGTGAGATGTTTTACAAGGAAGAATGGGCAAGAATTTCAGTCTCTAGATGTGCAAAACCCAAGCGACTTGCAGCTGTAATCGCAGCAAAAGATGGCGCAACAAAGTATTAATGCAAGGGGGCCGAATAATTTTGCACGCCCCACTTTTCAGTTTTATTATTACAAAAAAAGTTTAAATGATCCAATAAATTTCGTTCCACTGCACAATGGTGACCCACTTGTTGATTCTTCACCAAAAATTTAAAATGTTATATCTTTTTGTTTGAAGCCTGAATTGTGGCAAAAGGTTGAAAAGTTCCAGGGGGCCGAATACTTTCGCAAGGCACTGTATATGTTCTGGGCTATGTGATAATTAAATAGGACTATTGGTGAAATAATTATTTTTATTGTGATTATTACAGAAACTACATCACTGTAGGTATTTACATTGCTGCCTGTCTCTAGATGATTTATAAAATGGCTGCCTGTCTCTAGGTCATGTTCTGGCTGTTTTTACAAATCTTACATGTCACTTTATGTGGTAATAACTTTGGAATGCTTTTACGTATCCAAGCCATTTTGGGTTTGTTTTCTGAAGACATATTGTACTTCAGGTTAGTGGTAAATTTTCGTCTATTTTTTTACCTTTAGTTTAAAAATATACAAAATTAATGAACATTTAGAAAAATTATCAGTTTTCTAAATTTTAATTTCTCTGCTTTTAAGACTGATACCTCATAAAATAGTTATTAACATTTACTATATGTCTACTTTATGTTTGAGTCATATTGTAAATTTTCATTTTTTTTAGAACGCTAGAAGGCTTAGAATTTTAGAAGCAATTTTTTTCAAATTTTAACAAAAATTTCCTTAACTGACTTTTTTAAGGACCACTTCAGTTATAAAGTGAGGGGCTTTGAGGGACTTACATAATAGAAACCACCCATAAATTACCCCATTTTGTAAACTAAACCCCTCAAGTTATTAAAAACTGATTTTACACACTAAACCCTTTAGGTGTTCCACAACAATTAAAACAAAATGGAGGTGAAATTTCACTTGTTTTGCAGATTTTCCATGTAAATGGCTCCTGCAACACAGCATGAGTTAACAGCGAAACAAACCTCAATATTTATTACCCCCATTCTACAGTTTACAGAAACCCCCCATTTGTGGTTGTAAACTGCTGTATGGGCTCAGAAGGGAAGGAGCATAATTTTGCAGAAATGGATTTCATGCGCCATGGCGCTTTTGAAGGGACCCTGAAGTACCCCCAAAAAATGACCCTGTTTTAGAAACTACGGAATTTAACCAGGGGTGTACTGAGTGCTTTGACCCCATAGGCATTTCATAGAATTGAGAAATTAAATTTTGTCCAATAAAATTTATTTTATTTAGCCACAGATTTTTCACTTTCAAAAGAGGGAACAGGAGAAATAGCACCCCAAATTTTTAACGCTTTTTCTCTTGAATACAGAAACACCCCATATGTGGTTGTAAATGATGGGCATATGGCTTTTACATGGCACTTTTTGCTGGAAAGGTTTTTATGTGCCATTTTGCATTTGAAGAGACCCAAAGGAACCCCTATTGTGGGAACCCCCAAAAAGTGACCCAATTTTGGACACTACACCATTCAAGGAACTTATTGAGGGGTGTATTTAGTGCCATTGACCCCTAATTTAGAAACATTAAATTTTTTCCAATAAAATAGCATTTTCAATTTGTTTTCATTTTTCACAAAGGGTAAGATGAGAAAAAGCATCCTACAATTTGTTACTTCTTTTCTCCTGAATATGGTAACACCCCACATGCGATCATAAACTGCTGTTTGGGCACAGTGCAGGGTTCCGAAGAGAAAGCGCACATGTGCATTTGAGTCCTTGTTTGGTGAATTATTCAGCACTGACTGACAACAGCAGATGCTCTGAGGTTAAATAAAAAAGGGAAATCCCAAGAAGTGATCCCATTTTGGAAACTACACCCCGCAAGGTATTTATTAAGGGGTGGAGAAAGCATTTTGACCCCATGGGTGCTTTGCAAAAATTAATGTACAGCAGATGGTGCAAAGTTAAAATTGCAAGTTTTCCCACAGATATGCCTAGTCAGTGTACAGTGTATTGTGTCCAGCATATTCCAGTGTGAAAAGTCAGCCCTTATTATGCTGTGTTTCCTGGTTTTACAAACACCCTATATGTAGCCCAATTCTTTTGTCTGAATGTACGAGAAGGCTCAGCAGTAAAAGAGGCCCATGTGCATTTAAGCCCAATGTGATGATTTACACCGCTTGTGCTGACAACTGTAGAGGCTGTCAGGTGAAATAATAAATGGAACCCATGAGAAGTGAGCTCATTTTTGTACAGAGAAGTAGATTTTAAGCGCACAGGGATACGTGTGCTTTAGGTAGGGAAAAGTGTAATAAAAATACAAAAAACATTAATAAACTATATTACAAAAAGTATTATTAGGGCATTAGGGATGGGTTAACATAAATGTATACAACGTTTAGTTACGCTTTAACCATTACTGACCTGTTAAATCCCCTGCCGCTACTAATCCAACACTAACCTTCTATGTTTTGGCAAATCATGTTAAACCACCGCCCTCAAATACCAGGGCAGTCATTGAGGGGGATCAGGCACAAAACTAAGAATGTAACTGACAACCAGTTTCAGAAATCAGGTAGAGAAGGGGGAGACACAGCTTCTAGGTCCTGAATTAGGGCTCATGCACACAAATGTATTTTCTTTCCTTTTTTTTTTGCGGACCGTATGCGGAACTGTTCATTTCAATGGGCCTGCAAAAAAAACGGAAGTCACTCTGTGTGTATTCCATTTTTCTGTTCTGCAAAAAATTAGAACATGTCCTATTATTGTCAAAGGAAAATACATACAATGCAACCGCACACCGCTAACCAGATAAAGCACAAAATGCCATAGTGATATAGAGTATTCTAAAGCTCATGCTATGCTTGTTTAATAAATTAGAGACTCTTGGCAAATATATTTTGTACAAAATTATCTGAGCCCATTCACTGAATCGTCAAGGTCTTCTCTTCAGAATGGAAACCTAACACTATCTCCTACCTGTTATGTGCCAGACTTGGCTTCCATATAATCAGGGGGTGTTTTGTTCCACATGCATGCTGTATCCACTCTGCCTTTTGCCATTTCTGGTGCTTCAAAGGCCTCCCCTAGTTCAGAAATGTAGATACTAGCATGTATGCCGAATCACTCGGCTTTATAGTTGCACTGATTAAAAACAACCTGTGGGGCAGATGGGCTGGTCAGGAGTGCATGACCAAATGGAGTAGCCACACCTCCAGTACAAACTTACAAAGAAAAAAAGAGAAATTTCAGTCAGCACATCCCAGAGCGCAGGTACTGGTTGCTATGGCTAAATACATGTCAAAGGAAAATACATACAATGCAACTGTATTCTAAAGTATTCTAAAGCTCATGCTATGCTTGTTTAATAAATTAGAGACTCTTGGCAAATATATTTTGTACAAAATTATCTGAGCCCATTCACCGAATGTCCTATTATTGTCTGCATTGCGGACAAGGATAGTACTGTTCTATTAAGGGCCAGCTGTTCTGTTTCCCAAAATACAGAATGCACATGGACATCATCTGTATTTTTTGCGGATCTGTTTTTGCGGACCGCAAAATACATATGGTCGTGTGCACAGGGCTCCAGATGGCGACCAAAATGGTCGCAAATGCGACTTAGGTTTTACAAAGGGCGACAAGACTTTACAAATGCTGGACCCGACCCGCAGCCTAGTATCAGAGAACATGGAGCAGATAAAATAAAAAAATCTCTTACCTGTCCTGTGCCGTGGCTCCGCTCCGGGTCCGGCGCTCCTCTGTCTTTCCAGGTGGCTCTGCACTGTCCTGACGGCGTACAGCATCAGGACGTAGTGCGCGCACTCTGACCTGACGCTGCACGCAGTCAGGTGATAGTGCAGCGCTGGGAGGACAATCACCTGACTGCGTGCAGCGTCAGGTCAGAGTGCGCGCACTACGTCCTGATGCTGTACGCCGTCAGGACAGTGCAGAGCCACCTGGAAAGACAGAGGAGCGCCGGACCCGGAGCGGAGCCACGGCACAGGACAGGTAAGACATTTTTTTATTTTATTCTGATTGAGTGGGCTGATCTGAGGTCTGATGGGGGCACAGTGGGCTGATCTGTGGTCTGATGGGGGCACAGTGGGCTGATCTGAGGTCTGATGAGGGCACAGTAGGCTGATCTGAGGACTGATGGGGGCACAGTTGGCTGATCTGAGGACTGATGGGGCCACAATGGGCTGATCTGAGGTCTGATGGGGCCACAATGGGCTGATCTGAGGTCTGAAGGGGCCACAATGAGCTGATCTGAGGTCTGATGGGGGCACACACATTATACTGGTTGGGGTTTTTATTACTGGGGAGGGCGCACTGTGCCACCAATGATGATAACTACGTTTAATACAACTACAGAAGGCGGGTGCCACACCTGAGGGGTTAACTACCACTGATTGCAGCTCCCTATAATACAGGTCAGGTGCCGGCTATGTGATCCCGCGCCGGCACCCGCCTCCTGTAGTTGTATTAAACGTAGTTATCATCATTGGTGGCGCAGTGCGCCCTCCCCAGTAATAAAAACCCCAACCAGTATAATAATCATTAGTGGCTTAGTGCACCCCCCCCAGTATTATTCATTGGTGGCGCAGTGCCCAACCCCCCCCCCCAACTATAATAATCATTGCTGGCAGTGGCCACAGGGTCCCCTCACCCTCTTTATTGGTGGTTCAGTGGCAGTTCCGATCGGAGCCCAGCAATGTAATCGCGGAGCTCCGATCGGTTACTATGGCAACCAGGACGCTACTGAAGTCCTGGCTGCCATGGTAAGCTCCCTGCTGCCCTGTGCACAAAGCCCAGGGCAGCAGGGAGAGTGTAAAGTCCTATTCATCCTGATCTATTAGGGTGAATAGGACAAGAGTTCTAGCCCCTAAAGAGGCCAATAATTAGTAAATAAAAAGTAAAAAAAAAAAAATCAATATATTAATATATATATGACCGTGTGAATGTGCCCGCATCTATTCCACAATTTTGCACAATAGATACAGCTGCATTCACTTGCGAACTTGCCTAGCCGCGGCTCTGCAAGAAATTATAGAACATATCCTATTCTTGTCTGCAACAGCGGGCAAGAATAGGCATTTTGAACAGGACGCCCGGCCGTGCAATTTGCGGAACACACGCAGCATCCGTGGTATTGCAGATCCGTATTTTTGCGGATCCACAATACTATGGCCGTCTGAATGGCCCCTTAATCACCCCCTTTCCCAATTTTACATATAAAATACATTAATAAATGTCCGAAAAGTCCAAACTGTTAAAATAATAAAAAATAAAACCTCACAATTTGCCATTTTTTAGTCACCTTGTCCCGCCAAAAAAATAGGATAGGACAATTCTATTAATGGCCGGATGTTCCATCTCCTCCAAGTCTTTTTTTTTTTAATTATATGTATTTAAATTTGGCGCCTAAAAATTTTATTTGGCTCCTAAATTTTTCAGTTCAGGAGCCAATGGCTCCTAGGTATTTTTTTTTAGTCTGGAGCACTGGTGCATGAGGCCTTACTGTTTCATTTATGCCTCCCCCTCTTCTTCCGATAGTTCCTGGCAGCCTAGGAAGAAAAGGACTGGTAACGATGCATTGCATACACTGTAAGGGCTCATGCCGTGGCCGTATTGTGGCCCACATATGGCTGGTCCGCAATACATGAGCACCGGCCATGTGCACCCCTGCATCACGGATCTTGGACCCATTCACTTGAATGGGTCCGCAATACGGAAGGTGCGGTACGGAAGCACGGATTGGAATCCCATGAAAGCAGTATGGAGTGCTTCCGAGGTGTTTCTGTCCATGCCTCCGCACCGCAAAAAATTAATGCATGCATGTCAGATGCGGATCGCGGACCATATTCAAGTGAATGGGTCCGTGATCCGCATTCGTTGGCCCCATGGTCGTTGCCCGAGCATTGTGGACCGCAATTTGCGATCTGCAGCATGCACCCGGGCTCCACATGTTTGTGGGCATGAGCCCTAAGGAATGATGTGTATCCACCACTCTTTTGTTTAATTTTGTCAAGCAGGGCCCCCTGACATTGTGGGCACCATTGTAGTAGCTATGGCTGCTCTAGTGGCAGTACACCCCAGTTTTACACAGTAAAAGCATTTTTGAAAAAAAACAAAACAAAACATGCTTTTGTGTCACCTTTTTCTGGGAGTCATATTTATATTTTTCTGGTGATGGTTTTGTGTGAAGGCTCATTGGTTTGCAGAATGAGGTCACATTTTTATTGGTACCGTTTTGGGGTACATCGTACTTTTTGATCACTCAGCATTACACTTTTTGTGTGGCGAGGTGACCAAAAAATTTCTGTTTCGGCAGTTTTTTTTATTTTCTTTTTTTTTGCTTTTTCTTTTTGTCCCATTAGGGGACTTTTGAGAGTCGGACCCCATCTACAATACATTACAATACATAGTGTATTGTAATGCAAAGAAACTGTCAGTATTACACTGACTTCATTGCTGGCAGGAACCAAGGCTTGTGCAAGGCCTCGGACTGCCCACGCAGCCATCAGTAACCAGTGATTGTGTAACGGGGAGTAAGTGGTTTGAGAGGGAGTGCCTTCTCTCTGTAAACCCCTCAGAATCTAAGGGGTTAATACATTGGCAACGTTGTGTTCACCATTGCTGGCGGTTACAGCAGGGACACAGCTATCAGTTCCGCTGCACCCGCAACAAATAGAACATGTTCTATTTTTGTCCATTTTATCGACATGGATAGGTTAATTTTATTATAGGCCCAACTTTCTATTTCGCAAAATGGTCTTGTGCATGAGCCCTAAATACTGGATAGCAGCCATTGTGTAGGCCAGAATCATAAATCTTTTTTCTTTTACCAAAATATATCAAACATCTTGATAAAATTTGTGTATCAGCAAGACATTTGTTGGCTTTCTCCCTTTTGACTATATAAGGGCACTAACCTTTTCCCTAAAATATGCATAGAAGCTAGTTTTCATTAATAAATAATATTACAAAAACAAAACAGTTTATATTAATGTCAGTGGTGCCAGCTTTCTATCATAACATAGACTGACAAATATGGTGTTATGGTCCAAGGCCATAAACCACTCCCATTTATCCTTCTTGACAAGATAGTTTAGTTTTTTATTAGTCTTGATGCTCTACAAAAGAGAAACAATATAAAATATTGTGATTTGATACCTGTTAATGGTAAACTAAAGTAAATTATGTGAGAAGGCAAGCTTTTGAGACTCTGAGGTTTTATCTCTTTTTGATGATACATGGGGCTTTAGTTCCATTTTTTATTTTTTATACCTGGGAAAATGTTAAAACAAAGGAAAATTAATTAACCAGGAGCCCCATCTGGACTCCCAGTCCAAACAAGCTGAAATCCTGGAGAGGGTAAAACTGGATCGGTGCCAAATGACTCCCATCCTCTCAACTCTCAAGCACCAAGATGGGAATTATACTACGGAGACAAATCTCAGTGGCATGTATCTACTCTTCAGTACTTTTCCTGCTGGATGCTTACAACACACAGATGTTAATGTCAGAAAAAAAAGAGTGGCCTGTTCTGCACAACCTTCCAAAAAGTATGTTTTAACGGGGGAAAAATTACTGCAAGTATTTATTTACACGTGTTAATTGTTAGAAAAAAAGAGTGGCTTGTTCTGCACAGACACCAAAAATTATTCTTCAACAGGGGCACAATGCCTGCCCATATTTATACACGCGCAAGTGTTGTCAGATGAAAGATTGGCTTGTTCTGAACGATCCTGGAAAAATCCTCCTGTTTAATTGGGAGCAGCAGCAGTACAGTGTTGATGTGGAAAGGGTAATGGCATGTTGCAGTAGAGGTGGCAGCAGTAACAGCACAGCATGGAACAGACAAGGCAGTAGAGGTATGTGAGGCTGTTTAGGGGTGGTCGTAATAGTGGTGTAGCAGTAATGGTAGTGGCAGTGGCAATAAGGTTAATAGAAGTGACAGTAGGGGATTAGCAGCAGGGAATAGCTGCAATGATGGTAAGCAGGCAGCTACATCATGGTGGTGGCAACAGCCATATGGTACAGAATATGATTGTAGGCAGGCAGACAGTGGCATGATGGGGGACCGTTAGCAACGGCTGATCTATTGATCTCAGCTGGAGAAGTGTGAAAATCTTCACGGATCCATGCTTCATGCAGAGGACAACTTTGTCCGTTTTGGTTTCACAGTGTACTATGCCATTCTGAAAATCCTCTCTGAGATGACACTGGAGGCTAAGCAACAGAAAACAGAGACCATACTGGGCCAGTGTTCCAGTCTGCCTGCCCAGAAGTCCACGGTTTAGGAAACACAATATGCGCAAAATAAAGGCCAGAGTCCAGATAAGACTAAACCAGAATGTTGTGGCGCTAGGTTTCAATTTGCTCATTTGTGTCAGCCTGGTGTGGCAAATGAAAAAATTGCTTAGACACTTGGCTGGCAGGAGCCTGCTCGCAGAAAGCTGAGGCAAGCTGCATACACAGTGTTTCCTAGTAATAAAGTAATTTGGCCTCCCATTTGGAAGGAGGAAAACATTCCCCCATTTTGCTTTGATAGGGAGAATCTAAAAGAAGCACCATTCAGTAATTATCACGCTGACCCTCCCATTGGCGTTGATCACCTTGCGTGGGAAGACAGCCAGTGGGATTTTTGTTGCTTGATGCACTTTAGCAAGTGATCAGCTGTGTGGCTACTCCCGCCCAGGTCAGCTCTTATACCTCATGGCAAAGCTTCACTTTACACATATAATAGGAGGGAGGGAGAGTGACGATACAAGGCAGGAATGGCTTTATGGAAGAAATAATTCCAGCTAGGTATCTTCCAGCAAGGCTGTGTGCATGTCATCAGCTCACTAAAGGCAACAGAATCCAATAAGCAGTACAACAGAGATTGCACAGCCAGCAACTTGGAAAGATGGGTGTTATGCTTGTGCACCAGCGGATTGCTGGGGGCATAGTGTTGTTTCTTGGCCACACATTCTGTTATCAATGGCTGATGATGGAGCAGGAGGAGTAGTCCAAAGCAGTAAGTGCCAATGACAAGGACACTGTTCTGCACATGAACGCATCCTGGCTGCCGCAAAGGAGACAAGGAAAGAGGATACTCGTTGTGCTAGCTGGTGGCCTCTTCTATTTTCCCACTAGATCAGGTGATGCCGCCGCATGTATTTCAATAGAACCATGTTGCCTACATTTGAATTCACACAGCTTATTTTTAACTACATTTTCTTATGTTGTAATACCGGCCCTTCAATAAAACATGCGTGTGATGATGCATTTTCTTTCAGTAACACAGTTATAATAGTTATATTAATATAACAGGGATAGTGCAGCCTAAACCACCCAGACCCACTATCCCTAACTACTTGCATGATCACAGCAGACAGTGGCCCACAACTGGATGACAGTCCCTGTAATGCAATATGTGAAGGTCAGCAGACAATCAAATAAAACACAGACAGACAGAGTAGTCATACTGAAAAAAGGGGAGTCGCACAACACAAGAAATTCACCTGCACACTGTATGTAACATAGTAACATAGTTTATAAGGCCGAAAAAAAGACTTCTGTCCATCCAGTTCGGCCTGTTTTCCTACAAGTTGATCCAGAGGAAGGCAAAAAAAACCCTGTGAGGTAGAAGCCAATTTTCCCCACTTTAGGGAAAAAAATCCTTCCCGACTCCAATCAGGCAATCAGAATTACTCCCTGGATCAATGACCCATCTCTAGTAACTATAACCTGTAATATTATTACCCTCCAGAAATGCATCCAGGCCCCTCTTGAACTCTTTTAGTGAACTTACCATCACCACCTCCTCAGGCAGAGCGTTCCATAGTCTCACTGCTCTTACCGTAAAGAATCCTCTTCTATGTTTGTATACAAACCTTCTTTCCTCCAGACGCAGAGGATGTCCCCTCGTCACAGTCCTGGGGATAAATAGATCATGGGAGAGATCTCTGTACTGACCTCTGATATATTTATACATTGTTATTAGATCTCCCCTCAGTCGTCTTTTTTCTAAAGTGAATAAGCCTAATTTTGATAATCTTTCTGGGTACTGTATTCCACCCATACCAGTTATTACTTTAGTTTCCCTCCTCTGAACCCTCTCCAGCTCTGCTATGTCTGCCTTGTTCACAGGAGCCCAGAACTGTGCACAGTACTCCATGTGTGGTCTGACTAGTGATTTGTAAAGTGGCAGGACGGGCATCTATGCCTCTTTTGATGCAACCCATTATCTTATTGGCCTTGGCAGCAGCTGTCTGACACTGGTTTCTACAGCTTAGTTTGCTGTTCACTAAAATTCCTAGGTCCTTTTCCATGGCAGAGTTACCTAATATTTTACCATTTAGTATGTACTGGTGACTTGCATTATTCCTTCCTATATGCATAACCTTACATTTGTCAGTGTTAAACCTCATCTGCCACTTCTCTGCCCAAGCCTCCAGTCTATCCAGATCCATCTGTAGCAGTGTACTGTCCTCTTCTGTGTTAATTACTTTACACAGTTTAGTGTCATCTGCAAAAATTGATATTTTACTGTGCAAGCTTTCTACAAGATCATTAATAAATATATTGAAGAGAATAGGGCCCAATACTGACCCCTGTGGTACCCCACTAGTGACAGTGACCCAATCTGAGTATGTACCGTTAATAACCACCCTCTGTTTCCTATCACTGAGCCAGTTACTTACCCACATACAGACATTTTCTCCCAGGCCAAGCATTCTCATTTTATATACTAACCTTTTATGTGGTACCGTGTCAAATGCTTTGGAGAAGTCCAGATATACGACATCCATTGATTCGCCGCGGTCAAGTCTAGAACTTACATCCTCATAGAAACTGATTAAATTGGTTTGACATGACCGATCCCTCATGAAGCCATGCTGATATGGAGTTATTTGCTTATTTTCATTGAGGTACTCCAAAATAGCATCTCTTAGAAAACCCTCAAGCAGTTTACCCACGACAGATGTTAAACTTACCGGCCTATAGTTCCCGGGCTCTGTTTTTGGACCCATTTTGAATATTGGCACCACATTTGCTATGCGCCAATCCTGTGGAACACTCCCTGTCAGTATAGAGTTCTTAAATATCAGAAATAAGGGCCTGGCAATGACATTACTTAATTCTCTTAGGATACCGGGGTGTATGCCATCCGGTCCTGGCGATTTGTCTATTTTAATCTTTTTAAGACGCAACTCTACTTCTTCCTGGGTCAGACAGGGCATTTTTAATGGGGAATTTACTTTTATATTCTGCATTTCATCTGACAGTTTATTTTCCTCAGTAAATACAGTGGAGAAAAGGATATTTAGTAGCTTTGCTTTCTCCAGCTTCCAAAAAATAGTGATAGCTTTTATTCCATGTGCACAGTGAAAAAAATAAAGTTCAAATCTACTTCCTCATGACAAGAGAAAATGTGTCAGCATTTATACTAAAAGAAAGGTACATTCTGGTCACCCTAATGTCCGGAAATCCCTCAGGATTATCCGAATTTGAAGACAAAAATAAACACATGTGAGGATGGAAAGCATAATTACAGAAAAACTGTGAAGTATTAGAATTGTTAGGATAATTATTGATGACCGCATAGCACCTCAAAAACCATTCAAGGCTCTGATTCAGCCTTTCAGCCCATTAGTTTCTGGGTGAAAGCTGAAGAGGACGAGAGAGTGACACCCAAATGATTATTTAATAACGGTCTTCAAAACTTTGAAATGATGTGTGTCTTGTCCTATTTGGTGTTTGCCGGATATATGATTAATATTATAAATATTTTTTATACAAAACAAAAACGCAAACACCCTTCGCTCACCTGAAAAAATTATATAACGCCGGAAGCACGGACCACGCTGGGAAGATGCGCTTGAAATATATAAAGAAAGGATAAAGAAAAAAAACGTCCAGCTTCCAAAATATAGTGATAGCTTTTATTCCATGTGCACAGTGAAAAAACTAACAAAGTTCAAATCTACTTCCTCATGACAAGAGAAAACACACAAGAATGGATTTAAATAGCCATATCCGCTAATCGCAGACAGCTGAGAATTAAAAGGATACACCCACATATACAAATTGAAAATAATACAAAAAGCAATCTACATAAATATATATAAAAGCAATCACATATTGTCTAAAAAAGAGGAAGACATGTATTAGGCAAATATTTAATAATGTAAAATCAAATCAGGCTTGTGATTCATACCCAGGGGAACCCAGGAGCCCATACGGAAGATCCAGAAGGATTCCCTGTTCAGAAGCTTGCGCTTGTAATCTCTACGCCTAGTGGGGGGGTTAACCCTTTCCAAGCCCTGAACATGGAGACCAGCTGTTTCTCCCTGATGAAATTCTACAAAATGGAGACTAACTGCAGAGACATTTCTGCTTTTGGTATGTGGTATATCTGAGAGGTGCTTGCATATTCTGGTCTTTAAACTATTGGTGGTACAAGATGACATATAGAACATGTAATGCAATACACTACATAGGTGGTATTGCAATTAATATATTGATTTAATTGATACATACATTGGCTAACATTTACATGGCATGGTGGGAGCATCATTACTTATTTTCAGAATCAAATCCTTAGGTGGGCTCGCTGAGGTGGTACGGCCGCTACATTGATCACCTGCTTTTTATATGGTCTGGTGATGTGGTGGCTGTACACTCTTTGGAAGCTTCCTCAACAACAGCCCATTACATTTGTCATTTACTTTATTATGTGATGTTTCCACCATTTCATTTTTGGATCTGATGCTGTCAGGCAATTTAGAAAAACGCACAGTGTGCACCAGTACCTTCTGAAAGGACACTGCCGGAAACACAACTCTTCTTGCTACATCATGCCATCCTAATCATGTGGTAAACAACAGCCCTAAGGGTGAATTGATTAGAACGAGACGTAACTGCTGTGGTGATGATATCTTTGAGAGGGAGGGTCAGTTAGTGGCTAACAGGTTGTCCATGCATAAGTATCCCAAATGGACTCTTGACAGAGCCAGGAATCTGGCTTTACCAAAATCCAGAAATCTTGTCTTCTCTAGTCATTTTCAGACAGGGATAAAAAATACTGTGAGTACCAGCGATTCCATTCCCGTATTGTCCACTAGTTACAGTATGGAGCATTTGCAGATTTGCAATATTATTACAAAGCATGTTCCTGTTTTGAACTATGATGAGCACCGAATGGATATAATTGATACTGGAATCAAGTGTGTTGCTAGTCGGGCACCCACGTTGACACAGAAAATTTGTCCGAGTATGTTTTCTAATAAAAAACACAAACAATCCACATGGTTAAAATATAAAGGAAATTACAAGTGTGGCCAACATGTATGTACCTGTTGCAACTATTTGCAAAGTGTTTTTTCTATTCACTCCATAACCAACCAATGTATGTATCAATGAAATCAATATATTAATTGCAATACCACCTATGTAGTGTATTGCATTACATGTTCTATATGTCATCTTCAATATATTGGTTGTACCACCAATAGTTCAACCCTTACACTCCCAGCGCCGTTCATCAGCTGCAGGGGTCTGGCAGTGGCCGATAGCCGGACCCCTGCTGTACGCACCAGCATTGGTGAAAACACCAATGCCGGTGCATTAACCTTCACACTGCCGCGGTCAGCGCTGACCACGGCATGTGCGATGTCGGCGCTGGGAGGAAAAGCTCATCGGGTCCCCGCGCTGCTGTGACGGGGACCCGATGGCAGGGAAGGCAGCCCCATTCACCTCTTAATCTCCATTTTGCATTAGGGAGAAACAGCTGGCTTCCATGTTCAGGGCTTGGAAAGGGTTAAACACCCCCCCCCCCGTCCTCCCAGTAGGGGTAGAGATTACAAGCACAAGTTTCTGAACAGGGAATCCTTCTGGATCTTCTGTATGGGCTCCTGTGTTCCCCTGGGTATGAATCGCAAGCATTATTTAATTTTATATTATTAAAAACAGTGCCTTGTGAAAGTATTCGGCCCCCTGGAACTTTTCAACCTTTTGCCACATTTCAGGCTTCAAACAAAAAGATGTAACATTTTAAGTTTTTGGTGAAGAATCAACAACAAGTGGGTCACAATTGTGAAGTGTAATGAAATGTATTGGATCATTTAAACTTTCTTTGTAATAATAAAACTGAAAAGTGGGGCGTGCAAAATTATTTGACCCCCCTTGCATTAATACTTTGTTGCGCCACCTTTTGCTGCGATTACAGCTGCAAGTCGCTTGGGGTATGTCTCTATCAGTTTTGCACATCTAGAGACTGAAATTCTTGCCCATTCTTCCATGCAAAACAGCTCGAGCTCTTTGAGGTTGGATGGAGAGCGTTTGTGAACAGCAGTTTTCAGCTCTTTCCACATATTCTCAATTGGATTCAGGTCTGGACTTTGACTTGGCCATTCTAAGACCTGGATACGTTTATTTTTGAACCATTCCATTTTAGATTTTGCTTTATGTTTGGGATCATCGTCTTGTTGGAAGATAAATCTCTGTCCTAGTCTCAGGTCTTTTGCAGACTCCAACAGGTTTTCATCCAGAATGGTCCTGTATTTGGCTCCATCCATCTTCCCATCAATTTTAACCATCTTCCCTGTCCCTGCTGATGAAAAGCAGGCCCAAACCATAATGCTGCCTCCACCATGTTTGACAGTGGGGATGGTGTGTTCAGGGTGATGAGCGGTGTTGCTTTTACGCCAAACATATCGTTTTGCATTGTTTCCAAAAAGTTCGATTTTGGTTTCATCTGACCAGAGCACCTTCTTCCACATGTTTGGTGTGTCTTCCAGGTGGCTTGTGGCAAACTGTAAATGAGACTTTTTATGGATATCTTTGAGAAATGGCTTTCTTCTTGCAACTCTTCTATAAAGGCCAGATTTGTGAAGTGTTCGACTGATTGTTGTCCTATGGACAGACTCTCCCACCTCAGCTGTAGATCTCTGCAGTTCATCCAGAGTGATCATGGGCCTCTTGGCTGCATCTCTGATCAGTCTTCTCCTTGTTTGAGATGAAAGTTTAGAGGGACGGCCGGGTCTTGGTAGATTTGCAGTGGTCTGATACTCCTTCCATTTCAATATGATCACTTGCACAGTGCTCCTTGGGATGTTTAAAGCTTGGGAAATCTTTTGGTATCCAAATCCGGCTTTAAACTTCTCCACAACAGTATCACGGACCTGCCTGGTGTGTTCCTTGGTCTTCATGATGCTCTCTGTGCTTTAAACAGAACCCTGAGACTATCACAGAGCAGGTGCATTTATACAGAGACTTTATTACACACAGGTGGATTCTATTTATCTTCATCAGTCATTTAGGACAACATTGGATTATTCAGAGATCCTCAATGAACTTCTGGAGTGAGTTTTCTGAACTGAAAGTAAATGGGCCGAATAATTTTGCACGCCCAACTTTTCAGTTTTATTATTACAAAAAAAAGTTTAAATGATTCAATAAATTTCGTTCCACTTCACAATTGTGACCCACTTGTTGTTGTTTCTTCACCAAAAATTTTAAATGTAATATCTTTTTGTTTGAAGCCTGAAATGTGGCAAAAGGTTGAAAAGTTCCAGGGGGCCGAATACTTTCGCAAGGCACTGTATTTGCAATCTTATTAATACACATCTTCCTCTTTTTTAGACGATATGTGATTGCATTTATATATATTTATGTAGATTGCTTTTTGTATTATTTTCAATTTGTATATGTGGGTATATCCTTTTTTTAAATTCTCAACTGTCTGCAATTAGCGGACATGGCTATTTAAATCCATTCTTGTGGGTTTTCTCTTGTCATGAGGAAGGATCAGTATTAGCAGATCCGAAACGCGTAGATTTGAACTTTGTTAGGTTTTTCACTGTGCACATGGAATAAAGGCTATCACTTGTTTTTTTAAGCTGGACGTTTTTGTTTCTTTATCTTTTCATATAAATATTTTTTGTATACAGATTTAACCCATGTGATTTATAACTGTATAAAACAGATTCTTGTTACTTTTTGTATACACCTATCAATTACAGTTTTATACTGTCATTTTTGAGAGCTTAATCGCCAAATAGAGTAAAACTAACCCTAAAATGTCCTTTAATTATATAAAAAGTAAAAACCCGAAGGTGTCGGCCCCTTACAGAGTAATGAGGACGGAGTTGCAGAGAGCGATGAGGAGAAAGCAAAGCTATTAAATATTTTTTTTCTCCACGATATTCACTGAGGAAAATAAACTGTCAGATGAAATGCAGAATATAAAAGTGAATTCCCCTTTAAAAGTGCCCAGTCTGACCCAGGAAGACGTACAGCGACGTCTTAAAAAGATTAAAATAGACAAATCGCCAGGACTGGATGGCATGCACCCCCGTATCCTAAGAGAATTAAGTAATGTCATAGCCAGACCCTTATTTCTGATATTTAAGGACTCTATACTGACAGGGAGTGTTCCACAGGATTGGCGCATAGCAAATGTGGTGCCAATATTCAAAAAGGGTCCAAAAACAGAGCCTGGAACTATAGGCCGGTAAGTTTAACATATGTCGTGTGTAAACTGTTTGAAGATTTTCTAAGAGATGCTATCTTGGAGTACCTCAATGAAAATAAGCAAATAACTCCATATCAGCATGGCTTCATGAGGGATTGGTCATGAGGTAAGTTCTAGACTGGACCGCGGCGAATCAATGGATGTCGTATATCTGGACTTCTCCAAAGCATTTGACACGGTACCACATAAAAGGTTAGTATATAAGATGATAATGCTTGGCCTGGGAGAAAATGTCTGTATGTGGGTAAGTAACTGGCTCAATGATAGAAAATAGAGGGTGGTTATTAACGGCGCATTCTCAGATTGGGTCACTGTCACTAGTGGGGTACCACAGGGGTCAGTATTGGGCCCAATTCTCTTCAATATATTTATTAATGATCTTGTAGAAGGCTTGTACAGTAAAATATACATTTTTGCAGATTACACTAATGTAGTGTCTAGTGTAAAGTAATTAACACAGAAGAGGACAGTACACTGCTACAGATGGATCTGGATAGATTGGAGGCCTGGGCAGAGAAGTGGCAGATGTTTAACACTTACAAATGTAAGGTTATGCACATAGGAAGGAATAATACAAATCACCAGTACATACTAAATGGTAAAACACTGGGTAACACTTACATAGAAAAGGACCTAGGAATTTTAGTGAACAGCAAACTAAGCTGTAGAAACCAGTGTAAGACAGCTGCTGCCAAGGCCAATAAGATAATGGGTTGCATCAAAAGAGGCATAGATGCCCGTGATGAGAACATAGTCCTGCCACTTTACAAATCACTAGTTAGACCCCACATGGAGTACTGTGTACAGTTCTGGGCTCCTGTGAACAAGGCAGACATAGCAGAGCTAGAGAGGGTTCACAGGAGGGCAACTAAAGTCATAACTGGAATGGGTGGACTACAGTACCCAGAAAGATTATCAAAATTAGGGTTATTTACTTTAGAAAAAAGACGACTGAGGGGAGATCTAATAACTATGTATAAATATATCAGGGGTCAGTACAGAGATCTCTCCCATGATCTATTTATCCCCAGGATTGTTACTGTGACGAGGGGACATCCTCTGCGTCTGGAGGAAAGAAGGTTTGTTCACAAACATAGAAGAGGATTCTTTACGGTAAGAGCAGTAAGACTATGGAACGCTCTGCCTGAGGAGGTGGTGATGGTAAGTTCACTAAAAGAGTTCAAGAGGGGCCTGGATGTATTTCTGGAGTGTAATAATATTACAGGTTATAGTTACTAGAGATAGGTCGTTGATCCAGGGAGTAATTCTGATTGCCTGATTGGAGTCGGGCTGGATTTTTTTTCCCCTAAAGTGAGGAATATTGGTTTCTACCTCACAGGGGTTTTTTGCCTTCCTCTGGATCAACTTGCAGGATAACAGGCCGAACTGGATGGACAGATGTCTTTTTTCGGCCTTATAAACTATGTTACTATGTTTCAATAAAAGTTTTTGAGCCACAAAACTCAAACAAATTGCACCCGCCTGTCAGATACAATAATTTCAGGAATGCCATGGATTTTACTAATATGATCTAAAAATACTGAGGCCAATTCCTTAGCTGAATGAAGCTTGCTTAAAGGAAAGTAATATGACTTTTGAAATGTGATTTTTGAAAATACGCACAAGGTTTTAAACAGGTAAAAGCAGATGTACCTTTTGATAAAACCACTCCCACTCCTACCTCAGAAGCATCGACCTCCACAATGAAAGGTTTATTCTGATCTGGCTGGGTAAGAAAGGGAGCGTCAACAAAACATTTTTTCAGTGTTCAAAGGCAACCGTAGCTTTTCAGTTGATAGTAAGACGTTTGGTGATAACAGAAATATTTTTAATAAATTTGCTATAATAATTTGCGAATTCCAATAACCTCTGCAAGGCCTTGAAAGGCTTTGGTTGCATCCCAATTATTAATTGCTTGAACCTTAATTGGGTCCATGCAAAAAGAGTCGGGATATGCTATATCCCAAGAATAGCACCTATTTGACTCTAAACGAACATGTTTCAAACTCCACAGATAACAAATTATCACGTAATATCTGCAAGACAGACTTAACATGTCAACATGAGAAGTCAAATCAGAGGAGTACACAAGAATGTCATCTAAATAAACGACTCAAATTTTTCCAAAAAATTCAATAAACAAATCATTCACCAGGTTTTGAAAGATGGCAGGGCATTGCTCGGGCCTAATGGCATCACCAAATATTAAAAATGACCCTCGGGGGTATTAAACGCTGTCTTCCACTCATCCCACTCCTTGATGCGGATAAGATTATAAACCCCTGGGAGGTCTAACTTGGTGAAACATTTAGCTCCCTGAATCTGGTTAAAAAGGTCTGGTATCAATGGGAAAGGATAGTGATCTTTGACCGTGATCTTATTAAGCTCCTGTTAGTCAATACATGGTCTTGGACTGCCAAAAAATCCAGTCGGATATGACCCTTTAAAAGACTTTCTTTAATGTAGTCCTTCATTTTGGGGAGGAAGAAAATCAGAACTAGTTTCCACAAATACATCCTGAAATTCATTAATGAGATTAGACAATTTTTGAGGAATCATTTGCAGTAAGGCCATAGATAAGGTAAAAAGAGGATTTTAATTTTAATAACTTTTAATACATTTAATTTTAATGTATTTTCTATAAAATGTATAAAAGAAAATTACAATCTTTGTCCGAACTCTCTAATTCCCCTGTTTCCCAATTAATAACAGGATTATGAACCTGTAACCAAGTTATTCCTAGCATCAACATGTGATTCCTTCAAAAAACATAAATAAACAAGTTTCAGAGTGGAGGACCCCAACGGACATGGTAATTTCAGGGGTACAGAATTTAATACCATCCTTCCCCAGGATGGTAGAATTGATTTCCGTCACCTGAGCAGGGAAGAGCAATAGAGACAGCAGAAGATCTAGGGACAATGCAGGTTTCTCACTAATGAAATTCTGTGCAGCCCCACAATCAACAAACGCCTCTCCCGTCAGTTTCTTATTCCCACACCAAATACAAATAGGTAACAAAATTCTCTTTCCCTAAATCCATTTTAACCCAAATACCTTTTCACAGCTTCCCTAGACTCCGCCTTCATGTTCTGTGGAGGGCATTTGGAACACAAGTTGACCCAGTGGCTGGTGGAACCACAATAGAAACAAAGTCCCTGATGTCTTCTGAGGATTATTTTTCCATGGAGAGATGAGCTAAAATATCCTACAGAATCGTTTTGTCCAATCAGCAGGCTTATGCAAATGAAGAAGCCCTATTAATTGGACATAATGATTCTAACAGTCCTTTTGATTGGATAAAATTATTCCGTAGAATCTTTTAGGTCATCACTAATGGAGAGGAAGAAGGCACCAAGCTGCATGGGTTCTTCCAGGTCAGGATATGGTACAGGGAGACTAGGGACCAAATCTGGAAGGTACCTGGGACCCGGCAAAGCCACGCATTCCCTATAACGCTCCCTGAGTTAACTATTCAAACGTACAGTCAGCGCCATAGTCTCGTCTAAGGTATTGGGGTTAGAGTAACTGACAAAAAAGTCCTTTAAGGCCTCGGAAAGACCCAGACGAAACTGACACCTAAATACATGGTTATTCTAACCAGAGGCCACACACCATTTCCTAAATTCGGCAGAATATTCCTTCACACTGCGACTACCTTGTAGTAAACTGACTGATTTACTCTCAGCATAGGCTGCTTTGCCCGGTTCATCATATAAAAGACCTAAGGCTGAAAAAAAACTGTCAACTGAGGGTAAGGCAGGAAAGTCAGAGGAAAAAGAGAAGGCCCACTCCTGCGGGTCTCCCTGTAGCAGTGAAAGAACAATGCCCACTCTCTGCTGTTCAGAACCGGAGGAAAAATGCCTGAGTCTAAAATAAAGTTTGCACCCCTCTTTAAAAGCAAAAAATAATTTTCTGTTGCCCACAAATTTCTCTGGAAGCTTGATTTTACATAGGTTCCTTAGACGGGGAAGCCGAGGTGCTGCCTGGTGACCTTTGACTAGTCTCCTGGGGTTCTGGACCGTCAGGGTTAGACTCTGCATCTGTTCCACTGAATCACTGACTGGATTCATAATGTTGAACAACAGGCAGAGCTAGGTATCGGCCTGAGAATATGTCAGGATAACAATTACTGTGACAGTCAAACAGTGCAGTCCTAAACAACCCAGACCCAATATTTCTACCTACTTGCACGTTCACCTTAGGCAGTGATCCACATCTGGACGACAGTCACTATACTGCAATATGTGAAGAGTGGCACACAATCAGGGACAAACACAGAGAGAGTAGTCATATTGAAAAAGGGTCAAAAAACAATCAATACGGTACAAGTAATGCCAGAGGCAAATGAGAAAACCAAAGCATGCAAAAGAATCAGTACCAGAAGACCAAATACGATACCAAACACCAGAAGCTGAAAATGTAGTCACAAAGTCCAATCCAGAAAATCAAAGCCAGGGGAGTCTTCACATACTGCAAGGCACAGTAGGGGGAGCTAGAGCACTTCAGGTGCCGGCCTTTATACTAAGAAAATGGCAGCTCACTCTGGCGTGCCTGCATGTCAGGTGGAGCTGCCGCCTATGTGTCCTCACGTTCGGGAGTCCTGGCTAACGTCCTTATTGACCTGGAGATTCGATGTCAGTGAGGGCCAGGCCACATTCCTTGTTCCCCCGGCAACATGACACTGCTGCCATACACCTGATAGTGACTAGTTCTCACTCCGTCACTCTCTCTCCCTGATTACATTACCTTAATATACCCCAAATTCCCAACTATATCTCCTACTCTCTCAATCTCTTTATACTGTCCCTAACACAGTATATTAGTAGGTAAAGTTTGCAGACTGTTTTAGCAGACAGAGCCAGAGCATCATCCTTCTAGGCCACAAGTACAATGCAGAATGGTGTTCTGGTCATTCTGCACAGGCAGCTCCCTGCCTTCTGCCTCCATTGGCTAATCCAGCCTGTCAGTCAGCCTCTGAGCCAGTCAAGGCAAGCCCTCCCCCCTCACTTCCACCCAGTGTCATGTGACCATCCTTCTTCTTCCTCACTTGTGGTTTTGCCCACCAACATGGACAGTAAAATGGTGCTGCATATCATTTAAGGTGATTCGTCTAATAAAAATCTTCGCATTCTTTTTACAGACAAATTTTTGTGAAATGATTATGATTAGTTTACAATCGATTTGCTTATCCTTTATACAGTCATGTGGGATGATTGTATGATACCTCATGTTCAACGACGTGACGGTTATCACCACTTGTTGCAAACTGAGAGGGATGGAATCATTGAACTGAGAGACCTTGGTTTATTACTCCAGCAGATCTTTATGTGCCTGGGTTTAGATGTCAACATTGTTCAATCGTACATGTCTCTGTGGTTTGGAGAACAATGATGAACTGAAATGACAGCAAGAGTTGCACAGAGACTAACCTCAGCTCATAGTCATCCATTCTGTACTGCAACTAAAATTGGACATCATATCCCACCGGATTTGCGACTTTTTTAATCTGCAATTTATGCTGCCCTTGCCAAGTCTACAAAAATGGGGCATGTTGAGGGTAGAGAGGGCATTTTAAGAGTGAAGCCATTGCCCTGTAACCACCAAGACTATGGAGAGGTATGCGTTCCTAATTGAATAAACAAATATAGGTATGGAACGCTAAAATCAATCAAAACAATTAAATTTTATTTAACAAAACGATAATATAAAATATCATGGGGATATCAGAAGATATTATTCCCTCATGAAAAGACCATGTGGGATTTTATAGGGAAAGGCACGATTCGCAACAATCCACTATATGAGTTTGTAACCCACACAAAATGGCAAAGGGGCGCAATATTGCAGAGTAACCAGGTAACATATCACATGACCCATATTTTGTCACATCTCTGCTCATATCACCTAATGAGCCCCATTAATGCCAAGCGGAAAGGACTATGCCTATGGAAGCAGTAATGTCAGTAAAAACTGTCTTCCCGAGATCCGCTCACCTAACTTCAGTAAGCACTAGTACATGCTTGGTATGCCCACATCTCCTAAGCACACCTGCGCTTGCCCTCTCACATTCAGGCTCAACGTGTTTCTGTGTGCATTTAACACTTCATCAGGAGCACAACTGGAGGTACACAATACTAGGCTAATAAACGCTGCCACGTGCAGCAGCGTTCCGAGGACCAGGGTGTCGGCGCTGTGATGGCCGTGAGCGGCCGCGCGCGCCGCCTGGTTTAAATAGATATAAACCCGCCCCCTGTAGGATCATACTGTGGCCGCGCCAATGAAGTGGAGACATCTCCTATACATTGTATCAATAGGGCGAAAAGGCTACAGATAAGGTAAATGAAAACACAGGGGAGCGCAATCCAGCGCTATCTTGTACAATATAGGGAATATTTGCCCTGGCTGCTTCATCATTATTAACGCCGAAAAGTGGAGTAAATATTGACTAAAATCTACTATACCATTCCGTTGCATGGAGAGCCGGAGGACTGGATGTAGGAAATGTATGATGAGGGCTGCTCCTTGTCATTACATGCCGCCTCCGTAGTGCAGGCCCTATCATGAGGGCCTTGATAAATGAGGGCCAAAGTGCATAGACAGCAGTGTGGGGAGCACTTTGTAGACATAATTGTGTGCACTATGGATTAAATATATTTGTATCATGTATGTGTTTTCAGGGTTTAGTCCCTCTTTCAAGAGATTTTCCAAGGAAATACTTTTGTGACATGTCAATCATGCCATGCTATAAACAGTTTGTTGAGATCTTTCAACTTAAATCCTAGTCAACCAGCAGAAAGAAAAGAACTTGTTACCAGTTCTCAACTGAGAGGTTTATTTAGGTTTGGTTTCTTATACACCTACTTATGTACAGTACAGACCAAAAGTTTGGACACACCTTCTCATTCAAAGAGTTTTCTGTATTTTCATGACTATGAAAATTGTAGATTCACACTGAAGGCATCAAAACTATGAATTAACACATGTGGAATTATATACTTAACAAAAAAGTGTGAAACAACTGAAAATATATCTTATATTCTAGGTTCTTCAAAGTAGCCACCTTTTGCTTTGATTACTGCTTTGCACACTCTTGGCATTCTCTTGATGAGCTTCAAGAGGTAGTCACCTGAAATGGTATTCCAACAGTCTTAAAGGAGTTCCCAGAGATGCTTAGCACTTGTTGGCCCTTTTGCCTTCACTCTGCGGTCCAGCTCACCCCAAACCATCTCGATTGGGTTCAGGTCTGGTGACTGGAGGCCAGGTCATCTGGCGTAGCACCCCATCACTCTCCTTCTTGGTCAAATAGCCCTTACACAGCCTGGAGGTGTGTTTGGGGTCATTGTTCTGTTGATAAATAAATGATGGTCCAACTAAACGCAAACCGGATGGAATAGCATGCCGCTGCAAGATGCTGTGGTAGCCATGCTGGTTCAGTATGCCTTCAATTTTGAATAAATCCCCAACAGTGTCACCAGCAAAGCACCCCCACACCATCACACCTCCTCCTCCATGCTTCACGGTGGGAACCAGGCATGTAGAGTCCATCCGTTCACCTTTTCTGCGTCGCACAAAGACACGGTGGTTGGAACCAAAGATCTCAAATTTGGACTCATCAGACCAAAGCACAAATTTCCACTGGTCTAATGTCCATTCCTTGTGTTCTTTAGCCCAAATAAGTCTCTTCTGCTTGTTGCCTGTCCTTAGCAGTGTTTTCCTAGCAGCTATTTTACCATGAAGGCCTGCTGCACACAGTCTCATCTTAACCAGTGGCGTAGCTATAGGGGTCGCAGCGGTCGCAGTTGCGACCGGGCCCCTAAGCCAGGGGGGCCCCGAGGGCCCCCCTTGCCACTTGCAGGGCCGCACCGCCAATTAGCCGGGTGCGGTGCGGCCCTGCGGACAGTTGCGGGCGGCGGTGGGGCAGAGGGAGATGAGCGCTTCCATTGTGGAAGCGCTCATCTCCATAGTCATCTGTATCGCCGTCCTCGGGACGGCGATACAGATGCCTGTATTCTACTGCGGGGCAGGGGAGGGAGAGGCGTCTCCCCTGCCCGCTCCTCTGATAGGCTGCAGGCACTGGGCCTGTAGCCTATCAGAGGCCGGCTCAGGCGGCGCGATGACGTCATCGCGCCGCCTGAGCCGTACAGCGCGGGACACAGGCCGGAAGAGGCCTGCATCGCATCGCTGCCAGCTCCATGGAGGTAAGTATTAGTGTTTTTTTTTTATTGTAGCACGGACCGGAGCTCTATTGGGGGACATGGGGGCATTTTTACTAGCATATGGGGGGCACTGGGGGCACTTTTACTGGCACATGGGGGCATATTACTGGCACTGGGGGCATTTTTACTGGCACATGGGGCACTGGGGGCATATTACTGGCACTGGGGGCACTTTTACTGGCACATGGGGGCACTGGGGGCATATTACTGGCACTGGGGGCATTTTTACTGGTACTGGGGGCACTTTTACTGGCACTGGGGGCATTTTACTGGCACTGGGGGCATTTTTACTGGCATATGGTGGCACTGGGGGCATATTACTGGCACTGGGGGCATTTTTACTGGCACATGGGGGCATTTTTACTGGCACATGGGGGCACTGGGGGCACTTTTACTGGCACATGGGGGCACTGGGGGCATTTTACTGGCACATGGGGGCACTGGGGGCATTCTTACTGGCACTGGGGGCATTCTTACTGGCACATGGGGGCACTGGGAGCATTTTACTGGCACTGGGGGCATTTTTTACTTGCACATGGGGGCACTGGGAGCATTTTACTGGCACTGGGGGCATTTTTACTGGCACATGGGACACGGGGGCATTTTTACTGGCACTGGGGGCATTTTTTACTTGCACATGGGGGCACTGGGAGCATTTTTACTGGCACATGGGACACGGGGGCATTTTTACTGGCACTGGGGCCATTTTTACTGGCACATGGGGGCACTGGGGACATTTCTTACTGGCACATGGGGGCACTGGGGACATTTCTTACTGGCACTTGGGGGCATTTCTTCCTGGCACTTGGGGGCATTTTTACTGGCACTGGGGCATTTCTTACTGGCACATTGGAAGCATTATTACTTCTGGGGCACAGTGGGGACATTAGTACTGTTGGGGGCACTATTACTAACAAGTGCACTCTGGCAGAGAATTATTAGTTGGGACTTTGGGGGCACCCTGGCACAGTATCAGCGCAGTTATTTCTGGGGGACGTTATGTTCACACTATTTGCTGGGCGCAGTTATTTTAGGACACTGTGTGCCAATAATTATTGAAGGCACAATACTGGGGTTGTAGGATGATTTGTCCAGAAGATGGGAGGATGATGGAAAAGTAGTAAACTAAGATTTTTTTCTGTCTAACTGCAGAGATAAGAAATGGCTGAAAAATGGCGTCTGGGCTGAAAGGAGAAGATGAGGAAAGAGAAGATGTACATCCGAGGAGACGTCACTGGATGTAAGAGGTATGGGGCTGTATTAGGCTACATTCACATGAACGTTGTGTTTTGCAGTCTGCAAATTGCGGATCCGCAAAAAAAGGATGATGTTCCGTATGGCATCCGTTTTTTTTGCAGATCCACTGTAACAATGCCTATCCTTGTCCCCAAAACGGACAAAAATAGGAATGGACATACAGATGCGGACAGCACACAGTGCTCATTGAAGTGAATGGGTCGTGTGAATGTAGCCTTACCCTGTATGTTCTGTAGTGATACACGTAATGTTAAGAGGTTAGGTTAGGGTGAGAATTTGGCATGGAAGGGGGTTTCAATTTTTGACTTGGCCGGCAGAAAAGCTAGGTGAACCAGCGCTGGAGGAAGGGGGGGGGGGGCCCAAGCTGAACTCTTGCACCAGGGCCCATGAGCCTTTAGCTACGCCCCTGATCTTAACAGTTGTTGTAGAGATGTGTCTGCTGCTAGAACTCTGTGTGGCATTGACCTGGTCTCTAATCTGAGCTGCTGTTAACCTGCGATTTCTGAGGCTGGTGACTCGGATGAACTTATCCGCCGCAGCAGAGGTGACTCTTGGTCTTCCTTTCCTGGGGCGGTCCTCATGTGAGCCAGTTTCTTTGTAGCGCTTGATGGTTTTTGCGACTGCACTTGGGGACACTTTCAAAGTTTTCCCAATTTTTCTGAACCAACTGACCTTCATTTCTTAAAGTAATGATGGCCACTAGTTTTTCTTTACTTAGCTGCTTTTTTCTTGCCATAATACAAATTCTAACAGTCTATTCAGTAGGACTATCAGCTGTGTATCCACCCGACTTCTGCCCAACAGAACTCATGGTCCCAACCCCATTTATAAGGCAAGAAATCCCACTTATTAAACCTGACAGGGCACACCTTTGAAGTGAAAACCATTTCAGGTGACTACCTCTTGAAGCTCATCAAGAGAATGCCAAGAGTGTGCAAAGCAGTAATCAAAGCAAAAGGTGGCTACTTTGAAGAACCTAGAATATAAGACATATTTTCACACTTTTTGTTAAGTATATAATTCCACATGTGTTAATTCATAGTTTTGATGCCTTCAGTGTGAATCTACAATTTTCATAGTCATGAAAATACAGAAAACTCTTTGAATGAGAAGGTGTGACCAAACCTTTGGTCTGTACTGTAAGTCGATGGCAATTGTACTTTTTTCTACTTCAAACAGGATCAGAAATACACTCTATACGTTGTTAATGTGATAAATGACTATTCTAGCAAACGTCTGGTTTTTAATGCAATATCTACATATATAAGACATATTTTCACACTTTTTGTTAAGTATATAATTCCACATGTGTTAATTCATAGTTTTGATGCCTTCAGTGTGAATCTACAATTTTCATAGTCATGAAAATACAGAAAACTCTTTGAATGAGAAGGTGTGACCAAACCTTTGGTCTGTACTGTAAGTCGATGGCAATTGTACTTTTTTCTACTTCAAACAGGATCAGAAATACACTCTATACGTTGTTAATGTGATAAATGACTATTCTAGCAAACGTCTGGTTTTTAATGCAATATCTACATAGGTGTATAGAGGCCCATTTCCAGCAACCATCACTCCAGTTTTCTAATGGTACATTGTGTTTGCTAACTGTGTAAGAAGGCTAATGGACCCTTGTACAAGTATGTTAGCACAGCTGAAAACAGTTTTGTTGGTTAGAGAAGCAAAAAACTGACCTTCCTTGGAGCTAGTTCAGAATCTGGAGCATTACATTTGTGGGTTCGATTAAACTCTCAAAATGGCCAGAAAAAGAGAACTTTAATGTGAAACTCGACAGTCTATTATTGTTCTTAGAAATGAAGGCTATTCCATGCGAGAAATTGCCAAGAAACTGAAGATTTCCTACAACGGTATGTACTACTCCTGTCAGAGGACAGCACAAACAGGCTCTAACCAGAGTAGAAAGAGAAGTGGGAGGCCCCGTGTTAAAGGGGATATTAATTATTGATATTTTGGGTAAAACCAATAATTAATATTCATAAATAGGCGTAAACCCACTTTCGCTAGTTCCCCCTATTTATACCTTTATATATCTACCTATTGCCTATACACGACCTGAAACTATGTGCAAGTAGAACAACAATACTGCTATCGCTATATTACTATAAAGACACTGCACAGTGTATGTTAAATAATAAAAGGATTTATTACAAAATACGTCTACGGTCTAATATTTAAACAATACAGTACAACTCCTAACTACACTGCACAATCCCACTTAATTCCACCCACAATACTAACTAAACATACATACACACACAGAAATACATATAATTACAGCAGTACCCTCCCAAGCCTTCTACTAGCTGTCCCTAAAAGGGGTTACTTACAATACAGGGGTTATAGGGGAATGCAAGGGGTTAAATGCAGTGATAAAGGCACTGCAGGGTTCAGGAGTTTGGGGATAATCAGGGTTAACAGGGGGTTCCAGGGGTACTTAGCCAGTCTCTGTTTCTGGAGGGGCTGCTTGGCTCCATGTGTGTCTTCCTTCCTCTGTGTTGTTGAGCCTCCCTCCTTGTTGTCATGAAAGCTCTCCTGCTTGTGGTGGTGAAAGCTCCTCTCTAGTCCCCCAAATGCTGGACTATTTATCTATCATAGGTATGGGGGAAGGTGTGGACAGTCCATGCTATAAAAACAGGTTTAGCATGTCACCAACTACCTGTTTGAGGTCTGCACAAAAGGGCACTAGATATCAATCAGGTGTAATAAACCTTCACAATGCAAGGCCTTGGCCTGGAGGAGACCAACAACCGTGTTCATAGCAACCCTTGCTGTGAACAGCTGATACCAGAGGTGTTTGACAAAAGGTAGATGATCTTATCAATCCTCTGTCCTTTGATGTGCCCGAGACTGTCATCAGAGCGGCATCTCCCTCCTGCAAGTGTGCTGGTATGCGCCTCCAGGGGGATGCAGGGTGGAGCACCCGGACACTGGGGGTAAGTTTATATGTATATAGATAAATGCATATAAAACTGGGGCATATATACATGTATCTATATACATTAGGAGCAACTGGGGGCACAATATAATATATATAGGGGGCATCATATCTGGAGACCCACAGATACATATATAGAAGGCTCATACATAGATATACATGTATATGCATGCCTAATTAAGGGAGCATGCATGCATATACACATATACATACCAGCCCTTCCTTCTACAATCCCCCTGTTGTCGGGAAACACGACAAATTTTTGGGGGAAGTGTTGGGATGTATTTGCTTCCTCAACCTCACTCATAACGGATAACAGTTCAGGATGGACTGAAGAATTATCCCGTGCTTAGGTACTCAGACATTTCCCTCGTGGCTTGGACCTCTTCCCTGCCCTTCACCGTAATCCAACATCTCCGTCCACGGGATAAACCGTCCTCGCCTTTATCTTCAGCTTCTCCCACCGTCATCACCTCAGACTTCTGGGATGGCTTCGCTACTGTCTGGTCTTCAAGTATTCAGCTCCTCCCACTGTCGTCTTTTATGGGTCAGACTCTGGGATGGCTTCACTCTCAAACTTCTTGTAGTGTCGGTCTTCAAGTATCCAGCTGCTCCCACTGTCGTCTTCAGACTCTGGGACAGCTTCACTCTCGATCTTCTAGGTCAAACCACGTTGCACCTCCTTCTTTGTGGGGTACGGTTACTTGTGGAATGGTCTGCTTTCAGACTTTCTCCCGACACTTCTTTCAACTTGATTGCAGACTGTCGTTGAGGAAGTTATCCCATGGACAGATCCGTAGGTCTTTACAAGGCAGGTCAGAATTTCTGGGGTGTGAGGTGATGTCACAGTACCTAAATTCTAACTGCGGGAAAAGAACACCGCACTAACTGTCATTCAGTCCATCCCTTACGAACTGCACCATTCTTAGGGTTGGAGTGACAAATACCGTGGTCCTGTCCCTAGCGTTCCCTACTCTTGTCCCCATTCACTCATACACACTGTCCCACCGCCACCCAACAATAGAATACAACAATATGTAACAAATGCATATTCTGAAACAAATATACACTACTATGGGGTTTCAGGATGGCGTTGGTACTTCATCCTGAACCCTCATAGGATCCAATGCAGTCCCTGGCTTCAGGACGTTACTGGAGTTACGTCCTGAGCCATCTTCTCTGGTTATCTTCATGATGTTCTATCTGGTTCTGGGGTGATTGTCCACAAGTTTTTTGCACAGTCCCATGTAGAACCAGAAGAACCATCACCAGGCAAATCAACAAAGATTTTGGAATAAATGATGTGACCTTTAGACTTTTAGCCAAACAGTCTCTCCCCTCAGGACACATACGAATCTCTCTCCAAAGCATGGGAGATCTCCGTCATCTTGATCCAGTAATGCTTCAGCAGGATCATGGGTTGGTTCTCCACCTCCTGTCTTTAGCTGACGGAGTGGGAACCTCTGGAGTCACACGAGAGCGTCCGGGCAAATAACCAGTCTCGTACAGGTCGTCATCTGGGTTCTTCCTTTTCTATGGTATTCTTCCTAGGATAAAAGAAAATACCCAGCGCTCCTGAGGGATTTCTCCCCTCATGGAGAAAGTTAGTTGCATCACTTCCAGCACCAATACTCTTGACCCAAGTGTGGAGAAAGGTATTGGGCTGACCTTCATCCAACAGGACCCCTCGTTACCCTAACACTGGTGTAAGAACACCGAACCTTCAGAGGATCCCATCCTCTGCCGCACATCCCTCTGAACCAACAGATAAGGATGGCCACCCTAATAGGTTAGGATATCCGAGGGGAGCTATGGACGAAGTATCTTTTCCATGATGGCACGGCATCCCTGTCTTACTCATGTGTTTCCAGTCTGACTTCCCCCTGTTAACCTGTGTTGTGGAGATCAGCAGAATCCATGGCAAAAACCTTGCCTTGGCTCTACAGGACTCCACAACACAAAACCACAGGCCGCATCCTGCTGTCAACCTCTCCGTGTCCAACCTCAGTCAGAGCTGTGTTACCTGTCCGGACCAGCAAGTGAGTGCACAGTACAACCTCAATGTTGCCTGTCTGCAACCCACTTTCTGCACTGGTCCACTGTATAACACAGTCCTACTGAAAACCCTGAGCAGAACAGTGCTACCTGTCTCGATCTGAGACCTTAGCTGCCAGAGTAACTATCACACTGTGCCGTGTACCGATGTTACCTGTCCACAAACCAACACTTTCCTCAGTCCACAGTATAGCACTGCTCTAGAATGAACCACAAACAGCCGCGCCTGACAAGTGCGACTCACAGTGGGGAATGCAAGCTACAACAATCAGCAAAGTGGAACACACTCGTAAACAAGAACTGCCTCCATCAACATAAAAAAACATTCAAACAGGTAACACAAACACAGGACACAGACATACACAGGGGACCAATGGGGTAACAAATAGCACAGGGGTGTCAAACATTTTCTAGCCTAGATTGGCCAATTTGACCCCACAGCACCTGATGAGGCGTATACCGCTGAGTGGTTACTTTATGGCCAATCTGGCTAGGCCCCACTGTACAATTTGTTACCAGGATTTTCCTACTGGGCACATTGCAGTTACTTGCGCAAGGGCAATTCCTTGCAATGTGTCCTTCGTTCCCACACCTGAAACACCTAATGGGACCTCCTGTCCTTTGTGTCCTATCCTTACCTGTCCTGCAGTGTTTCGCTATATGGCCCAAGCCAGCACATGCAAAACACCTAATGTTTGCCCGGCATGGCTTAGGTCTGTCCACACTGCAGTCGTGCTCCCTTTTCCTGAACTGCTCCATTCTCAGGGACACACTTTTCACAATATTTCTCTTACCAGAAATCATTGAACTCTTTTTTCCTGTCTGGACATGCTAAAATTTTGGTAGATTTGGCCTGTTACAGATATCTCTATTGGTGAAGGGAATTTTGCTTATTGGAAATTGGAGGTTTATATATATCTCCAATTCCATCCTTAAGCTTTTGTCTTTGTTTCTTATATAACCCGTTTATCCAGTGTACTATATACACCCCTCCAGTCCTTCATACACACCAGGAGTAACATACAACCTTCGCAGATACTTATATATAAAAATACTTTACTGATAACAGATGACAAAGCAATGGACATTACATAAAGATACAGACACTACAAATAACACAGTACATAGAGGACACCACCACACACAGCCGCCTCGTTCCTGCCCTCCCTGGATGCTAAGCAATGTGGCTAATAATGTGTAGGTATATACAGTATATCCAGAGTCCACAAATATACAGTCCACTGGATCTACACTTGTACCCAACTCACATCCAGTACCTGACTATTAGTACATGTACATATACATATAGAGACTCATGCATAAACAGCATATATATCTACTGGTAATACAATCACAGACTACAAATATCTATATGTACACATATAAAGTCTACTGTGATATTATACTTATATACAGTCATGGCCAAAAGTTTTGAGAATGATACAAATATTAATTTTTACAAAGTCTACTGCTTCAGTTTTTATAATGGCAATTTGCATATACTCCAGAATGTTATAAAGAGTGATCAGCTTAACAGCAATTACTTGCAAAGTCAATATTTGCCTAGAAAATGAACTTTATCCCCCAAAACACATTTCAACATCATTGCAGCCCTGCCTTAAAAAGGACCAGCTAACATCGTTTCAGTGATTGCTCCATTAACACAGGTGTGGGTGTTGATGAGGACAGGGCTGGAGATCAATTTGTCATGATTAAGTAAGGATGACACCACTGGACACTTTAAAAGGAGGCTGGTGCTTGGCATCATTGTTTCTCTTCTGTTAACCATGGTTATCTCTAAAGAAACACGTGCAGTCATCATTGCACTGCACAAAAATGGCCTAACAGGGAAGAGTATCGCAGCTAGAAAGATTGCACCTCAGTCAACAATCTATCGCATCATCAAGAACCTCAAGGAGAGAGGTTCCATTGTTGCCAAAAAGGCTCCAGGGCGCCCAAGAAAGACCAGCAAGCGCCAGGACCGTCTCTTAAAAGTGTTTCAGCTGCGGGTTCGGGCTACCAGCAGTGCAGCGCTTGCTCAGGAATGGCAGCAGGCAGGTGTGAGTGCATCTGCACGCACTGTGAGGTGGAGACTCTTGGAGCAAGGCCTGGTCTCAAGGAGGGCAGCAAAGAAGTCACTTCTCTCCAGAAAAAACATCAGGGACAGACTGATATTCTGCAAAAGGTACAGGGAGTGGACTGCTGAGGACTGGGGTAAAGTCATTTTCTCTGATGAATCCCCTTTTCGATTGTTTGGGACATCTGGAAAACAGCTTATTCGGAGAAGACGAGGTGAGCGCTACCACCAGTCTTCTCATGCCAACTGTAAAGCATCCTGAAACCATTCATGTGTGGGGTTGCTTCTCAGCCAAGGGAATCGGCTCTCTCACAGTCTTGCCTAAAAACACAGCCATGAATAAAGAATGGTACCAGAATGTCCTCCAAGAGCAACTTCTCCCAACTGTCAAGAGCAGTTTGGCGATCAACAATGCCTTTTCCAGCATGATGGAGCACCTTGCCATAAAGCAAAGGTGATAACTAAATGGCTCAGGGAACAAAACAGAGATTTGGGGTCCATGGCCTAGAAACTCCCCAGATCTTAATCCCATTGAGAACTTGTGGTCAATCATCAAGAGACGGGTGGACAAACAAAAACCTACAAATTCTGACAAAATGCAAGCATTGATTGTGCAAGAATGGACTGCTATCAGTCAGGATTTGGTCCAGAAGTTGATTGAGAGCATGCCAGGGAGAATTGCAGAGGTCCTGAAGAAGAAGGGTCAACACTGCAAATATTGACTTGCTGCATTAACTCATTCTAACTGTCAATATAAGCTTTTGTTACTCATAATATGATTGCAATTATATTTCTGTATGTGATAAAAACATCTGACAAACACACATAAAAACCAGAGGGCAGCAGATCATGTGAAAATATAATATTTGTGTCATTCTCTTTGGCCATGACTGTACATACACACATATACCTTTAAGCTTGCTCCAGAAGTGCTGTTGTTCCAGGTGGTGGCAGGAAGAGCGAGATCCCAAGTTTTCCAAAGCATATATCTTCCTGTGTCCCAGCCCCCACCATCGACTCCACCCCATGACCACCCAAATCTCTTCCCAATCTGTTGGCCAAGAGAATCTTGTACAACTGCTTTTACAATGTGTCCCTCCTGCCTTTGATATGCTAACAAGGGAAAATGACTAAATGGCTTCTGGCCACTCAATGGGTGAATGTCACTGAATAATAACAGTATATGCTATATCATATTTGAGTGGTCTAGGACTGAAGTTCTGGCTGGAAACCATATTTTCCTATAACACCCCGCTCCACCACTGAGCAACAAGACAAGTACATTAGAGTCTCTAGTTTGAGAAATAGACGCCTCACCTGGCAGCTTCATTAAACAGTACCCGCAAAACGCCAATGTCAACATCTACAGTGAAGAGGCGACTCTGGAATGCTGGCCTTCAGGGCAGAGTGGCAAAGAAAAAGCCATATCTGAGACTGGCTAATAAAAGGAAAAGATTAATATGGGCAAAAGAACACAGACATTGGACAGAGGAAGATTGAAAAAAGTGTTATGGACACACAAATCGAAGTTTGATGTGTTTGGATCACACAAAAACATTTGTGAGAGGCAGAACAACTGAAAAGATGCTGGAAGAGTGCCTGACGCCATCTGGAGGTAATGTGATGGTCTTGGGTTGCTTTGGTGTTGGTAAAGTGGGAGATTTGTACAAGGTAAAAGGGATTTTGGATAAGGAAGGCTATCACTCCATTTTGCAACGCCATGCCATACCCTGTGGACAGCGCATGATTGGAGCCAATTACCTCCTACAACAGGACAATGACCCAAAGCACACCTCCAAATTATGCAAGAACTATTTAGGGAAGAAGCAGGCAGCTGGTGTTCTATCTGTAATGGAGTGGCCAGCTCAGTCACCAGATCTCAACCCCATTGAGCTGTTGTGGAAGCAGCTTGACCGTATGGTACACAAAAAGTGCCCATCAAGCCAATCCAACTTGTGGGAGGGGCTTCTGGAAGCATGGGGTGAAATTTCTCCAGATTACCTCAGCAAATTAACAGCTAGAATGCCAAAGGTCTGCAATGCTATAATTGCTGCAAATGGAGCATTCTTTGACGAAAGCAAAGTTTAAAGGAGAAATTTATTATTTCAAATAAAAATCATTTTTTCTAACCTTGTCAATGTCTTGACTATATTTTCTATTCATTTTGCAACTCATTTGATAAATAAAAGTGTGAGTTTTCATGGAAAACACAAAATTGTCTGGGTGACCCCAAACTTTTGAACAGTAGTGTATGTGTAGCCCATTTTTCTAGCATTTTCAGCTGATACTACTGTATAACATCTGTCTGAAGCAGGTGTTTAATGTGACAAACATCAACACAGCCTTATATTGAAGATCTGATAGATTTCTGACAGATGGAGAAGGTTTCCAACAGAACATACATTTTTGCTCATTGACTTTAGCTACAAACCATTGTCTGGGTTACAGTATATTTGTATATATCTGAATGGGGAGGGGGGGTTTTCTTGGTAGATTTAGTATCCTGCTGTCAGTTAGATCTCCACATGGTGATAAGCAAATCTATTTGTACTATTAGTAACTAGGACATTCCTTCCTACAGAATAGCTCCACTCACTGTGTAGACAAAATTTATCCAGACTAAACCTAGCCCCTCCTCTTATACTGTGCACCAGCATGAGATGGGGAAGAAGAGGGGTAATAGACATGGCTGCACCTGAGAGATAAATGCACCATTTTTCTATTGTATTTTTCATGGTCTGCAATTGTGATTTCTGACAAAGAAAAAGCAAATCACAAAGATACATAAGGAAATTGTGGTAGATTTTGTTGGTTTTTGTCTTTTTTTTTGTTTGGATTCTAGTTTTAGTTAACCCTTTAAGAGGAAACATTTAAATGTCTTGGAATAGCCCAATTAGGTTTATCCAATCAACAGCTCATGAACATGAGGACTCCTTCCTAAGGCTCCATTCACATATCTGTATAATGGGTCCGCATCCGCACTTCCGTTCCGCGGCCCGGAAAAAAAAAATAGAACATGTCCTATTCTTGTCCGGATCCACGGACAAGAAAAGGCATTTCTATAATAGTCGGCCATGTGTGGTCCGCAAAATGTGGAATGCACATGGCCGGTGTCCGTGTTTTGCGGATCCGCAATGACATACGGACGTCTGAATGAAGCCTAACAATGTAATGCCAGTGCTGCAGCTAGTAAATGGCTCATAAATGCATAATGACACTCACATCATATTACATTAATTATCTTTTATGTGTCTTCTTAAGGTGTCCCTGAGTTTATCAAAAGGCCAACAGATGAAATTGGTGTTTCTGGTGGTGTGGCTTCCTTTGTGTGCCAAGCTGCCGGTGATCCCAAACCAAGAGTTACATGGAACAAGCGAGGCAAGAAAGTAAACTCCCAACGATTTGAGGTGGGTGTACATTCATGTCAAGTTTTAAGTCAAATACTAGAAGAAAATAAAAAAGTTCATAATTTGTGAAAAATACTCTTTAAATTTTAAGTAATTATTTCAGATCTGTTTCTATGCTTGTTTAATTAGAATGTGTTCTTGCAAAATTTGTAAAACCTCTTTAGGTTGTAGGGGATTAAATGGGTTGTGCTACCATTATTATTGAAATATAATTGAGGATGAAAATCTAGTTACTTTTGTAAGTTATTTCCTGTGGTGATAGAGGTATCCAGATATCAAAATTATTTTTAGGAGTAAGCAACCCCTCCCTTTATATTCCAGTATTGGGTCATAACCTCGTTCATGTCCTCTGCCGAAAGCCAGGTCAGGAGATTCTAGCCATAAAATCAGTGAGATGGAACCATTATAGGACTTGAAGATAGCGCGAGGGTAATACACAAGCCTTACACAGACCAGAACAGTTAGAGGGGTCAGGAAAAGGCTAGTGTCCTCTCCAGCCAAGGTCTTTTTTTATCCCTTTTATTTTCCAAACTGTTTTTTTTGCACTGTATGTATATGTCTGTACATTTTATGTTTTATTTTCTATGATAACCCCATTTGTTTGCAGTGTCCTTTTTTCATATTAAAACTTCACTTTAATAAGATCATTTTTGTGGTCTAACGATTCCATGACCTTAAAAGAAGCATTACCTGTATTGATTTATTAACCTGTGCGTGCTAGCAGTTGTAGAGTATACTTAGGCATTATTTAATGCAAGGTGTCTCATCAGCTAAGACTGATTAGTTTCTGATGACAGTATGCTGATAGATTCAGGAAGGGAGCCTGCAGGGTCAAGCCGGACCTCACTCTAAGTTAGTGATCCTGACATTTCATGTTACTAAATGCTCCCCCTGGTGTTTAATTTGTATGGTAATATGTACTTACTGAGGTGGTCGCACATGCTATGTTCCATCCTTGCACTGCCACCAGACCTATCTATTGGAAAGAGCTGCAGCACAAATTGCATGCTCCCTGAGATGCAAAGTTAAATAAATAAGGTGGAGCAACTGAAACAATAGATGGAGAGGGATCTTTATCAATATGTGGTACAGGGATGGTTCTAAGCTTTGTTAGAAAGAGGTTGGTTTGTACTATATGATGTCATAAGTATCAGTGAGGCCCTGAACTTCGCCCCCACCCCTGTCCCTACCTGCCCTAACTGGCTGCCCACAACTGGATGGCAGTCCCTTCCTAAATAATTGTAGGGTCCTAATCAGGGAGGAGAATGCAGGGAGTACAAAAAATTAATATGCTTGGATGAATCACCAGAAATCATATATGTCCTAAAGGGGTGATCAATCATGAATGGGATAACATTAAAATGTAACTTTTAATATATGTCTCATAAAATCTCATAAGAAAGACAAAAAGTAACAGAAGGCAGCGCTTATGTGTAGTACCGCAAGTCTCAGGGTAACGACTTTAGATTATTCAGCTTACCGTTGGTGGTTGTGAAAATAAGTCACAACGGCTTGTAAGAGCTCGCCTGGTATTACCCGACCAGGACAACGGGATCCCCCTGCTTATTTATGAGAAGGGATTGTACCTTTACATCACAGATACAAATATTATATTTAGATCTATCGAGTGTTGTATCCTGTCAGTATGCAACACTTGTAACAGATATGTATTGTGGAAGATAAGGCTACTTGTTAAACAGCCAATCAACCTAGCCCCTTTTACCCGCCCTTTTAACAAGAGAGGCGTTTTGCGCGCCAAAATTGTCTTTTAAATTCCTTGTCTGTCCATTATGTTTTGTAATAGTCCTGAGGAAGGGTGCTGTCTGCCCCTGAAACACGTAGACCTGTAATAAAGAACAGAAATCCACTTACCTGAAGTCCGACTCCCTGCTTGCAGCGCCGCCTCAAAGTGTTCCAGCATTTTTCTGCTTTCTTCTCTATAAAATCTCATAAAATATAGTTATTCAACACCATAATTACCCTTAATATCAATGATTCAGAATCTGTGGCAGAATCAGGGTGTATGGCAGCACCTACAGTGGGGAAAAAAAAGTATTTAGTCAACCACCAATTGTGCAAGTTCTCCCACTTAAAAAGATAAGAGTGGCCTGTAATTGACATCATAGGTAGACCTCAACTATGAGAGACCAAATGAGAAAACGAATCCAGAAAATCACATTGTCTGATTTTTAAAGAATTTATTTGCAAATTATGGTGGAAAATAAGTATTTGGTCAATAACAAAAGTTCATCTCAATACTTTGTTATATATCCTTTGTTGGCAATGACAGATCAAACGTTTTCTGTCTTCACAAGGTTGGCACACACTGTTGCTGGTATGTTGGCCCATTCCTGCATGCAGATCTCCTCTAGAGCTATGTTTTGGGGCTGTCGCTGGGCAACACGGACTTTCAACTCCCTCCAAAGGTTTTCTATGGGGTTGAGATCTGGAGACTGGCTAGGCCACTCCAGGACCTTGAAATGCTTCTTATGAAGCCACTCCTTCGTTGCCCTGGCGGTGTGCTTGGGATCATTGTCATGCTGAAAGACCCAGCCACGTTTCATCTTAAATGCCCTTGCTGATGGAAGGAGGTTTGCACTCAAAATCTCACGATACATGGCCCCATTCATTCTTTCATGTACACGGATCAGTTGTCCAGGTCCCTTTGCAGAGAAACAGCCTCAAAGCATGACGTTGCCACCCCCATGCTTCACAGTAGGTATGGTGTTCTTTGGATGCAACTCAGCATTCACTGTCCTCCAAACATGACTAGTTGTGTTTCTACCAAACAGTTCTACTTTGGTTTCATCTGACCATATGACATTCTCCCAGTACTCTTCTGGAACATCCAAATGCTCTGTAGCAAACTTCAGACGGGCCCGGATATGTACTGACTTAAGCAGGGGGACATGTCTGGCACTGCAGGATCTGAGTTCCTGGCTGCATAGTGTGTCACCGATGGTAGCCTTTGTTACGTTGATCCCATCTTCCTGCAGGTCATTCACTAGGTCCTCCAGTGTGGTTCTGGGATTTTTGCTCACAGGTCTTGTGATCATTTTGACCCCACGGGGTAAGATCTTGCGTGGAGCCCCTGATCGAGCGAGATTATCAGTGGTCTTGTATGTCTTCCATTTTCTAATTATTGCTCCCATGGTTGATTTCTGCACACCAAGCTGCTTGCCTATTGCAGATTCAGTCTTCCCAGCCTAGTGCAGGTCTACAATTTTGTTTCTGGTGTCCTTCGACAGCTCTTTGGTCTTCACCATAGTGGAGTTTGGAGTGTGACTGTTTGAGGTTGTGGACAGGTGTCTTATACCGATAACAAGTTCAAACAGGTGCCATTAATACAGATAATGCGTGGAGGACAGAGGAGCCTCTTAAAGAAGAAGTTACAGGTCTGTGAGAGCCAGAAATCTTGCTTGTTTGTTATTGACCAAATACTTATTTTCCACCATCATTTGCAAATAAATTCTTTAAAAATCAGACAATGATTTTCTGGATTTGTTTTCTCATTTTGTCTCTCATAGTTCAGGTCTACCTATGATGTCAATTACAGGCCTCTCTCATCTTTTTAAATGGGAGAACTTGCACATTTTTTTCCCCACTGTAACCAGCACTACATTGTAAAGAACCGGATGCATCAGATGCATATTCTGGTGTCATTCCGGTATCCATGGTCGGTATCCTTTGTAGATCCCTAAAAATGGGTTTGAAGGAGAAACAGAATGACGGGAGAGGGGATGGGGTTAATAGCTTCCTATTATGACCTATGGGGGGTGCTAACATTGGCCTTGATAGTCTAGCCATGAACCACCCACCCTGACGAAGGCGACCCCGTCCAGAACCTTGCCCTGAATATACAAACCCTATACAGCCCAATCCTGCTACTTCCATACATGCATGTTTCACAACTAACAGTGCACATCAGGGGAAACGGATGCAAGCTGAGCGTACATAAGGGAAAAGACAAGGGTTACATAGAAACATAGTTTGTAAGGCTAAAAAAAGACATCAGAATTACTCCCTAGATCAACAACCCCTCTATAGTAGCTATAGCCTGTAATATTATTACACTCCAGAAATACACCAAGGCCCCTCTTGAACTCTTTTAGTGAACTCACCATCACCACCTCCTCAGGCAGAGAGTTCCATAGTCTCACTGCTCTTACCGTAAAGAATCCTCTTCTATGTTTGTGTACAAACCTTCTTTCCTCCAGACGCACAGTCACAGTCCTGGGGATAAATAGATGATGGGAGAGATCTCTGTACGGACCCCTGATATATTTATACATAGTTATTAAATCTCCCCTCAGTCATCTTTTTTCACTAATTTTGATAATCTTTCAGGGTACTGTAGTCCACCCTTTGCAGTCATTACGGTACTTTAGTTGCCCTCCTCTGAACCCTCTCCAGCTCTGCTATGTCTGCCTTGTTCACAGGAGCCCAGAACTGTACACAGTACTCCATGTGTGGTCTGACTAGTGATTTGTAAAGTGGCAGGACTATGTTCTCATCACGGGCATCTATGTCCCTTTATTGGCCTTGGCAGCAGCTGCCTGACACTGGTTTCTACAGCTTAGTTTGATGTTCACTAAAAGTCCTTTTCCATGTCAGTGTTACCCAGTGTTTTACCATTTAGTATGTACTAGTGACTTGTATTATTCCTTCCCATGTGCATAACCTTACATTTGTCAGTGTTAAACCTCATCTGCCACTTCTCTGCCCAAGCCTCCAATCTATCCAGATCCATCTGTAGCAGTATACTGTCCTCTTCTGTGTTGATTACTTTACACAGTTTAGTGTCCTCTGCAAAAATTTATATTTTACTGTGCAAGCCTTCTACAAGATCATTAATAAATATATTGAAGAGAATAGGGCCTAATACTGACCCCTGTGGTACCCCACTAGTGATAGTGACCCAATCTGAGTGTGTACCGTTAATAACCACCCTCTGTTTTCTATCACGGAGCCAGTTACTTACTCACATACAGACATTTTCTCCTAGTCCAAGCATTCCCATTTTATATACTAACCTTTTATGTGGTACCGTGTCAAACGCTTTGGAGAAGTCCAGATATACAGCATCCATTGATTCGCCGTGGTCCAGTCTAGAACTTACCTCCTCATAGAAACTGATTAAGTTAGTTTGACATGACCGATCTCTCATGAAGCCATGCCGATATGGAGTTATTTTCTTATTTACATTGAGGTACTCCAAGATAGCATCTCTTAGAAAAGCTTCAAAGAGTTTACTCACAACAGACGTTAAACTTACCAGCCTATAGTTTCTGGGCTCTGTTTTTGGACCCTTTTTGAATACTGGCACAACATTTGCGATGCGCCAATACTGTGGAACCCTGTCAGTATAGAGTCCTTAAATATCAGACAGGGCACTTTTAATGGGGAATTTACTTTTACATTCTGAATTTCATCTGACCGTTTATTTTCCTCGGTGAATACAGTGGAGAAAAAAATATTAAATAGCTTGTCTTTCTCCTCATCTCTCTCTGCAACTCCCCCCTCATTACTCTGTAAAGGGCCGACACCTTCAGGTTTATACTTTTTACCATTTATATAATTGAAGAACATTTTAGGGTTAGCTTTACTCTCTTTAGCGATTAATCTCTCGGTCTCTAGTTTGGCTGCTTTTATTTGTCTTTTACATATTCTATTTTGTTCCTTATAGTTTTCCAATGCTTCCTCGCTACCCTCCTGTTTTAGTGACTTAAATGCTTTGTCATTTATTGCTTTCTTTACAGTTCTGTTTATCCACATTGTTTTTTTGTTGTTCCTTAACCTTTTATTCCCATAAGGTATGTATCTCTCACAATTAGATTTTAGGATGCTTTTAAATATATGCCATTTTGTGGCATAATATGCCATTTAGTTGGCTAATTTTTGCTTTTTTGAAGTTTGGTATTTTTGTTCCTTCCTGAAGAAACTCTTTTGAATGACAATTGGAAGGTTATTATTTTATGGTCACTATTTCCCAAGTGTTCCCCAACCTGCATATCTGTTGTTCTGTCGGGTCCTGAACCAGTTGAGAAAGGTAATTGTCTTTGATTATTGCCAAGAACCTGTTTCTTTTTATAAAATGTACAGGTTTCAGTTTCCCAGTCTATATCTGGGTTGTTGAAGTCCCTCATAATAATGACCTCATTCTGATTTGACGCCTAATCTATTTTGTTTAGAAGTGGATTTTCTGTGGACTCTGGTATATTAGGTAGCTTATAATAAGCTCCTATTAGTATTTTATTATTGTTTTTGCCTCCATGTATTTTTACCCACAGTGACTCAACATGTTCATGTCCCTCACATATATCTTCCCTGAGGCTTTAGACAGGACTTTACATAAAGGCAGACCCCTCCCCCTCTCCGGTTTTGACGATCCTTTCTAAACAGACTGTAACCCTGTACGTTAACTGCCCAGTCATAGCTATCATCCAGCCATGTCTCAGTTATTCCCACTATGTCAGAGTCCTCCTCACACATCACTAATTCCAGTTCACCAGCTTTATTAGTCAGGCTTCTGTTGTCCAGGATCCCAAACTCCTCCTTCCTACACCAGTTCTTGAGTTACTTGTTTACCTCCCTAATCTCCCGCTGTCTTTCTTGTGTGGCTTGTGGTACAGGTAACATAGTAACAGTTTATAAGGTCGCAAAAATCTGTCCATCCTGTTATCCTACAAGTTGATCCAGAGGAAGGCAAAAAACCCCTGTGAGGTAGAAGCCAATTTTCCCCACTTTAGGGGAAAAAATTCCTTCCCGACGCCAATCAGGCAATCAGAATAACTCCCTGGATCAACGACCAATCTCTACCCATCTGGCCCAATTCGGAAAACACTACCTTTGAGATCCTTGCCCTAAGCTTGTAATCTAAATCCCTAAAATCATTTTTAAGGATGCTCCACCTACCTGTAACTTTGTCATTTGTTCCAATATGGACCATGACTGCTGGATCTTCTACAGCGCCTCCTAGTAATCTGTCAACCTGATCCGCGATGTGTTGTACTCAAGCGCCTGCCTGCCCAAGGGATTGGGACAGTGGCAGCAACAGCGTCCAAAATTGCACAAATTATTATAATAGTTGTGAATGGCGTAAAAGAAAAAAAAAATTTAAATGTCAAATATTGCTGTTATTTGGTTGCTTTGGCTCCAAAGAAAACGTCTTACATACTCCAAAAGGATATCAGTAAAAACTACATATCGCCCTGCAAATAATGATTCCTCACACAGCTCTGTAGACAGAAATATGAACACATTATGGATGTTAGAATGTGGCAATGCAAAGAAAAAGAAAGTTTATTTTTTTAATAGTATTAAAACAAGAAACATGTATACATTTAGTATCACTGTAATCATACTGAGTCTCAGAATAAAGTTAGTGTACACTGTAAAAACGAAACCCATAAAACAGAGGCTAAATTTATTTTTTCCCCCAGTTTCTCCACATTTAGATTTCCTCCAGATTCTCACTACAACAAATGTATTGAAAAAAAAAAAATGTATAGCTCTTGGAAGGCAGGGAGTAAAAAAAAAATAAATAAAAAAAATTTGAAAATGTCAGGAAGGGGTTAAGTTGATTGTCAACTGTTTTTAGCTCCACTGCTTAACTACAAACTTCCACAGTTGGACTTTATGGTGTAACAATAGAGAAGATGTCTGGACGGCTCATTGTTTGCGATGTGATCTGTAGTTTTTTTTTTTTTTAATACCATTTTGGAATACATGCAGATAATTTTTTACATTTTTTTGGAAGAGGAGGTGACAAAAAAATGACATTTGTGGGAAAAAAGGTGTTTTTTATTTTTAATATCTTTTTCACATTTTTTTGTCACCTTAGGGGACTTATTCCTGTGATCTTTTGCTTGTTTGTCCTTCTTTTGAGGGTGGCCTGAATTACAGGTCGATGCCATGGTAATTTATGAGGACACGCAATGGGTAGCAGTGGAAGAAAACATCTTTTATTACTACTGAACGGTCTTAGTCTAAAATTAGTCTAAAATATAAGTTATATTTCTGGTAACTGAAATACCCCTTTAACAGTGTCATCCACAGTGCTCTGCCCCTTTAAAGCAGTGAAGAGAAATGGCTGGGTTGTTATTTACCTGAGCTCCTCAGCTGGCTGCTAATTACCTGGCTGGGTTGTTATGGAAACCGATGTGTATGTGGAGAAAATGGCAGTTGGGATTTGAAGTGAAATGCTCCCAGGATAATATTAGCTAATGGAGGTCATAATTTAGGAAAATCTCTGGAACGGTACGTCCTAGAGAGCCGAGACCTGGTCTAAAACCTTCCCGGACTACTGTGCGAATTTGGTGAAAATCGGCACAGTAGTTTGGTCATGCATAGAGAACAGACAGACAGAAATATATATATACATATATATATATATATATATATATATATATATATATATATATGACTAGCAGAAGGACCCGGCTTCGCCTGGGTATATTTCGTCTATTTCATTTAATGTTTGTGTTTGTCGTTGCAGAGAGAAAGTCAATGCAGCTGACAGTTGTTGATTTTTACCTTCATTTTTTCAATCCCCATTGGCTGCGGATTTGGAGGGGGCTGACCTGACCGGGTCGGGGCGTGGTTTAGCGGGGCTTTGGAGGTAGTTGCTTTTAAGTCTTTCTTTTGAGGGTGGCCTGAATTAAAGGTTGATACCATGGTAATTTATGAGGACACACAATGGGTAGCAGTGGAAGAAAACATCGCTTCGCACGGGTATATTTAATCTATTTCATTTAGTGTTTCTGGTTGTTGTTGCAGAAAAAAGTCAGCCTCCCACTGCAGCTGACAGAAGTTGAATTTTAGCTTCATTTTTTCAATCCCCGTTGGCTGCGGAGTGGGAGGGGGTGTCGTCTGACAGTCGGGGGCGTGACTTAGTGAGATCTGGGGCGGGGGTTTTAAGTACTTCTTTTGAGGGTGGCCTAAATTAGAGGTCGATGCCATGGTAATTTATGAGGACACGCAATGGGTAGCAGTGGAAGAAAACATCTTTTATTACTACTGAATGGTCTTAGTCTAAAATTAGTCTAAAACATAAGTTATATTTATGGTAACTCGAATAGTACATAATTGAATGAACAGTGTCATCCACAGCGCTCTGCCCCTTTAAAACAGTGAATAGAAATGGCTAGATTGTTACCTGAGCTCCTCAGCTGGCTGCTAATTACCTGGCTTTGTTGTTATGGAAACCTGCCCTCCCTGTCTGTGTCTGTGCAGAGAATGGCAGTTGAGGTTTGAAAGCAAAGCTCCCAGGCTAATATTGGCAAATGCAGGTCATATTTTGGAATTATCTCGGGAACAGTATGTCCCAAAGAGCTGAGACCTGGTCTAAAACCTTCCCGGACACCTGATGTACCGGTCTGCCGAATTTGGTGAAAATCGGTCCAGTAGTTTGGTCGCGCATAGAGAACAGACAGACAGACAGAAACTCATTTTTATAATATTAAGAGATAGTAATCCAATATGAAAAACAATAGACTATCAATAGTAACATTCCATACAGCATTCTATACAACAGACACAGCTGCTTACTGTATAGAAAATGCTGGCATATTCTAGCTTATAAAGTGCTAAATGAAGATCAGCATTCTGAGTAAAATGCATTCATTTTCCTGACTAGAAATGAGTGTTTATGAATCTTGGACCAAGACCAGAAACAGAAGTGGGGCTCACGCCCCCATGGAGGGGATGACTGACTATGGACAAATACTAGATACATAAATATAAATAATTAGCAAACAGATAAAAGAGAAAGTAAAATAAAAGGTAAAAAGGGAGAAACAGAAGGGGCAGGTGCTTTATGCATGTGTTTATGATCATCTGATTGGTTAATTGTTTGACCTGGGAAGAAAGCCCTTCTTAATTTTATAGCCGAGCCTTCCTACTCCCATACAAGGGAAAGAAGGGAGATGTGTATGCACTTTTCTATTTACAATGGCTGCGAGAAGGGGGCCCCATTCTTGAGATAGGTGTTGGTCCCAGAGGTGGCATCTGCACATATTGGATATTTATCAAACATCATGTGGACATGCTGTAAATGTCGAGATAGGAATATCCCTTTAGTGAACACTCTGCACATTAGTGCATTCCTCTGCATCCGAAAGAAAGTCTGGTCATGGGCATGGTGGGTAAATCTCTTCAAGACAAACTGCGTCCTTTAGTAAAACCCCATTACGCCTCCGTGACCAGGGTTTGAAGAGGAGAGGATTATCTAAGCACAGAAATACAGGGTTATGTCGCAGGTTTCATTGTGGAGGAATTAAAGGAACTCATTTTGTCTATATGTTTGATGTGTGGGAGGGAAGTAGGAATAGTCTTTGTTGTTGTGCCATGAAGAGATCTCCAGGCATCAGCCATCTGTATGCCTTTAGCAAGATTGTACCTGGCCCTGATTTGGAAGATACCAAGAGATAAAAAAAGAACAAAGGGGAAGGGGGGTGATTAGTTAAGGGGTAGCGAAGGAAGCCAAATACTCTAAGAGAATATAAATGTGGAGTAGCAAAAAAGAAAAGTTGACCCCTTGTGATGCTGTCACCGATAGTCCCTAGCCAAAATAATGATTAGTGAATCAATTTGTACTAATAGAATTCATTTAAAAAAAAATCAGCCTCCTTGAGCAACGAGGGTCTGGCTTTGTGTTGCTCAAGAGACTCCCCCCTTCCCCTTGATTGACAGGGCCAGACATCTTTCCTGGCCCTGTCAATCTCATGCCTGGGCGTTGCTCTGAGTAGCGGCACAAGCTCAGAGGCTCTGCTGATGCAGCCTAAACAGCACAGATGCCAACTGTGCATGTGCCACTCATGTCTGGGTGCACCCAGAAAATGTAGCAACATACGCACAGTTGGCACCCACTCTGCTCAGGTAGCAGCAGCAGAGCCTCTGTCTTTGTGCCACTACTTTGAGCAACGGTGCAGGTTCAAGATTGACAGGGCCAGGAAAGATGCCAGTCCATTAGGGTCAGTGGATCCCAGCATTCTGACCTCCCACCTATCCTATCTAGTTGATAGGGGATACCTTTTAGTTAACAGAATGTGCATCCCAATATGCTAATGTTATGAAAGTCTGAGCTGCATTCAATGTTTAAATAGTTAAACATACTTATCAGTTTACAGTTTTCAGAAGAATTTCTGGGCATTAAGTTATTTGTAACAATTATTTCCTGCTAACTTGAAAGAAATAGAAAAAAGGATAGCATCATAAAAAAATTTGTTAACTTTTTTCTTTTCTATCAGCCACACAGTTTCAGAAGTTTGCAGATGACTTAAAAGGGTTTTCCAAGAATTTACTACAGATGACCTATCCTCAGGATAGGCCACGTGACCGATGAACGTGTCATCACTGGCCTAGGCGCTGCTGCCACCTCAAACAGCTGATCGGCGTGGGTCCTGAGTATTGGACCTCCATGAATCAGATACTGATGACCTATCCTGAGGATAGGTCATCAGTATTAAAAACTTAGAAAACCCTTTTAAGGCCCCTTTACATGGAGCAATGTAGCAGGCGATTTTCAGGAAGGAAGCATTCCTTCCTGACAGTTGCTTGCTCTTCAGTGGAGGAGACCTCTGCATTTATATCCAGTAATCCCCTCCACAGTATGGGGAAGAGCGATCACTACTGCCATCGCTCATCCCCATAAAAAAAAAAAAAATCATTGTTTTCCTACAGCAGAGGGTGTTTATTCGACACGATCTGCTGCCCACAAATGATGATTTAGGTGTCCACACCAACAGTGTAAAGGGCTCTTTAAAGGGGTTAACCCATGATTAATGTAAAAAATTAAAATCAGTCATCATATTATACATGGCAATCTTTTTGTAACAAAGCTATAACCAGTCCTGTACCTCACATTGATCTAGATCTCTCTCCATTCTCTGCGCCAATTGCTCTGCTAGATTTATTTCAGAAGCTCAGGTGGTGTTTCATTTCTCACGGGGTGTGTCCTGTAACCAGGGGTGTGCATAGAAATCATTAGGACCCATAGCAAGAATCTGAGTTGGGCCCCCATGCCCTGCCAACAAAGAAAAAAAATGTACCATTCAATCTTCCCAACCATCACCCAACCATTTATTCATTGCAAACTTGAATTCTTATCGGCAGACTTCCGTTACCCCATCATGGACTGCTACAAACTTACCAGCCACTTCCTCTCACCCATCATCATGAACTACTGCAGTCTTGTCATATACCGTGAACTTTGTGTGCGATCCCATAGAGTCTTATGAGAGCCTTACATGTATTACCCCCTATGTTACACGCACAGGGGCAAACTACCTGTACTCACGCTGGATCCCGACTGACCCCATTATTGTGAATGGGAACCGGTGGGTGCTCAGCATATACAAGATCCAGCGATTTCGGATTCTGCTCTTCTAACAGAATACCGAAATCTGATTGCAAGTGTGAACCTAGCCTTACCTGATGAACTGTGGCCTTTGATATAATGTACCATCCTTCACTCATAGATTGTGCCTGCTACTTATTATACAGTATAAAAGTGCCATACCCCACCCCCTCCCCCATGAACTGTGCCTACGTCTATTTCAACCTCCCCCACACTGACTTATTGCTGTGCTTCTGGAGGAGGCTGACACTGCAGCAGAGTGCAGTCATGGTCTCTGGCAGACCGTCACAGCAATGGACCGGAGTCTGGACCAGTCAGTAAGGACACAGTGCGACGCATGCTGGCAGAGGAACAAGGCCTGGACAAGCGTGGACCTTAGCTGCTGCAGAACCTCATTACACATCTCAGTTGCTGTAGAATATCATAATACACACCTCAGCTGCTGCAGAAACTCATAATACACACCTCAGCTGCTGCAGAAACTCATAATACACACCTCAGCTGCTGCAGAAACTCATAATACACACCTCAGCTGCTGCAGAAACTCATAATACACACCTCAGCTGCTGCAGAACATGATCTGATGCTACAGACAATATAAGGCTTTGGTCACATCTGTCTTAGGGACCTCAGTCGCAGATCAGGTTATAAATGCTGGACACAATTTTACAGCCTGCCAGGCTCCATGATGGAAACTCATCAGATCTCTTCATAGCCAGCGGGGTCCGTCAGATCTTGTTGTCCGACACATGCTAGATCCGGCAATTTTCTTTGTTGTGCTCCTGTGACAGGCTAAAACAGTCTCATCATGACCAGATTATTTCTGAAAATCAAAGGGCGATACATGGAGAAGTAAAAGAGGAGAGAACTAAAACTCCTAGCATGTCCATAGGTCCTTCTGCACATCATTTATTCTCGTTTCCACAGCTAGCTATGCAAGTGTAATTAAGGGATGGTCTGACTCCATTGGAGGTACGCCACTGCCTGTAACTATCACAGCTTCTAACAGAATATATGGCTGGTGGCAGTTGAAAGCTGGAACTGAGCATGTGTATCCACCATGTGCGGCACCATACAGATACATTTTATTGAATAACTCAGAGGCTATACTAAATGTTTAGAAACATGCAACTACAAAACTATTCAGATCCAGGTGCTGGTTTCAAAAATGTATAATATTTTTGTGGGACAACCCCTTTAATTAAGAATTCAGTCTGTGTTCACGCTTTGCAGCCACATTGTGGTTTTCTTCAAGTACAGAGGAAAATCTCTGCTGTGTCCAAGTTGTTGCATATATTTGCAAGCAGCAGATTTGTTGCAGAGATTTCTGCAAGCATCTCATTCATTTGAACAGCACATGCATACATCCGTGTGTTTATCCCAGAAACAAGGCTGTTCAGATGAATGGAACTAATATTACGTTGCAGCAATTTCTGCAACAAATGTGGCATGTCTGAATATATCCTGAATTAAGTGTCCGTTGAAGAAATGTTTGTTTGATCTTATTATAGGGAATCCGTCACTCTGAAGATGCAGTTTGATCTGTCAGCCTCAGGCTTCAGAGCAGGATTTGCTGTGCAGATTGGTATATAGTTTTGTGGGGAGAAAACTGCAGTACCACGTGTATTGTATTCATTTGAACTTCTTATTCATGGCTTAGGAGTACAGTGGGTGGTCCTATGTATTGACTTATAGCTATAGTTATCTGTCTATGCTCACTTATGCAAGGAAGGCTGTCAGTCAAACAGTTAAACAGGACCACTCACTGAACTCCTAAGAATGAGCAAATGAATAAAGCCATTGTCATACTGAATCGTTTCTCTGCTGCCTATACATCCATTTTCCTCAGCTCCTCCTGCTCTGTAACATGATGCGGGCAGATTGAACTGCATGTTCAGTGTTACATGTTTCCTTTAAGTTTTGTCTTCCATTTTTAGTTTCAAAGCTTTAACCCGTTTTCTTCCCCCTCAGACAATAGAGTTTGATGAGGGAGCTGGAGCAGTTCTACGAATTCAGCCTCTTCGGACGCCCCGGGATGAAAATGTGTATGAATGTGTTGCTCAGAACATTCATGGTGAAGCTACAGTCAGTGCCAAACTCACAGTCTTGAGAGGTACAGAGGCAGCATATCGCTGTCATTTTTCTCTTCTACTTTTTGTGAATTTTTGCCCATTCAGTACAAAAGCCCTATGACTACAAACCACCAGAAAACTATGTATCTTCCATTCTTCCACACTTCTGTGGTCAGGCTCTCAGCCTTGACATATGTCCACCTTTTTTCACAATGATCATATGGACAGTGTTTGGGACATTTATTTCGAGCGAGGCTTACACACATATTTACAGGTACATTTGTGCTGTTTGCGCAACAAGTGAGTGGCCAAGAATGCATATGTACGGAATGGGAGAAGGGATAAAGCCACTGCCAGAAAACTATGGCACCAGTTTATGTCTCTGAGAACTTGAAGGGCATCTGTCACCAGATTTGTACGTATGAGACTGGCTAACGTGTTACATGTGCGCTTGGCAACTGAAGGCATCTGGGTTGGTGCCATGTTCATATGTGCCCGCATTACTGAGAAAAATTATGTTTTAATGTATGTGAATGAGCCTGTAGGAGCAACGGGGCATTGCCATTACATCTAAAGGCTCTTCTTTGTCTCCAACTGCCGAACCCTCTCCACTTAAATTGACATGTCCAGGAGTGATGACGCTTTTACTGCTTGTTCCTGTTAAACTGGAGAGCAGAGGTCACGCTACGTTTTTTTCAGAAGAGTAAAAATACTCCTCTGACCATTTTTGAGGAGTATTTTTACCCGAGGAGGAGTACGAAATCTGCGGTAATTAAAATACATAATACGCAGGCCTGCACTTGCTCACATCTGTGTTGGAGGCTGCATTTGGAGCCTCTGTTGCAGATTCTGTTGAAAGACCAGACAAAAAAGCCTTGTATGCAGGAGTTTTTTGTCTGGTAAAAAGACAGATCGCAAATGGAAACTGAACGGATCCCATTGTAGTTGGTGGAGTCTGTTCAGCTTCCCTGTGGGGTGACAGAAGGAGGGGGAGCAGGGTCACTAGTGGGGCGACAGGGGGAGCAGGGTCACTAGTGGGGCGACAGGGGGAGCAGGGTCACTAGTGGGGCGACAGGGGGAGCAGGGTCACTAGTGGGGCGACAGGGGGAGTCTGTTCAGGGTCACTAGTGGGGCGACAGGGGGAGCAGGGTCACTAGTGGGGCGACAGGGGGAGCAGGGTCACTAGTGGGGCGACAGGGGGAGCAGGGTCACTAGTGGGGCGACAGGGGGAGCAGGGTCACTAGTGGGGCGACAGGAGGAGGGGGAGCAGAGAACTGGGAGACTGGACAGAACCATAGTTGGGGGAGGGGGAAAATCACTCACCTGAAGACTGACAGCTTTTCACTGCCACAACTCTCCCATCCCTCTCCCGCGGGTGGAACACAGGCTGGAGGCAGCTCTTCTCCCAGGCACCTTAGGCATCAGTCGGCGGCCCTTTACCTCTCCAGGGCCCTGTTTTGTTTCCCAGGGTCCATCTACGCGCCCACTCTCCTTCCAACCTCGGGAAAAGGCCCCTCCTCCTTCCAGTTCCCGCCGGCTTCCTTTGCCTCACCCAACTTGTATTGCTCTGGCGAACCAATAACAAAGCTCCTTGCTGTAAGGAGCTTTGTTATTGGTTATTTCAGGCACAGGCAGCATTGCTGTGCTGCCTGTGCCGTTCACAGCGCTCACTGCGCTGATGAAAAACTGGGAAAAGTCTAAGGCGTAGTGGTACGCCTTAGACTTTTTCAGGGAGTAAAATTGCCTGAAAACACGTCTATGACGCTTTTTTATGCGTTAATGCGACCTCTGCTGGAGAGGATGCAGCACTTGCAGAGAGAGCTGATCCTCTAGGTGTAATGGAAATGCCCCTGTTGAAGCTCATTTGCATATATTAAAACTTAAAGGGGTTGTCTCACCTCAGCAAGTGGCATTTGTCATGTAGAGAAAGTTAATACAAGGCACTTACTAATGAGTTGTGATTGGCCATATTGCTTCCTTTGCTGGCTAGATTCATTTTTCTATCACCTTGTACACTGCTTGTTTCCATGGTTTACGACCACCCTGCAATCCAGCAGTGGTGGCCATGCTTGCACACTATAGGAATAAGTGCCAGCCTCTCTGGTGACCAGGACCATGAGAGCCCACATAGGCTGGTGCTTTTTTTGTCTAGTGTGCAAACATGGCCACCACTGCTGGATTGCAGGATGGTCATAACCATGTAAACAAGCAGTGTATAATGAAATGGAAAAAATGAATGTAGGCATCAAAGGAAGCAATATGGCCAATCACAACTCATTAGTAAGTGCCTTGTATTAACTTCCTCTACATAATAATTGATATTTGCTGAAGTGAGACAACCCTTTTCATTTTTCTCAGTAATGGGGGAACATATGAACGTAGGACCAACACAAATGCCTTCTGCAAAGCACATATGTAACAGGTCAGCCAGTTTCATAGGTACAAATGACAGATGCCCTTTAAGGATTGGACAGTTGAAATCCATCCAAACAGACAGCAGACCCCCTCCACATTAGATGGTTGTCTGAACCGCAATGAAATTGGCAGGTTCACCCAACATAGATCTAATGTGTATGGTCAGCAATTGTTTCCTCAGAGTTTTTGGTAATAGATTACCTGATATTACTACTGTACTTTTTTCTTTTTACCTTTCTTCCACACTTATTTCCCTGTATATGCAATGATATGGTATTTTTATTGCTGTGTTTCACAGTATTCTGATTCTTCACATGAGTGTATTTTAGCTATATTTAGAGCTGAGGAAATAGTATATGGTACCCCCACTGACCAGCTGTCAGAACTGCACAGCCCCATCCATTGTGCAGAGGACTTTGCTGTAAATGAAGTAAATGGAAGCAGTGCTGCACTTACCAGCTGCATCATTATACAATGGATGGGGTTGTGTAGTTCCTTCTCCGTCCTCCGTCAGTGACACAACAAGCTAACAGCTGATCGGTGGGGGTGCTGGGTATCGGACCTCACTAATCTGATATTGATAGCGTAAAAAAAAAAAAATGACAGTCACTTATCAATACATATAGATTTACCATAATTAGTGCCATATTCATGTTACTTTTTAAGGGAATAATTTATAGAAAACGTTATTGCGAAAATTGAAGGCTTTTAGCCACAAATATTTTCTCCAGTTGAAGACAATAGGGATAAATTATCACAAAGATACAAAACTAGAAACTGCAAAGATGAAAAATATTAATGAGGCTTTTACAAATCTCCTATATATTTGTGTAAAATCTGAATTTGTAGCTACAATTTCAAAGGCCATTTGAATACTACTCTAAAACATAGCTGCCAACTAACTGCTGTTTTTTTCCAAATCGATCTTAAACCATGCATGTTAATTTTAATGGAGAGGGGGGAATAAGCTGCTGACACACACGTCACAGGAACAAAGGATCAAACTTGTTGAAATCCATCATGCCCAATCTCTCCCCCTTGTCTACTGTCTGGCAGAGTACACATAAATCATCATCATCATCTCTTCTGTGCGGAATAGGCAGGTTGTAGATGTCTTTTCATTAGTACTAGTAATACTAGTCTCTATGGCTAGTGGGAATCACAGTATCATTTCTCGGTCACACAGTACAAAGAACACTACAACAAATTTGAGACGCATGCTGAGAATCTGTAACTTACAAGAAGACGTTGCCCATGTTGATTTCTAACAAAGGACCCCAGTGCTAAACATTGAGTCACTCTCCTGCCCTAAATACTTCTCATTCTGTAGTATAGTTTTATAAATATTCTCTTTCTGCTAATAATATAACGGACTGGTTTTCTTATATTTAATAATCTTTTTGCACAGAGGACCAACTCCCCCCTGGCTTTCCAAATATTGATATGGGTCCACAGCTCAAGGTTGTAGAACGTACAAGAACAGCTACCATGTTGTGTGCGGCCAGTGGAAATCCAGATCCTGAAATAACCTGGTTCAAAGACTTTCTCCCAGTAGATCCTGCAGCTAGTAAAGGAAGAATCAAACAATTAAGATCGGGTAAGAGGAAAAATAGTACTGGAAATGCATAATATAACATACAATGTAGAATCTTAACCGGTGCAAATCTATCTATTCATCTGTCTATGTATCTGAAAAAAAAAAAACTGGCAGCACTCCCAATGATTCAAGTGATCTTTATTTGGCCACATAGTAGCAACATTTCAGCTCCTTCCTGGGGCCTTTCTCAAGTAATGTGACAGTGTCCAATAATGATAGAAACAGAAAAGAGAGAGGGTTTTGTCTAAAAGAAAAACTGTTTGTTGCCCATAGCAATCAATCACAATTTTCATTTTACCAGAGCAGCGGGCGCAAGGCTAAAAAATATATAAAACCACCCAAAAAAAACCACAGTGAAATAGGTGCAGGGACAGGGGTGACAATGATACCATGCAGAGTGTTGGTATACCAAGGAGACATTGATGGCATACAAGGAACAATTAAGGTATATAGAGTGGTGGCTTACCTAGGGGACAATGATGGCATATAGGGGATAAAGGGGACAGAGTGGTGGCATTAAAGTGATGCCATATTAGGGGACAAAAGTTTTCTAGCGCCTGTGTATTTTTTCACAACACGCATTGCTAGTGTGTAGACAGGGCCATCGTTGGGGGGGGGGGCCCAATTTCCCCTGGTTCAGTCTGCAGATCATAGTCAGTGTTTCCCAGCTTAGGAGTCCCTGCTCTGACTCCATATGTGGCTATGTCCATAGCCATATGTGGAGTCAGTGTTATGAACATGAAAGCATTCCCAAGCATTGTCATTATATATATATATATATATAATTTATAGTAGAGCTCAATGCTAAATCACTTGCCGTATAATACAAGAGAAACTGCTATGAGGTTTTTAATATAAGAGAAACTTCAGTGAGGTTTTTCAGCAATGCTCCGTAGCCCAGTGGTTAAGGTTCTTGCCTTTAATGTAGATGGTTGTGAGTTCCCCACTGGAAGATTTTAAAAACAGAGGCTAAATAAAACTTAAAATATACAGGGTGTCCCAACAATGAAAAGTTAGATTTTTTTTTTTTTTTTGAGGAAAAAAAAAATAAAAAATATGGAGCAAAACGTAAAATATGATCAAATAACACCCGTATTAACCCACACCAACCTTTTTAACTTGCGTAACCAGTATTTTATGTTGGGAAAAGTGGCAACCCTAACAGAACCCCCGCTCAGGAGGTCTATAAGCCCGCTCACTGCAGCAAACTAAGCCTTATCAGGACTCACTTCGTAAAAAAAATATTTTTTTCTTTTCATCGTGATATTCTGACCCTTCTGATGGATCATATGAACAGAAAAATAAATGGTGATGTGAACTCAGTCTGGTTGTGTACCTGATTATTGATCCTTGTCTTCAGATCAAGGCCTGTTTCTCCCCCTCACAGAGTAAGGGGCCAGGCTTTCATTGTACCTTAGAGGAATGCAAATTAGTTAGCTATTTTTCAAAACAGAAAAGGATACTGAACCTCTGGTGCTACCTAATATAAGGAAGCTATTCTATAAGGCAGGGGTCAGCAACCTTCAGCACTCCAGCTGTGGTGAAACTACAATTCCCAGCATGCTCAATTCATTTCTGTGACAGTTCAGAGAAATGCAGAGCAAGTATGCATGCTGGCAGTTGTAGTTTCAAAGCAGCTAGAGTGCCTAAGTTGCCTCCCCCTGCTATAAGGCAATGTTCACCCTTTTAAACAGGCCTTTAGACATAATTTAGGATTGTAGCTAAGTCAGTAGTTCATCTGCAGACAGCTGTTTTGTTGCAAATACCACTCATCAGTGCAGAGAACAAATTTAAAGGGAACCTGGCACCAGTTTTATAGTGCCCGAACTGCCAAGTCCTACCTTACAGCTCCAGTAGTTGGCTGATCTGAGCTTGAATTGTATTTTGGACTTTTCACTAATGCTCATGTATGACATGTGCTTAGAGATTAGTGTAGCTCCAGCCTCCATTCTCCTTCCTGACATGCGCAGAAGCTGAGTGAGAACCTGACAAGGCATTATTTATGTTATCCCCAGGGATACACACGTGCTGGCTCGATTGATGACTGTATTTACATTTAATACCTGTATATGCATCATAATTATGACACAATTTATTGTTCAATGTATGATTCGCCTTCTACATACCTCCCTACTTTTAAAGAGTCCAAGGAGGGACAAAATTCGTGCCATGTATAGCGAGCCATGGCAAATCTTTTTAGTGCGAAACCATGTCTCAAACTCTGCAAAATTATTATCTTTACACCCACACAGTATTATGCTCCCTTAGTGCCCCACATAGTAGTTATACCCCTTCCTACTCGCACAGAGTACAATGGCCCCTTAGTGCCCCCACACAGTAGAATGCTCCCTTAGTACCTCCACACAAAAGAATGCCCCTTTTTAGTGCCCCACACAGTACATATGCCCCCTTACAGTAGAATGCTCCATTTAGTGCCCCCTTACTATAGAATCACCCTTTAGTGTCCCCTCACAGTATAATGTCCCTTTTAGTTTCCCCTTACCGTAGAATGTCTCTTTTAGTGCCCCCTCACAGTAGAATGTCCCTTTTAGTTTCCCCTTACCGTAGAATGTCTCTTTTAGTGCCCCCTCACAGTAGAATGTCCCTTTTAGTTTCCCCTCACTGTAGAATGTCCCCTTTAGTGCTCCTTTCCAATAGAATCTCCGCTTTGTACCCCAACACAGTAGAATGTTTCCTTAGTGCCCTCACGCTGTAGAATCCCATCTTTAGTGCCCCACACAGTAGTTGTGCCCTAACACAGTTGAATGCTCCTTCAGTGCCCCTACACAGTAGACTGCCACCTTTAGTGTCCGCACACAATAAAATGCCCTATTTAGTGTCCCCTTACAGTAGAATGCCCCGTTAGTGCCCCCTTACAGTGTAATGCCCCTTTTAGTGCCCCCTTACAGTAGAAGGCCTCATTTGGTGCCCCATTACAGTAGAATCCCCCCTTTTAGTTCCCCCACGCAGTAGCTGTGCCCCCTTAGTGCCCTCACACAGTAGTTGTGCGCTATCAGTGCCCCCACACAGTAAAATGCCCCCTTAGTGCTCCACACAGTAGTTATGCCTCTTAGGCTCTGATATTTCACGTTACTTGATCACACTGTAGATCAGACACTAGATCTTGGGATCCTGACAGAATGAGTTTAATCATACACACAGCCTTCAACAAAATGGCTACTGCAGCTTCGCTAATTGTCTCCACCTAGTGTTCCCCCTTGTTCTTGGAGTATCACTTACATGTGATTGGATGCTTTTCGGACATCTCTAACAAGTGTCTTTGGACACAACATCTGATTGCTGCCTTGTGGAAGACGCTCAAGGTGATCAACTGGATAGTGTAAAATTGCAGGAGAGCCAAGCATGATGAATCAGATCCTCTCCAACAGGCATAACTAGAAAAGGCTGAGCCCCATTGCAAATTTTTGAAGCCCCCCCCAAGCATCTTTCCTGCAACCCCCCCTACAAGGTTAATCAAGACAGCGTACACTTGCCAAAAACCCGCCCACTCAGTAGTTATGCCATCCTAGTGCGCCCACACAGTAGCTATGCCCCCTTAGTCCATCCTCACAGTAGTGCTCCCCTTTGATGCCCCCACACATTAGTACTCCTCCCTAACCTAGCCCCGTTCCTCCGATGAATGGACCACCTCTCCCTGTCTTCAGCAGGCGCAATGCACAGTTTTGTAATTGCACCTGCTGAGATGAGTAGACAAGGACAGGCTGGAGATGATCCTCAGCCTGTTCGTTCTTCGATGTAGTCCAGCAGGCTGTATCACTGAATCACACCTTCTGGAGAGAGCACCGCCAGTGAATGAGGCTGCGCTGTGTGTTTGGGTGCAGAAATGCACAGAAATCTGCACCAAAATTTGTGTGTCATCCAAATTACACTAGAAATCTACAACATATTTTGTGGGGGGGGGGGGGGTCTATGACCAGGGGGCCATCTGAGCCCTCCTCATGGCTACTGGCTGGGTACATAATGATCTGATTCTCTCAGTCTTAATTAATACTAGGAGCATCAGGTATTTATTTACCTGGCTGGTGGCCGTAGGTCCCTTCCTGAATTCAACTGCATCAAAATTCTCAGGATGGTGTTGCAGTTGTATACTGCAGCAGAGGCAGCAGTATTTTGTGCTGCACTGTGATGTCTGGTTCCACAGGGGTGGTATTTTGTGCTGCACTAAGGTACTGCTGGCCTCGCATTGTGTCAGTTTGGATCTTCTTAGATCATGGGACCACTTTTAGGTTTTTTTTTTCCAGGGCCACTTTAAGTTCTAAGTCCACCCCAGAACATAAATCATTGCTTTAGGCCCCTTTCACACGGACGAGATTTCCACGTGGGTGCAATGCGTGATGCGAACGCATTGCACCCGCACTGAATCCTGACTCATTCATTTCAATGGTTCTTTTCACATGAGCGATGTTTTTCATGCATCAGTTCGCCGTTGCGTGAAAATCGCAGCATGTTCTATATTCTGCGTTTTATATTCACGCAGACCCATTCACTTCAATGGGGCCAGGGCTGCGTGAATCACGCATTGCATCTTCACTTTCTGATCACGTGAGGGCAACGTCATCACAGGTCCTTCAGCTCTTATTAATGGCTGGTATCAGCCTTTAAGAGAGCACTCTATATATAGGGCGAGGCGGGCATAGCGGGGCATGAAGGCAACTGCCTGAGAAGGTGGAAGAGTGGTGAAAAACCAGGACTGTCCCACTGGATCCGGAACAGTTGGAACCTATACTTCTATGTTAAATGGCAATGTACACGTACATTCATGTAATATTGTAACGTCTACTTGGATTGCATTTAATTAAATTAAGAAATTATTAAACTCAATATATATTCTGTTTGGACACTGTCACATTGCTTGACAAAGGCCTTGAGGAGGAGCTGAAACATCTCTACCACATGGGTAAATAAAGACTAATTAATTGTTCACTTGAATCCTTGGGACTGCTGCCTCGTGGCTAATATACAAGCTCCTATGGCAATATATTTTATCGCTTGTATGCGATCTGTCTATCTATCTATAATCTATCTGTCTCGATGTCTGTCTATTTCATAGCTATCTATATCATCTCATACCTATCTGTCTGTCTGTTGTGTTATGTAGATAACTGTAGTTATTGGCTCTTTTCCATTTCCAAACTGTTTATACATACTGTATATAATTGAATAAACATTGTGGTAATCCAAACTTGTTAATGACAAAACAAAGATTTTTTTTTTTTTTTAGTTTGATCCTCGTCTGATCAAATGCCATTGATATACAAGCTTCTTCTATAAACCTAGTGATTTATTGGTGAATGCAAGTTTGGCAGTGTAATATACACAGTTGCAATACAGTGTCCTCTCCAGTTACAATAGCATCAGTTTCCAAGAAGTCCAATGTACAATGGTCCATCACATGTTTTTGGCTCATTATAACGTAAAATCACATTCAGCTATATCATGGACTGGGCTGATCTGCAGTCCATATATCCAGCAAATTGGCACAACCTCTGTGATCAAATTGCAAGAATGTAGGCAAGTTGCTGGTCATAGCCACTCTGTGCAGTACAGTGCTACATGTACTGCTTCCTACCTATATGACAGATGCATCACTGACCACCTGACATGGATTTCAGCACGGACACGGAAGTGTGAATGAGGCTTAACACTGATAAAATAATTCCTTATAGAAAATTCATTAAAACCTACTGCAAGCTGGTGTGTCACTTTATCTGTAGAGGGCAGGAGCTCATTCCGGGACCTGTTTAGTACACAGTAAAAATAAAAGGAACCCACGATTGCTTGGTGTCCAAATCTTGCTTGCTTGCAGTAGGTTTTAATGAATTTTATATAAGGAATTATTTTATCAGTGTTAAGCCTCATTCACACTTCCGTGTCCGTGCTGAAATCCGTGTCAGGTGGTCAGTGATGCATCTGTGAAGCTGTCCGTGAAGGATCCTTGTTGGGTCCGTGTGTCCGTTTTTGCTGTCCGTGTTGCATCTGTGTTTCACTGACACAACATGGATGACATCCGTGAGGGATCCGTGGTGTTCACGGATTCATTGACTATAATGGGCGTGAGGGATCCGGGAACACGAAGCACGAATCAAGATAGGACATGCATCCATGCTAAAAAAAAAAAAAAAAAACACGGAACCACGGACCGTGATGAAACACTGATGTCTGAACACACACATTTAGCTGTTCATATCTCTGGTTTGGTACCAGCTAGAAATATGGGCTTTGTATTGTCTTAAAGGGGTATTCCCATCTCACAAATGTAGTTTGTATAGTTAGATATAGCCATACCAATATTTTTACTAATAGAATGTATTTGTATAATAAGTACCATTTAGAAGATTTGCCTATTTGTATACCCATTGTCCCACACACATCAGTCAGACCGTTGCCCCTAGTTACAGCCACCGTGGCCATGTAGTAGTGGTGGTTGGCTTGCTACTGTTCAAACCTGCTCTGAGGTAACTGCTGTATTGTGAATGCACATTGCATAAGCATGTGGAGACACCTCTTAGGGTACTTTCACATCTGCGTTTTGGATGCTACCAGTCTAAAACGCAATGGTCAGGATCAGTCCAAAACGCAGACTTTATAAACGGATCCTGCTCCATAGAGATGAATTGATCTTGGAACAGGATCTGTTTCTCTGTGTTTTGGAAGTGCAGACAAAAATGATACAACCCTAAGATGTGTCTCCGCATGCTCATGTAATGTGCGTTCACAATACAGCAGTTACCTCAGAGCGGGTTTGAACAGGAGCAAGCCGGCCACCACTACTACATGGCCACGGTGGTCGTAACCAGGGGCAATGGCCTGACTGATGTGTGTGGGACAATGGATATACAAATAGGCAAATCTTCTAAACGGTACATTTTATATAATACATTATATTAGTAATAATATTGGTATGGCTATATCTAACTATACAAACTACATTTGTGAGATGGGAATACCCCTTTAAAGCTGACATTTCAGGCTTTAAGACAATACCAAATGACAAATCTGTTCAGTACAAGGGGAGATATCAGTCATAGAAATCAGGATACTGTGAGTGAAGTGGAAAATGAAAGCATAAGCAGGTTTTACTCACATTTATTCCCGACTAAATTTCTAACAGTAATTTCTCCTCTGTTGCTTGGACTAGAGCTCTCATTCTGGTCTTGAATTAGAGCCTGGACTGTCCTCTTTCAAACAAGCCAAGTTGCATGTTAGGCTGGTACCATTCAGGAGACATCAGCCTGTAAAGCAGCCCTCCACCCTCCACTTTCTGCCTCAGCCCAGCACCAGACACACAAGGCTAAGCTCCCCCCCCAGAGCTGATCCTTCTTCTGTTATGAGATAGAGAAGACGACCTGCACATGGCAACAGCCTGAGAAGGGAGCAGCTGTATAGGAAAGTAGCATGCATCTGTGGGGGTTATTAGCAGGTAAAACTGAGAATGATCAAATTTTAAAGCACAAAAGCACTTATACAGCAGGGTGTACTATACCATTAGGGGATAAATAATTAAACGGCAGTTACACTTTAATAACGCAGTTTTACCCACAAAACCACAAGGCCATTAATAATTTTTTAAAGAGTACTTGTAACCTCTCCGGGCATGTCATTTTTAAAAGTAACTGCTTAGCATAGACTCGGAAGAATAGATGCTCCAGAATTGGTATTACCTAAACAGACATGTCAGGAGATGTGACGGGTCCTCTTTAATGGTCATGTTCTTTTGTGGACAAAACTGTAGTATTGCCGTCAAAATCAGGTGGTCAGTTAGCATTCTATTTGAAAAGCTCAGCCAAGTGAGACTGTCACATGAAGACTTGGCCTTACAGTCGGGCTCACATGCTACCCTATTAAAGGGGAGGATCTTACAGATGAGTATTCTTCTCCGATTGACAGCTTCCTCTACGAGTCTACATCATGCTTAGACAGTGAGAACTGCACATGGTCAGAGAAAACTGGCCTCAGGGCTAGAAATGAGTCCTTGGAGACAACATTTAATAAAAATAGCATAGAGATCTACTCATGTCTTATCTATCACATGCTACCCTCAAATAGGGCATTATGTGAATCCTGACAAGTCTTCTTTACATGAGTGTTAGCTGACATTAAAAGCCCTTCATCATGTCATCTCCATTTATTATGAATAACCTGTCATTATCATTTTAAATGCTGCATATATTGTTAAGGCCTCTTTCACACGAGCGTGACGGATTGGCTCAGGATGCGTTCAGGAAAACTTGCACCATTTTGCAAGCAAGTTCAGTCAGTTTTGTCTGCGATTGTGTTCAGTTCAGTTTTTTCCGCGTGGCTGCAATGCGTTTTGATGAGTTTTTCACGCGCGTGATAAAAAACTGAAGGTTTACAAACAACATCTTTTAGCAACCATCAGTGAAAAACGCATTGCATCCACACTTGCTTCAGGATGCAATGCGTTTTCCACTGAAGCCCCATTCACTTCTATGGGACCAGGCCTGTGTGAAAAACTCAGAATATAGATTGAACTGATGCGTGCAAAAAAACGCTCATGTGCACAGACCCATTGAAATGAATGGGTCAGGATTCAGTGTGGGTGCTATGCGTTCACATCACGCATTGCACCCGCGCTGAAAACTCGCTCGTGTGAAAGGGGCCTAACACTTTTTTAACATGTTAACTTGTTTTAAGGCCCCTTTCACACGAGCGAGTTTTCCGTGCAGGTGCAATGCGTGACGTGAACGCATAGCACCCGCACTGAATCCTGACCCATTCATTTCAATGGGTCTGTGCACATGAGCGTTTTTTTTTTTCACACATCAGTTCTGCGTTGCGTGAAAAACGCAGCATGTTCTATATTCTGCATTTTTCACACAGCCCTGGTCCCATAGAAGTGAATGGGGCTTCAGTGAAAAACGCATTGCACCCTGAAGCAAGTGTGGATGCAATGCGTTTATCACTGATGGTTGCTAAGAGATGTTGTTTGTAAACCTTCAGTTTTTTATCACGCGTGTGAAAAACGCATCAAAACGTATTGCACCCACGCGGGAAAAACTGAACAACTGTACGCAGTCGCAGACAAAACTGATTGAACTTGCTTGCAAAATGGTGCGAGTTTTCCTGAACTCACCCTGAACGTATCCGGACCTAATCCGTCACACTCGTGTGAAAGGGGCCTAACGGTTCTGAGGTGAAAAAAGTCTTCTTTGGGGAGATATGGGTAAAAGTACACTAGGATGTGAGGGGGAAAGGCAGATGTGATGTTAGCATAATTTTATAGCTTTTGGTTTTTGCAGCTTTACCTACCACATGTGATTTATGCTTTCCTTCTGTTTTTCCTTAATGAATATTTCTCCCAAGGTGGAACTAATGTATGTGGAACATATGTGCAATGCTCACATATTTTTGTGCAGGTGCAGTACCATCCAAAAAGTATGGTTTAACATGTAAACAGGTGACAAAATTGAATGCAAATGTTTAATGTCAGTATTTCTTGCAAATTTCTTGCCGCCACAGGCAGGGATCCCATCACTGTGGTAGGGACCAGGTTATCACAGGAAAGAACAGTTCCTCTGATCACTGTGCAGGGAGCCTTTTGTGCCCTGGCAGCACAGAGCTCCGAGGAAAGCTTCCCGTTAAATGTTTGAGATTGGCATAATCGCCGACCAGAGACATTAGCTCTGGGTGATTGCTGTGTGAAACAGCAGAAACTCAGCGGCTACGACACCTGCACTGCTCAGAAGCAAGTGTCATCTTTAAAGACCCAACCTCCGCTGTACATGTACTGACAGTGGTCGGGAAGAGGTTAAACTTAAAGGAGTTAAGCAATGGCTTAATACCGATAATCTATCCTCAGGATAGGTCATCAATATCAGATCAGCAGGACAAGAAGTTATAATTACACTCCACTGCCACTACAAAGGAGATGGCACTCAGGTAAGTCTTTAAAGAGCAAGCAGTGCTCGAGGGTGCGCAGGTACCCCTTCAAACAGCTTATCAGCGGGGGTGCCCGGAGTCCGTCCCCACCGGTCTGATCTTGATGATCTATCCTAAGGTCATCAATATTAAGCCACTGCACAACATGCCCAGAACTAAAGGAGGTTAAAGGATTATTTAGGTATAAAATATAAGTATAGATTTTCCTGTACAAAATATTGCATGATTGGAAGATAGTTCGTATAGCAATCCTGTAGGTTTTGTATAACAGTTCACAGATTATTTGTTTGTTATAATTATGTCAAGTTCAAAAAGCAAATGAACTTACTTTCCTAAAAACTTTAATAGAGATGTGGACAATATATAATTTTTGTTTAATAAATTATCGACACAATGTGTAAATAATGCACAGCTTTCTATCCATAGGAGTAACTGTATGGGTTACATAGTTTGTAAGCACACCAGTAATAAAATGTTTTCTTGCCTATATATTGCAGCATAGGCTATTGTCAAGGATTAATGCAGAGGCTGTTTTGTATGATGTGTATATACCTTTTTTAGTTGATCCGCCATTGATGGTTTGTGTGGCATCTTGGCTCCTTCTTCCCGTCTGATATGATTCCTCTAACACAGCCTGAATTTCCCATTATGCATTATTTTGCAGTGACAGAGTCTCACCACACTGGTCCTGCTGTGATCTGAGTCCTACATAAGATCAACGACACATAGAACTTCTGTCATATAACTCATACTGCAGAGTCTCAGTTTGTCTTATTTGATGGAGCTTCAGCCTGTCTTTCCTGACACCTGCTTGTTATAGGTTTCTAGGAGGGATTTGGTAGATGCTAATGTATTCCTGTATTCAGGTGAAGTCAGAGACACAACAAGGGAGACTGATCTGTGTAAACAGGAGAGCATGCTCTGGCCTGGTAGTCAGAATGGGGATCACTTGAGACAGCTGCCTATAACATTATGAACTGAGCTGGTCTGAAACAATGTACACTTCTGGAACATTCCTGGCGGATTAGCATTATGTCTTCAAAAAATATTGCAATGCTTCTCTAAATGGAAAAAGAAAGATGGGTGGCTCCACTATAAATTTTGCATTAGAATCCGGGATCTTCTAATCAAGTATGTTATACACAGGCAACTTGTGTTAGCATAATGCAACTAACTATCCAGTATATCAGTGTCTTCCAGGGTAGATTTGACATTTACAGTTACTATTAATTTTGGGTCAATATGTACAATATGTACATCAATAAAGCAGGTTTGAAGAAGAAAATAGGCTTTAAGTGTGAGCAGGTGCTGTAAATATGCACTTTGCTGCAACCACCTGACATCTACTTACTGTACCATCTCACTTTTTTCCTGGTGACGTACATCATGTTCTCTTTAATCTGGCATCAAGTATCTTCCTTCTTTCCTGGCACCTATTTGTTATTCAATAATGTTACTGTGAAGATAACAAGTTTTCAGATCTGCCATCTAAATATTATATACCTAGGGGTAATTACTGAGTACCTGGGTTTGAAATATTTAGTTATTCAGATTCTGGGCCAATTAACATGACTATAAAAGGTATGTCCATATGGGATGTATTTTGTTGCGTAAAAAATCTGCAGTGAATGCGTGGTGAAGTCTTCTCGAGTTCATGTATGATTTGGTTGCAGGTTTGCAATGGATTTCACATTCTGCTTTGTAAAGGGTTAAATCTGCAACATAAATGAATATGCTGCATATTAAAAATCCACACTGCAGGTCAAATTATGTGCAGATTCTCTTGAAGAAATATTTTAAAATATCATACATTTTGCTCTGATTGTACAGATGTAGCCGAGCTAAACTTGATGGTTAACACGTTAAGTAAACAATAGCAAGAATATGTTAATTGACTTTTTCAATGGCTTTTGTCACAAGATTTCCTGACACAGTTCTGCTGCAATATAATCGCCATGTGTGGCTGTACCATAACTATGTGCTTTTCTGTTGGATACAGTTCTGCAAAAGTAGTAATAAAAGTAAATAAGTAATAAAATCAAACGAGGGGTCTTACTTAAGAGCACACTACAGTAGATCAGTTTATCCAGCTATCTCGGTTTTGCTGCTGTATTATCTGCTGCTGTAGTACATGACTTTTTCTTGATTCTACAAAGCAATAATAATTGGCCCTACTGCTTCATAATGTCCTAGAAGTAACTATTCCAGTGTATTCCTCCACAGTGAAAGTAAGTTTTTTTTGCCATTTTGTAGTAGTCACTTTGCTCTTTCCCCAGCTTGCTCTAGTTCCTCCTCTTAGTCTGCAGATTTTGCTCCTTTGCTGTGTTGTAGGATTCTTTCCTCCTCCAAATGACCATACTACTTGAACACTGTGCTGTGACATTCCCTCCTGTTGGCTATAAAGCACAATGCTCCTATATTCCTTCATCACCCTACATTACAAATCTTTATTGTCACTGCATGCCAGATTAAAGTAAACTCACTGTGTGCATATACATATACACGCTAAAATACAATTGGTGGTTTAAAATGGAATCTGTCTCCAGTTTAATGCTACTCTAACTGGGTCATGTATTTGAATTTGACTATATGGCGTGTCCTGTGTATTAAAAGGGGAATGATTTAGAATGGCCACCAGTAATCTGTCCTAGACTGTGTGCAGCACTGGTTGTCTCCACTTGCAGAGCTGCAAAGATGTGGGGCCTCACCATATACTACGCTCTGGCAATTGCATATACTACATATTGATGAGTTTTCCTGTCGAGCTGCTCAGCTATGATGGTATATTGTAGGCAGTATCACATCATTACCATCTATTGTAGAGCAGTGTAGTGAGGCCCATCCCCCAAACCCCCCCTACACAGCTTTGCAAGTGGTGGGAACCAGTCCTGCTCACATTCTAGGACAGGACTGAATAATCCTTTTAACTAGCTCTATCACTCAGCCGGAGCTGTTCGATACAGATATTAGCAAAATGGCTGGGTTAAAGTAAGTGGCCCAGCATTTTGCTTAGCTATCTGTCATCTGTTTATGCTGTCCTCAGTTAGGGTATGTTCATATGACGAATTTTGACTGATTTTAAAAGTGAGTTTTTAAGGTGCTTTTGTGGCGCATTTTTTTTATGCGTTTTGTATGCAAAACTGCATTTTCTGTTCATTTTTTTTTGCATGGAGCCATGCAAAAGAATCTGAGGATGCATATGTCACAGTTTTTTGCCACTTTCCATTCATTTTAGGCCCCGCTCAGATGGCCGTAATGCGGACCCGCAAAAATATGGGGGCCGCCGGCTTGTGTTCCGCAGCCCTCGGAACACACACGTGCATACAGACAAGTATAGGACATGTTCTATCTTTCCTTGCTGAGCCGTGGCTCAGCAAGATAGAGTGCCGCCCATAGAGGTGAACGGGCCCACCCCTATTCCGCAAATTTTAATGGGAGATTCACAGATTCCACACCAAGACCAAGCACACTGCTTCTTTTTTCCAGCTCAGTATGAACTGTGCCGGGAAAAAAAACACAAAGGCTGTTTCCCGTTTAAGTGAATGGGAGGCAGTTTGTAGTTGTTTTTTTGGTGCTGATTATGATGTAGAAATGTGCCAAAATTAGCACTAAAAAACTCTGTAGGCCCCAATCACAACACAGTTTTAATTTTTAAAGAGCACTGCAAAGAATGAAAGCTGTGCTGTGACTGACTGTTATGGGTAACAAGAGACTATCATAAATCTCCCAAATGTATTTTATTGAATTGTTAGTATAGTTAGTGTAGTCCTGGGTGATATTTTTAATGGCCGGTATTCATTCCTAGGAGAAACTGCTATTAATTATTATTAACCTTCTGTTAACCTACTGATAAAATTCAGTCACTAAGTGTTTAATTTTAATAGTTTTGTGGCGCTCCTTTGGCTAAAGAGATGAAATTCATGTTTATAACCTCGATGATAAAATAACTGCTTCAATATATAATATGAGAATTTACAGTACAATTTAGAGTATAATGTTATTCATATGGTATTGTTAAATTTGTTGTCTTAACACAGTAATAAATGGTTAACTTTTTTTTTCTTTTCCTTTGTTTCACTCTTTTTTAACAGAAACCTTTGGTAAGTTGGTAAATAAACCATAGACCCAACTAAAGCCAATATGCCCTGAACTAATTCTAACAAGCTTTGACAATGCATGCTTTGCCTACAATACTAACACCCTAAATGGCTGCACTACAAAAGCAAGACAACCCTTTCTAACTAACATAATAACACTTAACACGTGTTGATCTACTCCTTCCCATATTAATTGCCCATTTACTGGATTGTGTAGAAAACATTACCACATATTGGTGAAATTTCTTCCTCTTGTTTGGGATGGGAGATTTCATAATTAAGTAGTATGACTTCTACTTTGCTGTCTAACCCCTTTTTTCATTGTGAGTTTAAAGCTACTGGCTAGATTTAAAAACCACTGTCACACGTGTCACCAAAAATGTTGTAAGGATTCCAATTAAAGGACCCGAGTTGTAAAAACAATACATGTAGTCTTGTATTAGTATTTAACCGCTAGAAAACCAGTTTAAGACAAAATAATGTACCTCCAAGTTCAAAGGGTTATAAATAATTCTTGGGGTTTATATTTGTATAAAATATAAATACTCTTCGTATTTGACTGGCAGGCTCTGGAAATCTGTCCACAGCAGCTGTCGTCACTGAAATGTGAGGAGGGTTGGGGGTTTGAAAGACTGCCAGTTCAATGCTCCTGCTACAGAATAGTTCTGCATCTCCCCATTTTATTTTGTCTTTTTTCCCTGCCTTGATTTTCTTCTAGTACTCAATATCCATTATAGCTGTCACATGTTAGAACATAACTGCTATTTATTATAGTGGTTGTCTAAAAGAAAATTTATTATTGATATACTTTTTTTTTTATTGATGTACTTTTGTTGAAATACTTTATTCCATGTAAGGACTCATTCACATCACCGTTAGGGCTTCCGTTCTCCTGCTCCGTTATAGGAGCAGGAGAACGGAAAGGACGGATTCGGGACATAACTGAGCTGAATGGAGTCTAAGGGACCCCATAGACTATAATGGGGTCCGTTAGGTTTCCGCTCAGAAGATGATTTTTTGAATCGGAGACAAAAGTCCTGCGTGCACAACTTTTGTCTCCGCTTCAAAAATCATCTTCTGAGCGGAAACCTTAGGGACCCCATTATAGTCTATGGGGTCCCTTAGACTCCGTTGGGCTCAGTTATGTCCCGAATCCGTCCTTTCCGTTCTCCTGCTCCTATAACGGAGCAGGAGAACGGAAGCCCTAACGGTGATGTGAACGAGCCCTAAGCTAGGATAACACGTGACTTGTGATCGAGTGACATAAGAGTTCAGCGGGCGGTCCTGCACACTGATTGACAGCTTTTTCTGTATGCACATACAGGGAAGGCTGCCACTCACTGAATAGGATCACTCACAGTGGCCTAGTAAGGATAGAAGGTGCAGGGATTTAAATGCATAAATGGCAAGTCGCAATTTAATCTTTTCCTACTATACTATATCTGTTCAGATAATTCTGCTCTGTATCATGATACCTGCAGATTGCATTGCATTTTCAGTGAGAAAATTTCAGGTTAATACATTAGCATCAGTGTAGTTAAAGCCCTGTGGTGGTCATGGTTTGACTCTTCAGGGAAGATGTGGCCCACTGCTCTTTTGGAGATATCTAGTATTATGTGGTGGCTATTTAGACAAATGCTCTTCATGTAGTACATTGACAGCTCAAATCTATTGATCTATTAAAGGGGTTGTCCGGGTTCAGAGCAGAACCATGCTGCGGTTTTCTCTCCGGTCCAGGCATCCGCACCAAGACGGATCCGTTATGACCCCCAATGAAAGTCAATGGGGACGGATCCGTTTGGTGTGACACAATGGTGAACGGATCCGTCCTCCATTGACTTTCAATGGAGTTAATGACGGATCCGTCACCTACACATACATACATACAGACACACACACATAAACGTACACAGAAATATACACATACAAACATATATACATACTTACATTCTCCTGGCAGGCCCCAGGTCTTCCCAGCGCAGGAGGGCGCGCAGGTATGACGATTTCACTCAGCGCCCAGCAGGGGGCGCTGTGGGAAATCGTCATACCTGCGCGCCCTCCTGTCTGTGGAGAACTTCGGCCTGCCAGGGGAGGGGAATGTAAGTATGTGTGTGTATGTGTGTCTGTGTATGTTTGTCTGTGTGCACTGTGTTTGTGTATGTGACACTATGTGACATGTGTGGGGATGGAGCGCGGTTCTAGCCCCACACATGTCCTTGCGGCAGTCCGGATCCGGCGGCATCCATCACCTGGCGGATCCGGGCTGCCGCTAGTGTGAAAGTAGCCTTAGGGGAGTTTCAGTAGGAGTTATTGGCAGTTTGTAAATACAGGAAATTGTATAAAGGAGTGTATCCAGTGTCCCTCACATGATGTTTTAGACCTAGCATATTCTGATGAGGGAGAGGTTAACATTAGAAAGTGCTGAAATTCTGTACCTTGCCAGGGAGACAGTGGGGTAGGAGGTGAAAGCTTAGAAAACGCTTGTTAAGACATCCATTCCTCATCCTGCAGAAAGCAGCCAGCTCTGAACTTGTTCACCTGGAACTATTGGCAAAAACGACTACCATCTGTGCCAAGTGGAAAAGTTGGCTGCTCCGGAGCAGGGAATAACAGGATGAGAAAAGATGTCCACTTTTGGGAAAGCACTAGAGGCTACCTTTAGTGTTGGACCAATTTTGGTTTGCGTATGAGCTTCTAAATCAATATCATCTGATAACCGTGGAGTGTTCACTAATTGGGTAGGGAAGACCACTTGCTCCATAGTTACCAGTTAGCATAATACCCCCTTTATGTTTAGAGAAAATCAGTGTGGACCGTGCTTTAACCCTTACACTCCCAGCGCCGTACGGCGCTGGGGCGATGCGGGCACATGGCGCCCGCTCGCAAGTGCGGCGGGCGTCATGGCCGGCAAGTCTCTGCTGTTTCTAACAGCAGAGACTTGCCGCTACTTACTAGATCGGCGGCGTCTTCCTGGGCGTTTAGATGCCGTGATCACACGTGATCACGGCATCTAGTTGCGTCTGAACCCGGAAGCGTTCGCTTCCGGGTGGAGTACAGACGCCCCGTGTGGCCAATCGGGGTGTCTGTACACCATATGAAAACTGTAATCCTCGCTGGTGAGGATTACAGTTTTCAAAGTGCAATTCTTATTCTGGCCACTAGATGGCAGGCCAGGATAAGAGATGAGCAATTCTTGGATTTATCTGAGTCTAGAAAATCCCTGATTGCTCATAAAGAAAAAAAAAGCCACAGTATACCAGCTCATATTAGAGCTTTCAAATAGTAAAAAAAAAAAAAAAGTTAAAAAATATATAAAAAATAAAAAAAGATATAAAAGTTCAAATCACCCCCCTTTCCGTACAATTAAAAAATAAATACCTAAATAACAATAAATATAGACATCATGGGTATCACCATGACCGAAAACGCCCGTACTTTTAAAATATAAAAAAAAAATTCCAATACGGCGAATTGTGTGGCGGAAAAAAGCGTCCAAATGGCAATTTGCCGTTTTTTGTCGCTTTTTTCCTAAAAAAAATTAAATAAAAAGTGATCAAAAAGTCATACACACCCCACAATGGTATCAATAAAAACTTCAGATCGTCCCGCAAAAAATGAGCCCCCATACAGCTCTGTACACAAATACCAAAAAGTTATAGGGGTCAAGATATGACAAGGGAAAAAAAAAAAAAAGGGCAACTTTCTAATTATTTTATCACTATGAAAACGCAGGAAAAACTATACATATTAGGTATTGCCGGATTCGTACTGACCAGTAGAATGAATGATCAGTTTTAATGCACATCGAACGCTGTAAATAAGAAACCCGTAGAACTGTAGAGGAATAGCGTTTTTTTTGCAATTTCACCTGATTTGGAATTTTTTTCCTGCTTCCCACTACACCATATGCAATATTAAATGGTGGCGTTGGAAAGTACAACTTGTCCCGCAAAAAACAAGCCCTCATACAGCTATGTGAACAGAAAAATAAAAGAGTTATGGCTGTTTGAAGGCAGGGAGTGCAAAACGAAAATGCATAACCGAAAAAACCTCCGGGAGTGAAAGCTGGATTACCCACCCAAATGAATTTAGTCAACTGTAGCGCGTCATTCACACTCAGCCCAGAACCAAGGCAGTGACACCAGGAAAAGTCCATTCAAATACCTTTATTGCAGTACGCAGCCGGGTAAAGAGGACACACAGGTTCAGTATGCACAGTTCACACAATCGTCCATTGGTCTCTAGTTCAGGCAGTGTTACCTCACACCGTCCTGGACAACTCTAAACTGAGACACACCTAACCAGTGGCGTAACTAGAAATGACTGGGCCCCACAGGAAATTTTTGAATGGGGCCCCCTCACAGCAACTTCTTCGCAACCCTCTTCTCCTGTGCAACCCCCACTCCTGTGGCTAGTCAAGATAACTCTTTCAACGAGACTCCATCCGTTTCCTACAGTGTCATTGTATTGTCTGCACCCCCTCAACACTGTTGAGGGGGTGCAGACAATAAAATCTTTTAGTTCTCCTTCTGGGTGGGCCCCTTATGAGTTTGGGCCCCAAAGCAACCGCTTCCCCTGCTTCCCCTATAGCTACGCCCCTGCACCTAACCCTTGCTGCAGGATTAAATGGGATTCCATGTTGATAAATAACAGCGTCTGCTATTACTTAGCAGACACTTTACTCTGGTTTTACTTTACCAAGAGTGGTTTTCTTGGTAACCCGTCCTCCAAACCACCACATGATATAAAACGTGCTACATATAACCTGCCTCCTGCAGCAGTCTTGGAGAGATATAACTGCCCTCATAGACACAGCCTGTCACTGCCTTAAATATCCCCCCCGTTTGTTCAAACCTGGGGGTTTGGACACAGGTACCAAAGCAGGATGCCCGCGATAAAGCATCTTCATTAGCTAGCAGATGCTTTATCGCATCTGTAAAGACAGAAGCCATCGGGTTACCCGAGCATTTCTCTCTTTAGCATTTTACATCCAAATCAGGGGAGAATGATCAGTCACAAGGCGGAAATGTCGCCCCAGCAGGTAGTACTAATGCCTAATGGTAGTACTAATGGTAGTACTAATTCACACAGTGAATCTAATGCCCATTTAATGGCTAAGCACTCTTTCTCAACGGTACTGTAGTTCTTTTCCGCTGGGGTGAGCTTCCTACTTAAATATGTGACTGGGTGTTCTTCCCCGTTCACTTCCTGTGATAGTACGGCACCTAATCCAACCTCGGACGCGTCTGTCTGGACAATGAACATGTCCGTAAAATTAGGGTTGGATAGGACAGGCTGTTTTTAGAGTCTGGAATGCTTTCTCTGCTTCGGGACCCCACTTAAACCTGCCAGAGTTTTTTTTTTTCTCTAACAGATCCGTCAAAGGTGCCGCCCTCTCGGCAAAGTTGGATATGGGGGAAAAATCAAGAACAACATTAGAAAATATTATTTCACTGAAAGAGTAGTAGAAGCTTGGAACAAACTTCCAGCAGAGGTGGTTGATAAATCCACAGTAACTGAATTTAAACATGCCTGGGATAAACATGTATCTATCCTAAGATAAAAACAAAAGGATAATAAAAGGGCAGACTAGATGGACCAGGTGGTCTTTTTCTGCCGTCAATCTTCTATGTTTCTATATAAATCGAGGAACGCTTTTACCTGTTTTGTGGATGATGGCTGGGGCCAGTTTTGGTTGGCCTCAACCTTGTTTATTTGGAGTTTGATAATCCCACGGCCAATCACATACCCAAAATAACAAGCCTCTTCTAGGCCTAATGCACATTTTTTTTGGGTTGGCCGTCAAGCCTGCATCCCTAAGGGAATTCACGACTGCCTGGACGTGGGATAAGTGGGATTGCCAATCAGGACTATGGATGATAATGTCATCCAAGTAGGCTGAGGCCAACCTTTGATGAGATCTCAGCACTATATCCATTAACCTTTGGAATATGGCCGGGGCCCCGTGTAAGCCAAAGGTCAACACAACATCGTGGAACAGACCTTCTGGTGTGACAAAGGCGGTTTTCTCCTTAGTGGTCTCTGTTAGGGGTACCTGCCAGTACCCTTTGGTAAGATCGAGTGTTGTGAAATACTGGGATCGGCCCAGCTTTTCAATAAGCTCATCCACTCGGGGCATTGGATAAAGGTCAAATTTTGATACATCATTTAATTTCCGGAAATCATTGGAAAAACGCAACGACCCATCTGGCTTGGGAATCAGCACTATTGGGCTGGCCGACTCACTTTTAGACTCCTCAATGACACCTAAGTTAAGCATGTTTTTTTACTTCAGAGGCAATGGCTTGCCTCCGGGCCTCAGGCACACAATATGGTTTCACTTGTACCTTTACCTGCGGCTCGGTGACAATGTCATGCTCTATTATGGTTGTCCGACCGGACTTTTCCGAAAAGACATCAGCATTTTGTTGAACTAACTTCCGTATTTCCCTTATTTACTTTTTAGACAGCGTCTCGGCTATTTTTACATCAACCTCCGCCTGAACTAACATCGGGGACTCCCCACTGGTTACTGTCAATGTTTCCGTCGCCCATAGGGAATCACGTTCCTTCCAAGCTTTTAATAAATTCACATGGTATAGCTGTACCGGTTTTCTACGCCCGGGCTGGTAAACTTTATAAGTGACCTCCCCTACTTTTTCCCGTATTTCATACGGCCCTTGCCACTTAAATTTACTTTCAGCAGTAGGTACGAGCACCAGTACTCTATCTCCAGAGAGGAAGGACCTAACCGTGGCCTTTTTATTGTATGCTCAACTTTGAGCAGCTTGAGCTTCTAACAGATGCTCTTTAACAATGGGCATCACAGCCGTAATCCGGTCCTGCATTGCCATGACATGTTCTAGCACACTCTTATGGAGTGTGGGTTCCTGTTCCCAGGTCTCTTTAGCAATGTCTAAAAGGCCTCTGGGGTGTCTTCCATATAAGAGTTCGAATGGAGAGAACCCTGTGGAGGCCTGCGGTACCTCCCGGATGGCGAACAACAGATATGGAAGCAACATGTCCCAATCCTTTCCATCTTTAGACACCACCTTTTTTAACATGGATTTCAGGGTTTTATTGAACCTTTCGACAAGCCCATCTGTTTGTGGGTGGTATACAGAAGTGCGTAGCTGCTTAATGTAAAGCAGTTTACACAACTCCCATGTTATCTTACACATAAATGGGGTGCCTTGATCCGTAAGAATCTGTTTTGGCAATCCAATATGGCAAAACATCATAAATAACTCTTTGGAAATGAGTTTTGCCGACGTATGCCGCAGCAGTATTGCCTCTGGGTATCGAATCGCATAGTCCACCACCACTAAGATGTGCTGGTGGCCTCGGGCCAACTTTATCACTGGTCCTACTAGATCCATAGCGATTCGTTCGAATGGTACCTCTATAATAGGCAGAGGTATCAACGGACTTCGGAAATTTGCTGTGGGTGTAGTCAGTTGGCAGTCTGGGCAGGACTCACAGTACCTTTTTACCTCTTCATAGACTCCAGGCCAAAAGAACCGCTGTAATATGCGCTCTTGGGTCTTTTCCACCCCAAGGTGCCCTCCCAGGACATGGGTATGGGCCAAATCCAATACAGCCCAGCAGTAAGGTTGGGGCACTACTAACTGTTCCACTACTTCCTGCCTAACCTTAACTACCCGGTATAATAGCTCCTGATTCATGGCCATGTGGGGAAAAACTGTTTCTGCCCCTGGGTTATTCTTTCCCTTCGACGCCCTAAAGTAGGATCCTGAAGCTGGGCTGTACCAAACCTGACACGGAACACTTCGAGTTCCAGGATAGATGGGGCCTCTGCAGCATCACCGGCCAGTACCTCTAAAGGAAACCTGTCAGGGTCACCCCTACTGCCTGTATGTCTGAATCAGGGACTTTGGGATCAGGTCCCGGGAAAACTTCACCCAGAAACGTTTGGGTTTGAATCTTCCACAGCAAAAAAACTATGGGAAGTCTCTTCCCAGTATTACATCATATGGGAGATGTCCAACAACAGCCATCATATGTTGCACCTCCCCACAAGCCGTGGTCACAGTTACGGATGTTGTCGGATAGTCCCGTGGATCCCCATGGATGCAGACTATCGTCAGTGTTTGCACAGTGGGTGTTGTCTCTAAGATCAGGGACTCATGCACAAGCGACACTAAACTTTCTGAGTCCAGGAGTGCATTAGCCTGGTATCCGTTAATAGCCACCTGGCACAAAGGTGGTGGGTCGTGAACCGTCGGAGGGTCCGCAACACATACGGGTAGGGCATAGAAAGAGGTACGTCGGGCATACCCGATGTCCATGGCTTCACTGGTCAGGGGACATTTTGCGGCCACATGTCTGGGCCTTTTGTAGCGCCAGCACCTAACCACAGAGGTCCCTCGGGATTCTGGTTCCCGTTTTTTGGGCTCTTGGCTTGGGACGCTGGACAGAGGGAGTCTAGGACCTTTCCGGGACGGGTGGGCCAGACGTGGCTCCCTTGAAGAGGCGGAGCCTCGCATCAGCTCCTGAGTGGCGACATATTTTTCAACAAGTCCCACCAACTGTCCCAAGCTGTTAGGGTCTCCTTGTCCCACTCACCTCCGGATGTTGGCTGGCAGGGTAAGGACAAATTGGTTAATTACGACCCTCTCGACCATCTAGGCTGGGCTCAATGTCTCTGGCTGCAACCATTTCTTTACCAGATGTAATAGATCATAAGCCTGAGACCTAGGAGGCTGGGACTCGTCATAGGCCCACTGGTATACCCTCTGAGCCCGTACATATGTGTTTACCCCCAGTCTGGCAAGAACCTCAACTTTTAGCTTGGTGTAGTTCAGGGCGTCCTCGCTGCTGAGGTCATAGTAGGCTTTTTGGGAATTCCCGACCAGAAACGGAGCCACGACTTCGGCCCATTGGTCAGGTGGCAAACCTTCTCGCTCCGCGGTTCTCTCGAAGACGGTGAGGTAAGCCTCGACTTCATCTTCCGGACTCATTTTCCATAAACCTGTCCAGACTTTATCCCGAGCCGCTAACTGCAATGGATTTCCAGCAGGAGGGGTCTCTCGCAAGGCTGCGATCTGCTGGATCAACAAGCTGTTTGTCTGCTGCTGTTGAGCGACCTGTTCCACATGCTGGGCTTGTAGTTGGGCGGTCGCGGCCCTCTGCTCTGCGTTAAATTCAGCCTGTTGAGCTGCAGCCTGGGCACTCATTGCTTGCTGCTGAGCCATACAGGTTTGTAGTTGAGCAGTAACCTGGGCGAGCTGCTTCAAAACTTCCTCCATGTTAGCGGTCATCCTAGGGTGAAATTTCGCCGGCTGTATCCAGGACATATAAACACAGTGTTTACCTTAATAGACTGCCCCCATCTTCCACCAAACGTAGCGCGTCGTTCACGCCCAAAACCAAGGCAGTGACACCAGGAAAAGTCCAATCAAATACCTTTATTGCAGGTTTCTTCAAGCTCAAACAACGTCACCAGTACGCAGCCGGGTAAAGAGGACACACAGGTTCAGTATGCACAGTTCACACAATCATCTACGGGTCTCTAGTTCAGGCAGTGTTACCTCGCACCGTCCTGGACAACTCTAAACTGAGACACACCTAACCCTTGCTGCAGGATTAAATGGGATTCCTGGACATGGGCTCCAGCAGAAACCCGGAGTGGAGCGACCCCAGCACTTTGCTCATCCCCAGTAAAACCAGGCCCAGATGACTGTTTCCAGCCATGTTGATAAATAACAGCGTCTGCTATTACTTAGCAGACACTTTACTCTGGTTTTACTTCACCAAGAGTGGTTTTCTTGGTAACCCGTCCTCCAAACCACCACATGATATAAAACGTGTTACATATAACCTGCCTCCTGCAGCAGTCTTGGAGAGATATACCTGCCCTCATAGACACAGCATGTCACTGCCTTACACAACATTAACAGAAGTGTTTTGAAAAAGAGATGGGGAATAGGGATGGGGAGTATGGATGTGAAGAGTACAGAATCTGGGGAAGTATGTTAATTTTAAAAATCAAGAATGTCCCACACCAGGTAATCCATAGTCCAGGAAGTCAAATCATTCTCGATCCACTGGAAGTGGGGAGGATAGTTATCAGCATAGAGCCAGGAAAGATCATTGGCAAAGAGGGAATGCCTAGCCCACCAAAAGGAGAAAGAATCAGAAATTTCAGACACCAGTGATGGTGGCAATGTGATATTTAGGGATTACCAACTTCTGGTAATTAAAATTCAGTAGAATGGGTTGGGAAATTTAGGAAGGAGAAATGGAAAAAAAAAAAGCTAACACATAATATTGTACATTTTTCCAGGCAAACCTACCCTCATGTCAGATAGTGATAAGCGAAGTTATCATATAGTTACATATAGTTGTTAAGGTTGGCAAAAGACAAAAGTCCATCAAGTCCAACCTGTAATCCTGCTATATTGATCCACAGAACAAATCCCTGCATCAATGTCAAAACCTCGATTTGACTGCTTCGCTGAATTTCACATAGAAATTTGCTTTGTGACAAATTATGAAGAGCCATTCAATTGGAAATTCAAATGTTAGAGGAGAACTGCTTATTAGCATTTACTATTACTAAAGGAAAGGAATAGAAACTAGCTATACACTGCACCATATCATTCCCAAGACCAATGTAGTGAAGCGTACGTATCTAAACAAAGCTGCAATTATCAAAAGCTTTGTGTGCGTCAGTTGACAAAATAAACACTGGTAGCTCAGAGACAGTGGTGTGATAGATCAATTCAATTGCCCGGGTAGTGTTGTCACGTGCTTCTCTCAGAGGCATGAACTTCACCTCATATCTTTTTCCTGGAGGAGCTGTAGGAGCATCAACAACCTAAAGGCATATATTTTAGAAAATATTTTTGATGTAGATTGTAAGCTCTCATGGGCAGGGTACTGCCCCCACTCCCATACCAGTCTACTAATAATTTCATTTTTATAGTATTTAAATTTTTTTTTATATTATGTTTGTGCTTTTTATGTACAGCACTCTGCTTCATAATAGTATGTCATGGCAATGGCGTGGGGACAGGAGCTGTGGCTGCACCAGTACTTGCAAATGCCAGCTGTATTATAGTGACTTCATCGCTATATAGCCATTAAGCTCAGATGCTTATTGTAGATGTATGAAGACCCTTTTTATCATGATGCTTTTTAAAAGCAACACCACTTGGAAAAAATAAAGGAAAAAACATGTAGATATAACAAGATTTTAGTAATAATGAAGCAACATGTATGTTCTCTTGTGTTTATTTTGCATAGTTACAAACTGTATTTTCTAACTGTCAAAGCAAATTTCCAGGATGCAGTCATTTTGCTTATGGAAAATGAACAGTGTGGCTTATCCTAGGCACTTAGTTTGAGGAAAAAATGTGTAAGCTGGGCTACAGTCATACTTGTCTCATGGATTGGGAATGCCAAAGGGGATTCTGAAAAAATTCTATAACAGCCAGCGGTCGCAATAAAGCTTGACTAGGCATCATAGACTGCTGTATTGAAGCCAGGCTCCCGCTGTGATGGTTGGAATTTGAGATACACTCCAATCCTGGCTGCTTAATTCCCTAGATGCTGCTGTCAATAGCGACATGGCATCCAGGCTGTTAGACAGCCCTACAAATGCAATTGAGGGTTGCCGATGGATGCGTTGCCATGGCAGCTGAGGGCCTAACAAAACAACAGACATGTCTTAATAGCCTTTTACCATTACAGTGATATTGTATAATACATTAATATAGGTATACCAGTTCCCTTTAAAAATGATGCCCCCTCATTATGCAAAAGTAAAAACAAATAAAACTTACACATTTGGTATCACCGAAATTGTACTGAAGTATAGAAAACAAGTAACATACTAAGTATGCTACAGGGTTAAGGTTGTAAATTAAAAGTGCAAAAAATAATGGCAGAACTGATTTTATTCCATTACCACCTCTAAAAAAAAGTTATATCTACCCCAAAATGATGTCACTAAAAATACAACTAGTTAGTGCAAAAATAGCCTTCATATGGCTGCACTGACAAAAAATAAAAAAAAGTTCTGTCCAAAGAAAGTAAGAAGAAAAATCAGTAATCCATAATAATAATATAATTAGAGGCGTTGTCCAGGATATTAATATTGGTAGCCTATCCTCAGGATATGCAATCTATAGCTGATCGAGAAGGGTACAATCCTGCCTTTCATTTGTTTCAGAGTAGTTCATGCGCCAGAAGTCAGAGCTGGAACTACATACACAGTGGTGTCCATTATATAGTGGAGAGAGCTGCTAACTGCAGTGCTGCGGCCTTAATTCTGGTGCTGGAGCTACTCTGAAACAGCTGGTTGGCTGAGGTGCAGGGTGTCAGACCCTTGCCGATCAGATTCTGATGTCCATATGAAAATGCCAGAAAATCTTTTAAAATTGAAAATACATTTTCTCCTCTGCTATTGTAATCACAGCCGAGCTTCCCTCAGTAGTCACAATAGAGGCTATTTTTACCAGCAGTCACTGTAGTTCCCCTCCATGGTTCATAGTGTATGTAGCTAAGTGTTCTGTGCATATACATCTGCTCACAGATTTTGATTCATGGAAGAACATTGCAGCACTCTCATTTGACGCTGCTGTAACCTTTTCCTTGAATCTCCAGTAGTGTGTGCTCTTTGTCCAGCAAGTTTTATCTGAATTTCTGTTCAAAAGGAGTGATCTTTGACTACCTCTGCCAGGAGAAAACAGGCTGATGAATGCATAAAATGTATTTTCTGGCAGCTTACAACAGCTTGCATCATGCAATCTCTGAGCTGCATTTGGAAATGTTTACAATTAAATGGTATGATGAAGACAACCCTTTCCCATATGTCCCATTATGGCATATTGGCATCATAGAGGAAATGAGCCAGAATGGGGAGCCACTCTCTGATGCCAGCTTCTGTTCTGGTGGACTTGAGTAATCCTTGTATTGCATGCTCATTCATACTGGCTAGCTGCTGTGTCTTCTAGCAAAATCAGCTGTTTGCCAGAAGTGGCAGAAATAAAACTTATGCAAGGGTTTGGGCATCCCTGGTCAAAATTACTGTTACTGTGAACCGTTAAGCAAATGGAAGATGAAATATCTCAAACAGGCATAAAGTTAAAGGTTAAATATCCTTTCCAACATTTTAAGCAATATCAGTGTATCATTAATTTGGTTTTGTACAATTTTAAAATGCAAAAGTATGGGAACCAAGGAGATTTGAGCACTCAGATAACTTTGATTGAGCCTGTTAGGTTTAAGGCTTGTTCACAATTATCATCAGGAAAGGCCGGGTGATTCAAATTTCAAAACTTTATAAATACCCGAACTCCTCTAACCTTGTCCCAAAAAATAACAGCCATGGATTCTTCTAAGCAGCTGCCTAACACACTGAAAATGGTGTAGGTCCACAAACAGGAGAAGGCTATAAGAAGATAGCAAAGCATTTTCAGTTTGCCATTTACTCAGTTTGAAATTTAATTAAGAAATGGCAGCTAGCAGGAACAGTGGAGGTCAAGTGGAGGTAGAGAAGGTCTGGAAGACCAAGAAAAATTTTAGACAAAGCTGCTCGTAGTATTGCTAGAAAGGCAAATCAGAACCCGCATTTGACTGCAAAAGACCTTCAGGAAGATTGCTATGCCAGGATTAGCTGAGCAGAGCGAGCTCTGGCTTCTGCCTGCTTCGCTGAGTGCAGCATGTCAGCTTTTAGCTTAGTGAAGCAGGCACAGGCAGGAACCTGCTCCGCTCAGCTCATCCTGGCATAGCACATGAGTACATTTCTATAGAGATTAAAAAATAGTGACATGCCCATGGCCAGTATCTGTGTTTTATGGATCTGAGGTTTGTGGACCACAAAACAGATACAGTCATGTGCATGATGCCTTAGACAGGAATAAAAACAACACAAAGAGGAAAGAACATAAAAAACAGATCAGCCTTTATGAACACTTTTCCCCGAGGTTGTGGAAAATCCTTTGGAAGAAAGATGTTTAGTAGGGCAGGTTATGTTGTCAGATGAGAGGACATCCTTAAGAGAGCTAGCTAATGAAAGGAGGCTCAACCTGTAGGAAAGAAGCATATGTAGAGAGAAAGAAGAGGAGAGAGAATACCATGGAGAAGGCAGAGACTCTACAGAAATCTGAATTAAAAAAAGCATGAAGGCACCTTAGGAAGCTTTTACCTTTTCTATGTGGCTTTTATACAGTTGTGCTAATTAGTTTTCATACCCCAATATACACACAATTCCATGAGTAGTTTTTCACCTGAACAATATTCCTTAAGAAATGGTGTTTGACAGAATCACTTATATTTTCTGTATAAAAATGGTACACGACTTATGAATTCTGACTGGGGTATGTAAACATATTGTCTCAGCTGTATGTATGTAAAGCTGAAAGAATAGTAAACATGGCTTGATATATAGTGCCTATATCATTTGCTTATATTATTGCATTTTCATTTATTGAATGAAGCAAAGCAAAGTGGCTACTTCCTGAAGTAATAAATAATAAAAGTTGTGCTGAAATATTTGTAATCCTGCCAAGAGAACATATATCTTGTTGATAGATGAGAGGAAGCCATTTTGTGGTCTGCAGCCTTTGGCATTTTAAGAGAACATTGTCATAGCAGCTTGGTATATATTACAGCGACAAATGCACAGTTCATCTTTATTTCTGTTTGACTTTATAGGCAAATACAGAAGTTCTAATTTTATGAAAGCAGATGCTATTTACAGATGTAAATCTGCCATATACGTATTTTACCCTCTGTGCTCTTCTGTTATTTACAGCCACTATTCTGCCTGTGCTCTCTGCTGTGAGCTGTATAAATCCTCTCTTCATCTTAAAGCTGGCTATACACATTAGATTTAAATCTGCCATACTGGGCTGGCCAACCATCTGATGTGTATGGATGCCTCCAGATTTTTCCTTAGTGGCGCATTTCCAGGAAGACAAGGAACAGGCAGTTAGATTTCAACGTGGCTAGTACTTTTTTATCTCAGGTAGACAAGCAGCCATCAGAGGTGTTTTGCAGCAGCTTTCTCCCATCATCCTTGCATGCTCAACTGAGCAAGTGGAGTTGGGAGAGATAAATGTTGGATGGAATGAGCAATCATCTATAAAGGTTGTATGATCAGCCTTAGTTCCTCTTTGCATTGTAAGTTCTCCAGGAATTATCTACTGACTGGTTGTGTGACATAAGTATAGCTCACCATGAATATAGAAAACATGGAGAAAATTATTTAATGATTTGTACAATGTCAAACAAGGGAATGGCTGTAGGGCACAGAAAGTTAATAAAGTATATTGTAGATTTATTGTGATAAGTCTGACACAGAAGGTAGGATTGAAAATGGCACCACTTTTCTAAATCAATGTACCATTAGTTCACCTTGGGCTAGTAAGTGTACTGTGGATTTTGTTGATATTACTTCAGTTTGTTGTGTCATTGTTCCAGAGTTCCCACTAAGTATCAAATGTTTACATTTGTTAGAAATACGAGCAGTCCACAAAATGGCTTACTGTACTTTACTTAAGTGGAAGGTCTGTTCACACTTTGTGTAGATTATGTCATATTCAATAAGGATGAAGATATGCTTTGTTTACATTTTTGTGTGTGTGACTAGAACAATTTCTTCCTGGATACGGGGCCCTTTTTTTGGCTATGTGCCTGGTAACTAAATATAATTCCTCACCACTGTCACTTTTTTCCTTTGCTTTCATTACAGAAAATACACCAATTCGAGGTAAGGCATTTTGTAACCTGAAAATGCTATTCCCCTTTAAGTTTTGGACCTCCCCTAGTTTTTTTTTACTAGATCATCTTGTTACTTGCGATATTTCAGTATTTTCTTATTTTTGGCTCGCAGAGCTGACAGTTATGTACTCATCTAATTTAGAATGAAGGCATTAGAAGAGACTACAGTTTCCAACTTTCCACTACCCAATCCGTCAATCAAAAAAAAAAAATCAAACAATATTTATGTTTTGTTCCACACAGTTTCCACTTGTTTGATGTCACCAACATTTTTGTGAACTTTTACGATCACTGTTGAAAGATAAACTTGTTGTTTTGCACCAAAACATAATGGGGGGAATTTATCAGTTTGCCCTAATTTGTGCGCAAACCATGTTTGTACAAAAGGTGTGAATCAATTTCTGCATCTCTTATGTCTCTTCTAAAAGGTGAGTGAGGCTTAGAAGAGGTGGTGGGGACATTGTTGCTCCTACAAATTTGCCATCATTTACAATGGAAAGCAGCATGAATTATCGCTCAAATCTACAACAGCTACATCACCTCTTAAATATAGCACACTCCAGCGCATCCTCGGTTTAGACTCGTGTATTAAACACAAGTCTGAATAAATCTCTCCCAATGTGTTTTCAGGTAAACGGCAACAGGAAAATCTTAGACATGCATTATGTGACTATTTATTTCAAGTCCTCATTGGTTTCACAAAACTGTCCTGAACTAGAGAAGAAAAAAGTAACATATAGAAGCCAAACTGTAAATTGCATATCAAGTAGATGTACAGCAGAGATAAAGTTTCTTCATCTTCTGTTTGGTCTTAATAAAGTCTTTACTAAATGTACTTTGAATAAGTATGGAGCACAACAGTGTTAGTTTCCTTTATTACAGTTCACTAAAATACCCTATAGTCTGAGAGTAAAATCTTAAACGAGCGTTGTCATTGTAACTTGTTGACTTAAATTGCTTATTGCCTTTTGTGAATAGGTTCTTCAGTTCCATGGCTGCTGTGTTAACACTGCAGGTTTAGCAGAAGTTTCCTCCAATGGTACCTCCAAATTAGGACACCAGGATGAATAACGCATGATACCTGACCTTAAAATATTTTCTTTTTTTTCTTCTTTCTTTGCAGGTGCCTTACAAATAGAAAATAGTGAGGAGACTGATCAGGGGAAATATGAATGTGTGGCAACAAACAGTGCCGGAGTTCGATATTCTTCACCTGCTAATCTTTATGTGAGAGGTAGGGAGCAGCAGAGCTCTGCACGCTGGTAATGTGTACAATCTGAGAACGGGCTTTACCTGCCCTCCGGTCTTAATCCCATTATTGGTTTTACTTTTTTTTTTAAGATATAATAATACATTGTGTATCTGTTACTACTATTACTAACTAATTTGGGTAGTGATTTATACATAGAGAAAAATTAGACAGTTGTTTGCTGATTTGTCACTCCCTAAATGTCAGTTTCTGAAATTATGTAACACAATACAGAAATGATTGTTATATTTTAGGGGTCTATGTAAAAATTACTTTAAAAGTGTTCAGTATTATTGTTAAAAGACAAAAAATATGAAACCTATGTTTAGTAATCTTTATAAATTTGTCAGGGAACCAGCTCAGTTTTAAGTATGTGCCCAATAAAACAGTCCCATTATTCTCTTATTACATTAATATAGCATTCTAACAGTGTAAAATCTATATGTAGTTTAAGTACAAAGTGAATGCAGGTGCAATGGCTATCACTAAGATTCTTGGTAGGTATAAATATTTCAAGATTTCACATGTTATCATTTATCCAAACAATTTTGTATATTAGATCATTCTGTAGTTACATTGCAGTATAATTTAACATGAACATACACTGACTCAAAGACAAAAAGACCATGAATTGGGCTGTATGTGACTGTTTGACAATCAGAAGCAATCTATCAGACAAGTAGACTTTCCATATTTTTTGGAAGCCTTCTTTTGATGACTTGTTTCCCCTATGACCCCCACTGGTTTTGTGGAACACTACGTCACAGAGAAGAGTCCAGTAGTAGTGGGCAGATTTTTCAAGACTGTGAGATATCTTTCTGCTAATAGCTTATCTCTAAGATCTGTAAACTGATGAATATATTTCTAAATGTAGTTTCTATTAGAAGTCTTGCATATTTAGTTTTAGAAATCAGTTGGTCAGTAAATATTTCCATAGTTGTTATTATACTGTCTAGATAGGTGTAAGTAAAATTGTATCGGTGTGTATGTGTATATATATATATATATATATATATATATATATATATATATATATACACACACGTACATGTATTGTTAAGTCAGCAGTTAACTAAACTAAGCAGAGGAGCATGGTTATACTTATACTAGTGGTCAGACAGAAACAGATGCATTCGTGACATGAGTTGGATAATCTTTCAACTCTAAAGAAAGGGAACTTTATTTGTAAATACTTATAATATTTATTAATGGATTAGTCGCTTTGCAGCTGAAAGCCTGGAGAAGGTCTTTTTTTACTCTCTCTGTGTCTCCCCTATTTTTTCTCTTCTCCTCATGTCATTGTGTTCTGCATCAAACCCCTTAACATCCCTCAGAGCTACGAGAAGGTTGGTGTGTTTTTTTTTGTTTACGTTCTTTACCCACATTTTTACATTCTTAAAAAAAAGAAAAAATGAAAAAAGAAAAGAATAAAAAATTATTTTAGTGACGGACAGTGCAGCTGTCCATGGGCTTTGGGGATTGAGATGATATTGCATTGTGAGACCTCTCTATGCATCCTTTGGTAATGTTGCTGGGTTTTTGCACTTTTCGTCGTCATGGTTATTGGGTGCTTGGGCATTGAGCCTGATGCATGATAGAAGAATGCAACTATCTTTGCATGTATTTTGGTTATTTTACCTGTGTATGTGTGTATTTTTCTTTTTTTTTCTAGTTTTATTATTCTTAAGTTACCAATTTTTTTTGTTTACTGTAATTTATAGTGCATATATTTCTCAAGTTCCTGCCCGGTGTCTGGGTCAAACTACAGTGGGAATGTACTCTTAATTGACTTTTTTTTCACACTAAGTATTTAAAAAATTATAACTTACAGGTCAGTGGTGCATATCATGAATTCATAATTTTAATCGTAAACATACTTAGATAATACATTTATTCCAACTACATATATTTAATATAATTAACTGTAAGTTTATTTTTTAGGATTATTACTTTATAAAATTTCTAGTAGCTGGAGTTTGCACAGGGCAGGAACAGAATTACAAAGAAAAAAAATGTCTTTATCAGTGTTCTACACTATCTTTGTATTGCTTTGTGTTTGCTCTAGAGGAAAAAAATAGATTACACCTTTGTGAAGCTTTAGCAAATTTTACTTTTAAATTTCTTATGCTGAAATCACTGCTAATCACACAGTTTTTGTTACATTGCTGGTCAAATTGCTAACATACATTCATTGTTGTAAAACACTGAACAATAAGGTGTAATCTAAGCCTCCGTTATTTTGTATAGGCTGCACATAATTTTGGCTCCCCTCCCTACATCCCTTTCTTCTGCATTTTGGAATAAGACGGAATGATTCCAGTCTCACCAAAATGGTATTATAATATTTGTCTTCTCCCACCCTGTTTGGAGCCGCCGCTTGCTGACTGTTGGAGTGCAATGAAATAATTGGATTATGTTAGTGCTTCAAATGCTCATACCACAATGTTTTTTTTCTTTACTGTAATTTATTATATTTTATCATTAATTATTTTTATCTAAATCGGGGCTTGAAAATCAGTGGTTTGAGTATAAAATCTAACCTCAAATTGTACATATAGCAAGGAGCACTCACAGAGCATACTTCTAAATGTAATGGAATTGCCTTCACAGGTAATCAACCGTTCTTCAAAAGAATGCATGCGTAACTTAAAGATATATATGTATTACTAGTTTTTTTGCTACCACCAAGAAGAAAGAACATACCAGTTCTAGATCAAATGTTATCAAAAGGTCTATTACCTTTTTTTATTTTAAATGTAAGCACATTGAAATATTTTTTAAAAATACAAGATTTGAAACATTTTCTTCTTGTTGGTATCTTATTATATTGGTGCATTATTAACCTATACCTACTTATATCTACTTATTAACCTATAATAAGTGATTATTGGACAGCAGAATTTAAATGCAATCTGTCAACAGCGACCTCCCTATCAAACTGTTTGCATAGGCACCTCGTTGTGGTTTACCCGATGAAAACTATTTTTCTTTTGTTGTTCTTAGGCTCCATACCTGGGTTATGATATTTTTTCTTAGTATGAAATGTAGGCATTTGGTGCAACGAGGGGGATACCATTGCTCTTGTTGCTCCTTTCTGTGCCTAGCTCCTCCCTTGCTGCTTTGCCACGGTCTGGCCCTGTCAATCAAAGCAGCCAGAGAGGGGCTGGCCTCAGAAATGAGCAGAGATTGAGTGCAACAAGTGGAGTGGTGATGCCCTCATTGCACCAAAGACCTAATCTGCATATTAAGAAAAGTGTCATAACTCAGGTTTGACTCCTTAAGGCAGCCCCTGCTCCTGTTATATATATGAACAAAATAAATGGGTCTCCCTCTCTGTAACTCCCCCTCCCCATGAGCAATAACAGTCAATCCAATCAAGCCAATCTGTAAAGCTAAATTTCCATGCACCATCGATCTCTGGCCACAAGTGCCTTTTCACTACAATAAGAATCATCAAGGGTTAGAGAATCTAAGCTTACAGCGAAACTGCACTGGCTTTTTTATGAGGCAACCCCTTTAAACCCTAGGCAACCAAAATATGTATATTAACATTTCAGTGCAGACGTCCTGCACAGCTGGTTCATTTTGATGGCAGATTACAGCGATCATTTTAGCTCCTAAAAAATCCTAAACACGACGATCAATGTTATATTTTACAGAGGGACACAAATGCTGGAAGCCATCTTTGTGCAATAGTGCTGCTGCCATGGGACCCTGAGAGGTACATGCTGATAAGGCATGATCTGTGTCCTCCCATTTCTGCATATACAAATCACTCTGATCAGATAGTCAGCAGGCTTTAGATCAATAATACCGGTAATCTGAATACAGACAAAAGGGAGAACACAGATTATGTTATGCTTCCTTCAGTTCAATAAAAAAGCAACAAAATAAAAAATAATCAAGGACCATTTTATGTGAAGGTCACCACAAAATATATTTTATATCAAATCCACATTTATTAGCACTAGTTTCAGTCTCTCTAACCCCACCCCGCTGGCGAACAAGGATTTTTCAGCCTTCTTAAAAAACGGCGATTGCCCGATGAACGAGGTTGCTTGTTCATCCTGTAATCAGTGGCAGTATTAGGCTTCATACTAGTGGCATGGGTGTCCGGCAGACTGTTCTGGTGGGTGAACATCCTGCCTGATCCGTGCTGCCGCTAGTGCACTTCTGCAGCCGGAAATACTCTCCGTCCCCATTCTCTATAATGGGGGCGGGCCGGAGTTCCAGCCGCAGCACGGCAAACATGCTGAGAGGCGGCTGGACTAAAATTACAACATGTCGTAGTTGTAGTCCGGCCACCACTCGACATGTTTGCCGTGCAGCAGCCGGAGCTCCGGCCCGACCCCATTATAGTGAATGGGGATGGAGCGTAGTTCTGGCCGCGGACGTGCACTAGCGACAGCACGGATCCGGCTCACTGTTCACCCGCCAGAACAGCCTGCCGCACACCCCTGCCGCTAGTGTGAAAGTAGCCTTACACTGGCAGATCATTGCTGTTCCTACGAATGCTTGTTAGCGATGATCAGCCTGACTATCTGCAGGTGTAAGGCCCCTTTCACACGGACGAGATTTCCGCACGGTTGCAATGCGTGATGTGAACGCATTGCACCCGCACTGAATCCTGACTCATTAATTTCAATGGGTCTTTTCACATGAGCAGTGTTTTTCACGCATCAGTTCGCCGTTGTGTGAAAATCGCATCATGTTCTATATTCTGCATTTTTCACGCAGCCCTGGCGCCTTTGAAGTGAATGGGAAGTGAACGCAAATGCAGATGCAATGTGTGATTCACTGATGGTTGCTAAGAGATGTTGTTTGTAAACATTCAGTTTTTTATCACGCGCTTGAAAAACGCATCAAAACGCATCGCACCCGCGCAGAAAAAACTGAACGAACGTACGCAATCGCAGTCAAAACTGACTGCGATTGCGTGCGGATTGGTGAGGATGCGTGCGGATTTTCCGGAACGCACACTGAACGCATCCGGACTGAATCCGTGACGCTCGTGTGAAAGAGGCCTAATACAGGCCTAAATTGGTTGAAGGTGTAGATTCTGAATAATTCTATTGTTTCTGCCTTGAACGTTATCATATAAAGGACTTTGAAAAAAATGTTTGGGTAGCTTGCACAGTCATGTCAGCGACAGAAGCCGTTGTCTGATCATTAACCATTATAATAACTGTAAATATGGACTTGCACTGAATGATAATGTTAATATCTGTTGCCTCCAACAAGATGGGAAGATACCCCTTTTAAAGATGTATGTAGGGGATCTGTAGGATGCAAAAGTAAACCTATTTGCCAGGGGGCACCGCATTTGGAATGTGGTTATCTCTGATGAGACAGCCTCTTTGAGTTTTCAAGGAAAAAAGGGCATCTTTTCTTTTCTAAATTGCTAGGCACATCTCTGTCACTTAATTGTGTTTCAAGTTTCTCCTGAATAATTTTGTGGCCGCAATTATTTACAGGTAAGCGATATGTAAAGATCGCAGAATTTAAAGTGTCTTTTAGGCCTCTTTCACACGAACGTTGTGTTTTGCAGTCCGCAAATTGCGGATCCGCAAAAAAAACGGATGGCGTCCGTATGGCATCCGTATTTTTTGCGGATCCACTGTAACATTGCCTATCCTTGTCCGCAAAACGGACAAGAATAGGACATGCTCTATTTTTTTTTGCGGGCCACGGAACGGAGCAACGGATGCGGACAGCACACGGTGTGCTGTCCGCATTTTTTGCGGGCCCATAGAAATGAATGGGTCCGCATTTTTCATGTGAAAAATGCGGATCGGAGCCCGCAAAAAATGCTGTCGTGTGAAAGAGGCCTTAAGTGCAGTATCTTGTGATTGCAAAGCATATCACAAAAAGGCTCACAAAATGGCTACCTGAAGGGGGGCAGTGTTTGAATCATAAGTCAAAAAATCACAGAAATGTTTACACTATTCTGTGACTGTTTTAATTATGTGAATGGGGCTTGCAGAAATCCATGTGCTTGCCACCAAAACAACGCAGATGGCTGAAACTGATTTTGAGTCACAGAAATTTCTGCAACCACCTCTGAATACATACAAAATGAAAAATTAGCCATCACATGATATTTATGTGCTCCTGACTTTTACATTGTTCAGGCTTTCTGCTCAGGCTTTCTGCTCCCCTTGATTTCCTCCTTTCCTCCTTGGTTTATACATATTTTCCACATAGCAGTATCAAATGCTGCCACCTCCATGGCCATTAACTGTGTCAACTGTATAGCAGTTATCTCTCAGTACATAGCTGTCAGTGGGCGGATTCTCACAACTAAGCCCCCCCTTATTAATGATGCATTATGGGACCTGACAGACATAAAGCTGAGGGACTTATACATTATACAAACCCCATCATCAGTGTCCTAGTACTATCCTGCAGGAGAGTTGTCATCATAACTTTATGCGATGCTGTTTTATTTTATCTCTTATACTGACTCTGAAGGGGGTCAGGAAAGCCCTGCTCTGTTATTATGGCAGCACATACTTCAGCTGCGGTTTAGTACAGGACAGCACAGGATCTCTATAATGAAACTGTTCAGGTGAATGAAACTTTGGCGAAAGGATGATTTTTAAAATTGTTGCTTGCAGATTAGCTGTCACAGAAAGAAACATCAGCTGGGCATCTAAACCCTTGAGATGTAAGGATAGTTTCACAAAGTTTTATGCAAATCGACTTTGGATGCTTTCACCGTTTTACGGGTTTTGTTCCGAGTTCCGACAGCGTTTCATTTGCAGCAAAACTGATATATACATATCCTTCATTCTCTGGGTCAATACGATTACAATGATAACCTATATTTATAGGTTTTTTTAATGTCTAAATAGTGTAAAAATAAATTTAAACTTGATTTTTTTTTTACATCACCATATTCTGACCCCCAAAACTTTTTTATACTTATGTCTACTGAGCTGTTTAGGGGCTCATTTTTTGCGGGACAATCCGTAGTTTTTATTGATACCATTTTAGAGTGTGCATGACTTTTTGATCACATTTTATTACATTGTTTTGGGTAAGAGAAGCAATGAAAAAATGGCAAATCAGCCATTTTGACCCTTTTTTCTGTTACACCATTACGCCATATTGGATTTTTTTTTAGATTTTAATAGTATGGGCGTTTTCGGTCGCAGTGATACCCATGATGTTTATATTTATTGTTATTTGGGTATTTATTTTTTAATTATACAGAAAGGGGGGTGATTTAAACTTTTATATCTTTTTTATTTTTTATATCTTTTTTAACTTTTTTTTAATTTTTTTTTTACTATTTGAAAGCTCTTTTTAACATTTCTTTACATTTTTTGTGATGATTTTGAAGCTCATATATGAGCCTATAAATAATGTTTTTTAATTTTTGATTTTGTTCTGTCAGGGATTTTTAAAATGAGATTTACATTTGAAATTGCTCATTTCTTATCCTGGCCTGCCATCTGGTGGCCAAAATAAGAATTGCAGTATGAGGCTTACAGTGTTCAGCGCAACTGCCGATGCCCGGATTGGCCACATGGGGCATCTGTAGGAAGCCTGGAAGCGCGAGCTTCTGAGTTTTTGCGCATTTAGATGCAGTGATCTCACTTCATCACAGCATCTAATGCCTTTAATTACCGTGATTAGCAATATTGCTGGTTGTGGTAATTAGCCGTAGGTCTCTGCTGTTTGAAACTTCAGAGATCTGCCGGCCATGATGCCCGCTATACATGCGAGCAGGCGCCATGTTCGCACATCGCTCCAGCGCCGTACATGTACGGCGCTAGTAGCGTACGGGTTAAAGTAATTTTTCCTTGCTTCACCATATTGTGACTTCCATAACTTTTTTATGCTTACATCTACAGAGCTGTTTGAGGGCTTCTTTTTTTTGGGGGGAGGGGCAAGCTTTTTGTTTTTTTTTCATAAAAATGTTTTAAAAACATTTTTTCGCTGTAACTTTTAGTCTTATGATCGCTTTTTCCATAGCCTGCAATAAAATACTATTGCGGTCTATGAGATTTTATCAGGCATCCTGGCTTGCTGTAGTAGTAGTATCCGAAAAGAACCCTTTCACTGCAGGGGCCTTAATCGGAGAACATTGGAGCCCTCCCCCCTCTGTCTAACTCCTCAGAGGTCATGGTTCCTATTGACCGTGGCATCCAAGGGGTTAAATGATCAAAACTATCTCTGAAAACCAGTCACTGCCAGTGGGTGTAAGCTGTATCGTGAGCCCACACCATACGTCCCTTACATGCATGTACTACTTAATTATTATTGCTTGTAAAGGTTTCCAAGGGGATGTGAATTATATATTGTGTTTGGTTTGCTGTGTACTTCTATGTCTGATCTCCTTGCATGTCATACTGAAATAATGTCTGTTATGGAATTTATTAACAAAAATTCTGTAACAATAAAAAACTCAATATATATCCATGTAGCTCTGTGAATTAAGGAGTGATTCTTTGCTTCATTTTCATTCACATATTTATCTGAAGAGTATTAAATATACATAGTTTGTAATGTATGTCCCTGGATATGTAATGCCTTCGTACACTTAAAATCAAATTACCTCACCCAAACTGTAAAAAATATCTGGAAGAAAAAGGATGTCCACTTTGTAAGAAAGTGTTTAAGAGGTTGAGGGTGAATGACTAAGGAAGAAATACATTAAACATGATGCCATTATGTAAATCCAATTACCATATGTTGTTTCTGTCATGGTCCCTGTCCATTAGTGTTTATGGAAAACAGTTAAGTAATTATGTATGAAAAACTTCTCTGATGGGAAGTTCAGTCAATGCAGGTCTGTCGATATGATATAAATGTCTCAGATGGGGAAATATATATATATATATATATATATATATATATATATATATATTAATTATAGTTTTTTTTTCAGGTCTTGGTTTTCATTTTGATTTGGAACTACCGTTTGTTTTGGAATGCTAAAATATTCACCCAACCTATTCATATATCTCTCAGTACACATCCCACATACTGTATGCTTCATTTTCTTTTACAGGCCGAATTCACAGACCAAGTTTCAAACATCAATTAAAGGGGTTCTCCGGGAATTAAGAAAATGAAAATAGTTAAATATTACTTTATTATAACATTGAGGTAAAGAACTGCCACATCCTCCACTCTGCTCTGCTTGTCAGGGATTATGATTGTCAGCTGATAAGATATTCAGCTGAATCTCTGGGAATGGAGTTCATGAAGAGACATGAAGTACAGAGAGGATGGACAGGATAAATTGTGACAATGTGGGGCTATGGTATAGGAGACCGTATACAGGTTCTACTGCTCATTTCCACACCCCACCCTCCTTTCTGTTCTTCATGTCTCCTCATGAATTCCATTTCTACAGAGATTCAGCTGAAGATCGTATCAAGTGTATTCAGGATCATAATCACTGACAAGCAGAGCAGAGAGGAGGATGAGGCAGCTCTTTACCTCAGTGATGTGAAGTAACTTGTCCTGCTGTGTGGATAGGACAGGTATTGTGTGTGCTAATAGGAAGGTGGCCCTTTTATTTCTCCTAATGATGGCTCCCTAGACAAAACAAGTCATTATAACTAATGAAAGGTATTTGGGAATATATGTATAATAAAGTGATACTTTATTATTTTCATTTTCTTAATTCCAGGATAACCCATTTAAAGGGGTTTTCCGAGTTATATATATTGATGACCTATCCTCAGGATAGGTCATCAATATCAGATCGGCGGGGGTCCGACACCCGGCACCCCCGCCGATCAGCTGTTTGAAGAGGAGGCGCGCGCCGTATCAGCGCTGCCTCCTCTTCACTGTTTACATGCTGGCCGACACAGGGGTAGTGGTGAGTAGGTGTAATTACACCTCACCGCCACATTCATTTCTATGGGAAGGATCGCTTCCATAGACTTGTATGGGAGCGATTCTTCCCATTGAAACGAATGGGGCAGTGAGATGTAATTACACCTACTCACCACTACCCCCGTGTCGGCCAGCATGTAAACAGTGAAGAGGAGGCAGCGCTGATACGGCGCACGCCTCCTCTTCAAACAGCTGATCGGCAGGGGTGCCGGGTGTCGGACCCCCGCCGATCTGATATTGATGACCTATCCTGAGGATAGGTCATCAATATATATAACTCAGAAAACCCCTTTAAGTACAGAAACCGAAGTGAGTGAACTGAAGATTTTATAACTGATAAAATTACCTATTTGTATGAGCTTTACCTTCAGTTTTTATCTTTCACTGTAGACAGTCATTTGGTTCACATATGACACTAGCATTTTATTTGTCATTGAGGTCACTGAGGGAAAAATAAATCAATTTCCAGTTAACATTAGGTGATCATGATATGACATGTGATGTCCGATCTGTTTCAATCAATATTAACAACTGCATGGACCTAGCCATTGAAGTGCTCTTGTGTAGTTTAGCCATTGGTTCAGCCCACCCATTAGCTTTTTCAGTAAGCCAATTTACAAGCCCAAACTAACAGCAGTACTGCCATGAATTCTGAACTTTGGCAGCTACTAATTCTAAACAAATTTCAGATAGAAACGTTTGATATTCCTCAGTGGTTGAAACCTTTTAATGGCTAACTGAAAAGATGATGACAAAATTGCAAGCTTTCAATGCTACTTGGGTCTCTTTGTCAGGTGTCTCTTAAGACAGTATCTGAAGAGTTACATTTATATACCAAAGTACATAGAAATGATGAAGTAGATGAGACGAGTAAAGTAAAGCAGATCAATATTAGTGGAGGTGTAAACAAACAAACTGAAATTTCAGTGACTGATTTAAACCAGAAAACCTTTGTGGGTCTTTATCATCTACCTCTTTAGTTCAGGGTCCAGTAACAGGCAAAAAAGGTCAGACATCTTATGGTCATTTAGGTACTTATTACAAAGTACATCTGGTAAGAGACAAAAAACGGAGAGCTGGAAGGAAGCACTCCATGAAAACGCGACATCAGAGAAAGTAATTAAAGATGCATTGGACTGTTCACATTCTGCAGTTTATACTTATGATGTGATTAATTTTTCCTCATTTTCTTTTACTGCAGAACAACTACAAGTCTTATCTTTGGGACTTAATTTTGTACCTACTAATGATTTTGACATATATGGGACTCTGACTGACTATAATAAATTTGTGTGGGACATCACTGTTCAGCGGCATTTTTTTGATGCTGAAAATGTGAAAAGTGATGTCCCAATTATTTCTGAGAATGAAAATGAGTTTGTTAATTTAACATTCAAAGAACAGACATCATTATTGTGTTTGATGGGTCTGGACACCCCACCTTTGTCAGGGGACATCGATCACTCATTGCACTTTAGAACTTCTAATCAGTATTTTTATCCGCTCAATTCACGCACTGATAGTATGGATCTTGTCCAGAATTTATTAGAGAAGGAACTGGTTAAGATATATGATAATGCAAAAAATACTAGACAACAAACGTCAAATCTACCTTCTCCTCTGAGATGCACTGTGTGAATTGGGTGCAATGAGTGATTTAGTATTTAAGATGGCTGACAAAGGTGGGAGTTATCTGACACTTCCACATACAGAAAGCTTACAGGTAACCCTAAGACCACTTTTCAGAAGTCTTATTTAGACCTCATTACTGAAGGGTTCACTTTAGGTGAACTATGCGCCCCATAGTGTTGGGAATTGGATCATTAACTGAGAGGCTGGGGGAGTGGCTGGATTCTTTGTTATAGCCCTTAGTAAAACGTGTTCCTGCATATGTCAAAGATACATCTGATATATTATGGGTTTTTTATGAGAAGAGGTGGTGTGTCCCTTAGGCCCCTTTCACACGAGCGAGTTTTCCACGCGGGTGCAATGCGTGATGTGAACACATAGCACCCATACTGAATCCTGACCCATTCATTTCAATGGGTCTGTGTACATGAGCGGTTTTTTCACGCATCAGTTCTTCGTTGCGTGAAAATCGCAGCATGTTCTATATTCTGCGTTTTTCACGCAGCCCTGGCCCCATAGAAGTAAATGGGGCTTCAGTAAAAAACGCATTGTATCCTGAAGCAAGTGCGGATGCAATGCGTTTTTCACTGATGGTTGCTAAGAGATGTTGTTTGTCAACCTTCAATTTTTTATCACGCACGTGAAAAACGCATCAAAACGCATTGCACCCGCGCAGAAAAAAATTAACAACTGAACGCAATCGCAGACAAAACTGACTGAACTTGCTTGCGAAATGGTGCGAGTTTTCCTGAACGCACCCTGAACGCATCCGGACCTAATCCGTCACACTCGTGTGAAAGAGGCCTAAGGCGTCACGGATTCAGTCCGGATGCGTTCCGGAAAATCCGCACCAATCGCAGTCAGTTTTGACTGCGATTGCGTACGTTCGTTCAGTTTTTTCCACGCGGGTGCGAAGCGTTTTGATGCGTTTTTCACGCGCGTGATAAAAAACTGAATGTTTACAAACAACATCTCTAAGCAACCATCAGTGAATCACGCATTGCATCCGCATTCACTTCAATGGGGCCAGGGCTGCGTGAAAAACGCAGAATATAGAACATGCTGCGACGAACTGATTCTTTAAAAAAATTCGCCCATGTGAAAAGCCCCATTAAAATGAATGGGTCAGGATTCAGTGCAGGTGCAATGCGTTCGCATCACGTATTGCACCCGCGCGGAAATCTTGCCCGTGTCAAAGAGGCCTTATAGTTGGCTTGCGTGCGATGTCACATCATTGTACACTTGTATACCTTTTGAAACAGCAATAGCAGCCTTGGAGCATCACATGTCACTACAGTAATTATACCATTGAATTAAAGCAGTATATAATTGATGTAACCTCTTTTTTGTTAAAACATAACTTTTTTTATGCAATGGTAGTTATTACCTACAAATAAGTGGTGTTTCAATGGGGGCCAAGTTCTCTCCCTCGTTAGCAAATTTGGTAAAGTCTTATTGGGAAGAAAAAATTTTTTGTTTGCAGTGGATAATCCTTCTTTGGGTTTCTTGCATTGGTATGGCAGATATATCAATGACCTGCTGTTTTTATGGGAGGGCGATGTGTCTGCCATACCAGTGTTTGTGGATTACATCAATTGTAACCCTTTTAACTTGCGATTTACGTTTTTTTCTCATCTAACTTGTATTAACTTTTTGGATATTACTTTGATGGGTATTCCTGGTCAAATAATACAAACATCTACATATCGGAAACCAACTGCGGGTAACACCATGTTGTGGGCGAATAGTCATCATCCGCTACACACAATTAAGTCTATACCAGTAGGTGAATTGATCCGCGCACGACGCAATTGTAGCACTGATGTTCTTTTTAAAAAAGAGGTAGATCAGCTTTTTTCACGTTTTTTGGCAAGGGATTATCCTCTGTGGATGCTACAGAGAGCCGCGACTATTGCGTATAACAAGGATAGGTACTCCTTGCTCTTTCATAAACATAAACATAACATCAAAAAAACAACTAACAAAAATATCAGAGAAAAGAATAAGGCGAACGGACACAATATACCTACTGTTGTTTTAACGTATAGTCGACAATTTTCTGAAATAAAGGGAGCAGTAGAGAAGTTTCTGCATGTTTTGTTTGATGACGACAGGCTTACCTCCATCCTAAATGAAGGGTGCAGGGTGGTCTCTCGCCGCCCTCTCACTTTGGGGAACATTTTGTCACCTTCATATTTTTCCCAGACTGGTTCCAAAAATAAAAGTATGTGGTTACATCATCAGGGTTTTTATAGATGTGGTTCGAACCCTTGCAAAACATGTAGATATGCAATTTCAAACTTTCAGGATTCTGTGGGTAAATATACCTTTAACATACATCAGTATTTGAACTGCAATTCTAAAAATGTAGTCTATGTGATTCAGTGCACTGAGTGTAATCTATCTTATGTTGGTAGTACCACCAGGAAATTTAAAACACGTATCTTAGAGCACCTCAATTACATAGACAACTCTACACTGTCTAATGTTTCCAATGCTGCTAAGCACTTTATTCACACACATGCACGTTCAGTGCGAATTTTCAGTGCTTTTGCAATAGAACAGATTAAACACCCACCTAGAGGGGGCAGTATAAGACAGTTGGTTCTGAAAAAGGAGGCTTTCTAGATCTTCCTCTTAAATACACGTCACCCATATGGTTTAAATTTGCGCAAGGAACTCATGTATTATTATGATTAATTTGTGTATTTTTAGGTCTGCCATTTCTTGCTTTTCATGCATAATATTTATTTATATGTGATTGTTACATTTTCTATGTATTATTATATAGTGTGAATAGCAATGTTTTTTTGATTTTATATTCATATTTGTGTGTCTGGCACTTTAAGACACAGGCTGCATCCTGGTTCAAGCTTCAGGTGTACCTTGATTTGTCACCTGGTTATTTCCCCTCCCCCTCCCCCCTTTTGGTTCCACCTTGGGGGAGGAGTGAGACAGTATTTCTTGGCCAGGATGCATCCTGTTTTTTAGTTATGACTAAGGATGTGATATCATCCGAAACCCGTCAATACAGCTAAATGGAGTGTCGTATGTCCATTTGTGTATCTGGATTTTTCTAATAAAGGCTCTTGAATTTTATTCAACTGTGCTGGATCCTCTGCAAGAGACAAACTAGTTTTGAACACAAACATTAACAAAGGATTAACCTACCGATGCAACATGCTCAGATAGCACACTACTATTTTATAAGTTTTGAACTGGTAGAATAGGCTAGTCAGTGTGAAGTCACCAAAATCTAGTTTTGGGGATGTTCACACAATGGCTTTTTCAGAGGAATTGTGGTACGAACAGACACACCAAAACTTTGCTGAAAACATGCCGGCGACTGCATTCTTTCTGCCTCCCATACTTTTCAATGGGAGACAGCGCCAAGGATCGCAGAGCAGTGAGAACAGGTTAAAATACAAATGTAATTTAGAGCACATTAAAAATAGTTCAGCAATATTTTAATATTTTATTTCTGTGCTGAAATATGGTAGCCAAATGTCCCAGACCCAGAGCCTGAATTATGAAACTGCCATGCTCAGGTGACAACATGTAATAATTTCTGTAAGGAGTCATGTTGCCATGAATGAATCCTAATAAGTGAAACCTTACTAAGGCTAATCAACCCAAAAGAGGAATAGAAGTCAGAAGGAAAAGAGACAAATAAGGTATTGGAAAAGTACTCAAAAAGTGGAAAGACCAAATATTCTACACAGTGCAAAAATTGCAGTTGTGTGCCAATCAGAAAACATATGGGTCAGATTTGAGGAACTGGAGGTGACATTTCCATTGGTCACATGGCCTTTGCGCAGCTCAGTTCCATTCCACTGAATAGGATTGAAATGCAATACCAAGCCAGCTGCTGTACAGTGTACGGTGGTGTGCTTGTTAAATTAAGAAGAGGCGGCAGCAGGCCCTTCAAACGGCTTTTCAGCATGGATGTCAGGAGTAAGACTCCCATCAATTAGATATTGATGAACTATCCTGAGGATAAGTCAGCAAAATTTAAAGGGTTTATCTCATGATTAATGCAAAAAATTAAAATAAGGTTTCATATAGTACATGACAACCTCTGTCTAACAAAGCTAGAACCAGCCCTGTACCTCATATGGATCCATCAATTGCTGTATTTGCTCTGCTAGATTTATTTCAAACTGGCAGCTCAGGGGCATGCACTTTCCTGGGGAAGGTGGGGGGGAGGAATGTTCTTCTGCAGCTGGTGGAAGTTCAAAGAAAGAACTGAGCATGTGTGTCCAGAAATTAGAAAAATAACAAACAGCAGGTGATGCAATGTCATTGAATAACTCAGTGGCTATACTAACTTTTTAGTTACATGCAATTACAAAAGCATTCAGATCCAGGAGCTGGTTTGAAAACAAGAATAGAATAGAACATGTTTCGTGGGACAACCCTGTTTAACTCAAAGAAAACTCCTTTAAGAAATAGTAAGGTCACAGTAAATAGTCAGGGCAGTAAGCAGGACAGGCTTCACAATGAATAAAAGTCACTTGCTGTGAGGAATATTGTCATACAAAATGTACAGCTATACAGAAAATCAATGATTGGTTGTTCTAGATATATCTGGCTGTGTAGGGCTATGCATTTCCCTTTGCTCGAGTCTTCTAAAATAACTCCAGTACTTTTTTATTTTATTTGATACTGTGCTCTGCGAGTGCTTCTTTTCTATTTCTAGGTTTGAATGTAAAATGAAATATAATATCCACAAAGGTTTTGTAGAATCCTGTTCTTCAAACTCTGATATAAGATATATTAGAACCAATCGTGCATTATTAGATTCTATTCTAACTATCCTTGTATTTACTTTTTCTCATGACAACAGAGTATATGCATCACATGCTGCTGTTTGTCTGTAAATGTGTTTGCTGACTACATATGGATAGTCAGCTTCTGTCCCATTTCTACTCTGCACTCAGTTATTTGTTGGCCCCATCAGAAGACTTGCACTACTCTGTTCTGTCCGCATGTTACTTTATTTTCTCCACTTTTATTCATTGTATGTTAGGTGTGCCTGAGGATTTGGTGGAGCCTCTGTGACTCTGATCTTTGGAACAGATTTTAATGTGCCAGAATTCAGTGAATAGGAATTAGTGTAAAATTACAAGGATGGACTGTATGGTCTATTAGAACCCCGTGCTTACACATTTATGCAGAATTTTCACATTACACCATTATCACCTTTATTGGCATTTAAAAGCAATGGACACAAGCAACAGTTGTTTTGATAGATATATGTATATATACAGTACAGACCAAAAGTTTGGACACACCTTCTCATTCAAAGAGTTTTCTGTATTTTCATGACTATGAAAATTGTAGATTCACACTGAAGGCATCAAAACTATGAATTAACACGTGGAATTATATACTTAACTGAAAATATGTCTTATATTCTAGGTTCTTCAAAGTAGCCACCTTTTGCTTTGATTACTGCTTTGCACACTCTTGGCATTCTCTTGATGAGCTTCAAGAGGTAGTCACCTGAAATGGTATTCCAACAGTCTTAAAGGAGTTCCCAGAGATGCTTAGCACTTGTTGGCCCTTTTGCCTTCACTCTGCGGTCCAGCTCACCCCAAACCATCTCGATTGGGTTCAGGTCTGGTGACTGTGGGGTACTGCGTAGTACCCCATCACTCTCCTTCTTGGTCAAATAGCCCTTTCACAGCCTGGAGGTGTGTTTGGGGTCATTGTCCTGTTGATAAATAAATGATGGTCCAACTAAATGCAAACCGGATGGAATAGCATGCCGCTGCAAAATGCTATGGTAGCCATGCTGGTTCAGTATGTCTTCAATTTTGAATAAATCCCCAACAGTGTCACCAGCAAAGCACCCCCACACCATCACACCTCCTCCTCCATGCTTCACGGTGGGAACCAGGCATGTAGAGTCCATCCGTTCACCTTTTCTGCGTCGCAAAAAAGACACGGTGGTTGGAACCAAAGATCTCAGATTTGGACTCATCAGACCAAAGCACAGACTTCCACTGGTCTAATGTCCATTCCTTGTGTTCTTTAGCCCAAACAAGTCTCTTCTGCGTGTTGCCTGTCCTTAGCAGTGGTTTCCTAGCAGCTATTTTACCATGAAGGCCTGCTGCACACAGTTTCCTCTTAACAGTTGTTGTAGAGATGTGTCTACTGCTAGAACTCTGTGTGGCATTGACCTGGTCTCTAATCTGAGCTGCTGTTAACCTACGATTTCTGAGGCTGGTGACTCAGATGAACTTATCCTCCGCAGCAGAGGTGACTCTTGGTCTTCCTTTCCTGGGGCGGTCCTCATGTGAGCCAGTTTCTTTGTAGCTCTTGATGGTTTTTGCGACTGCACTTGGGGACACTTTCAAAGTTTTCCCAATTTTTCAGACTGACTGACTTCTTAAAGTAATGATGGCCACTCGTTTTTCTTTACTTAGCTGCTTTTTTCTTGCCATAATACAAATTCTAACAGTCTATTCAGTAGGACTATCAGCTGTGTATCCACCTGACTTCTGCCCAACACAACTCATGGTCCCAACCCCATTTATAAGGCAAGAAATCCCACTTATTAAACCTGACAGGGCACACCTGTGAAGTGAAAACCATTTCAGGTGACTACCTCTTGAAGCTCATCAAGAGAATGCCAAGAGTGTGCAAAGCAGTAATCAAAGCAAAAGGTGGCTACTTTGAAGAACCTAGAATATAAGACATATTTTCAGTTGTTTCACACTTTTTTGTTAAGTATATAATTCCACATGTGTTAATTCATAGTTTTGATGCCTTCAGTGTGAATCTACAATTTTCATAGTCATGAAAATACAGAAAACTCTTTGAATGAGAAGGTGTGTCCAAACCTTTGGTCTGTACTGTATATACATATTATATATATATATATATATATATATATATATATAATAAATAAATATATATATATATATATATATATATATATATATATATATATATATTGGACAAAAGTAATGGGACACCTAGAGGAGATTTAATGAATTAATATGGAGATGCCTCACTCTTTGCAGCTAAAACAGCTTGCACCATTCATCCAGAAGATTATTTGTGAGGTCGCAAACTGATGTTGGACAACAGTGCCTGGTTTGCAATCTCAGTTCTAGTTTGTCCCAAAAGTGTTCAAGCCAGTCAAGTTCTCCCACACTAAACTCACCTGCTCGTGCCTTTATGGACCTTGCTTTGTCACTGGGGCACAGTCATGCTGGAACAGAAAAGGGCCTTCCCCAAACTCTGACCACAAAATTGGAAGTATACAATTTTCGAAAATGTCTTTGTATGCTGAAGCATTAGGATTTACATTCAATGGAACTAAAGGCCTAGGTCAACCCCTGAAAAACAAATACTGATAAAAGCAATATGCAGGTTAGTACCAAGACTTCAACTCTATCGAGGCTGTGAGCAAGAAATCAAAACACACATCTATGAGTTATGCTGTCTTTTCTTTTTTGTGTCTTCATGTGGATGGTGAGTGGAAACTCAGCGTTCTCAAAATTAATCTGTGCAGTTGTATAACTACTACCTGTTTATGAAGACATGAATAAAGAAAAAATGGCACTTTGTGTACCTCATGGATTGTAAGTAGTGATTTCTTGCTCACAATATCCTTATAATTGAAGTCATGCTGCTAAGGGCTTGTTCACATCACCGTCTGGATTCCGTTCTGGCTTTCCGTTATAACATGGTTCGGTCGACCGAAGTTTGTTTACCGTCCAGCAAAACGGAAACCAGACGGATCCGTTATGCTTGCCCATATACTTCTATTATGACGGATCAAAACGGAATGCCTCTAAAGGTTTCCGTTTTGATTTCCGTCTTGTGGATTCCGTTTTTTCTGTTATAACCATGTTACAACGGAAAGCCAGAACGGAATCCTGACGGTGATGTGAACAAGCCCTAAGCTGCATATTGCTTTGATCATTATTTATGGTGTGGATCGTGGTGTAGTTCAGCAGCAGATGGCGATTCATTTATCCTTGTGTGTGGACATTGTTTAATTGAGTATTTGGTCAGTCCACTAAAAAACAAGCCCATAGTATTATCTGTCCTCCACCAAACTTTCCAGATGGTGCAGTCAACCAGGTACTTTTCTCCTGGCATTTGCCAAACCCAGACTCGTCCATCAGACTGCCGGAGCATGTTTCCACCACTCTAGAGTCCATTGGTGGTGTGCTTTGCACCACTCTGTCCGACGCTTGGCATTGTACTTGGTGATGCAAGCTGGCATGCAGCTGCTGAGCTGTGGAAACCCATGCCATGACGCTTCCAGCGCACAATTTGTTTGCTGATGTTAATGCTAGAGGAAGTATGCAACTCTTCAGCTATTGAGTCAGCATAGCGTTGGTGACTTTTATGCACTATAATTACAAGTTCTGCCACTTCATGGCTGAGTTGCTGTGATTCCTTCGACAGTAATACCACTCACAGTTGGTTGTGGCATATCTAGAAGGGAAGAAATTTCATGAACTGAATTTTTGCAATGGTGGCATTCTATATCAGTACCACGCTCAAATTCAGTGAGCTTTTTAACCAATTCTTTCACAAATGTTTGAAAGGGCAGACTGCATGGCTTAACGGCAAGCTTGATTTTAGACAACTGTGGCAACAAGACTGTTTTAATGGAACTAAATAAAACATTTGAATTCAATGATTAAGAGGTGTTTCCCTATACTTTTGTCCATATATATATATATATATATATATATATAGATATATAAAACATTGCTTAATGAACCTTTCACTTTGTAAAAAATTTATGAAGTGTGTATACTTTTCCCTACGTAACGGACTTGCCAGTTGACTCTTACATTACAGTATAAGATGAGTTAGCATATATTTACATTGATTTTTCAGAAATTTTACTCAATACATTACCAAGAACAGAGTCACTGAAACTGGGGCTGCCTCAACCCCTTGATCCATGTTCTAACTCGTGAGGTCTGAAAACTGCATCCACCTATCAGCAAGGGGGATGCACAGAACATGTCACTGTTACTCTCAGCGTTAAGTCCATCACTTTGTTTTACTGCAAATAATCTGTTTAATATCCCACCAGGGCTGGAGGTGTTCATGTTAAACACAATTAGTCACATATGCTTACTTAGCAACTTTTAAGTGGGTTCTCTGCCCTTAATCCCCTGATGCCTTTTTCTACACCCAGTATTATTGCGGGCATTTGCTAGTTGCCCTTATGTTATATTCCTCTGCATTTTCTGTCTTTCCCTTCCTTTTTGTCTTCTCTCCCGTTTTGTTTTTGTTTAATTTTCTTTATCAGTTTAATACCTCTTTTGCATGATGTTTGTGTTTCTGAGAGCTGCATTTATCGATGAAACCGTGTCAGATTCTAAAGAGGCTTCGTTAGGGTTTTTACACCCCAAAACCACAAAAATTTCATTAGAGTTTCTCATCTCTGCTGCTGGTATGCGGTGCATCAAAAAGGTAGATATGCATTTTTAAACTTATTGTATGACACTGGTGCTTAGAGTGGTTTGGCTATGACAAATGAGAGGCATCCATCATAGCCAACAACAGTTTTTCATTTAAGAACAGTTCTGTCAAGGCCATTTGACTCCTGAAGTTAAATATGTCTAAAAACCTGAAACATGTAACTTTCATTTGGTTTTCATAGCCCATATCTGTTGTTAAAGATGAGAAATTGCTAATAAATTTTTGTGTATTATCTGTGCTGTGATGGGTGTACTCCTGATCTATGGAACCCTTTTGCTATGAATTATGGCTTAATGTTTCTATATTCTCACTTTTTGTTTGTGAAGTAAGTTTTTTTATTTTAAAGTCTTTCTATACATTTTTTATTTTTAAAATACATAGTGCCTTTTTAAGTCAGTTTCTTTCTGTATCCTTGTTAATTTACCTGCAGTTCGTCGTGTTGCCCCACGTTTCTCCATTTTACCTGTGAGCCATGAAATTATGCCTGGAGGTAATGTAAATATAACTTGTGTTGCGGTTGGTTCACCCATGCCATATGTGAAGTGGATGATGGGTGCTGAAGACCTAACCCCAGAAGATGACATGCCTGTCGGGCGTAATGTTCTGGAACTTACCAATGTGAAGGAGTCTGCTAATTATACCTGTGTTGCCATGTCAAGTCTTGGGGTTATTGAGTCTGTAGCTCAAATCACAGTGAAATGTAAGTATTTTTCTTTAGATATTGCTATAAAGATGTCGGGACACGTTTACTAGACTTCTTACCACACTTTTGTGGCGTAATAAAGTTGCAAATTATGTTGCATGCCATACGTAGCTGCAGCACAATTTTCAAAAGTGGCAAGAAAAAAGTAGGGCTTGGCTGACCCTTCAAGCTTACTATAATTTATGTCAGAAAGTTGCATAAATTGTAGTTTATATCTACCCTGGCTCATAGCTGGTGTAGATTGAAATTTCTGGTGCACAGACTGCCTGGAGATTCATGAAGTTTATTAAAGGGTCACTAACTTTTCAAACAACTTTTGATTTGTCATAGAGACATATCAAAAGTTTAGATTGTTGCTGTCTGAGCACTGAAACCTCCACAGATCTTCAAAATGGTGGGAGAGAGGAGCGCACATAGTGCGCTTTGTCTCCTAACTGCACGGGACGAGCTCCATAGAAGTCTATGGGTCTGTCTCTAGTCTGTCCCAGGCAGTGAGATGAGAGAGCGCGATATGCACGTGCTTCTCTCCCTTCGTTATAGGGATCATGGTCTCAGCACTGATATGTCTCTATGATATATCAAAAGTTTTTTGAAAAGTCAGTGACCCCTTAAGAGGCCATGACTCTTAATAAATTTGCCCCACTCTGCACCAACTGACTTTATACTAAGACTGATGCTTGTGATGCCATTATTAGTATATCTGCCGATGTCTACAAATAACTATCAGTGATTGGATTTATTTATTATTTAACTGGTTGAACAAAAATTCTGAGAACTGCTGGTTTTGAAACGAACTGTTTTGTTTCCTCTGCCAGCAAAGTTGTTGTACCCAAGTGAACTATTTATTTATTGCTCATTCTCTTTCTGAAACGGATAGGGAATGACAGAATGAGAATTTTTTACTAGAAATGTCTAATTTATGGTTCTCTGTGATCTGGAACATTAAAACTATTATTAGACACCTTGCAGATGTTTAGCTTTCCATTCCGTACAATTATAGCCACCTCAACACTTCAGGCCCTGCTTTTATTATTAGGGTGCTCTGATTAGGAGCAGAGCAACAAAAATAACGGAAGCACCAGATTCGGCATTAAACTTACACAAATGGAGCTAAACAGACTCTACTGACAACAGTGAAGTCTGTTCCGTTTCCATTTGGGAACCTGTTTTTTTTTACTCGACAAAAAGTTTTTTTGTCCTGTCTATTTGACAGAATATGTGATGGAGGATCCAAATGGAGCCTCCAACGCAGATGTGAACAAGCCTTTAATGTGTTTTACCTTGTTTGATTTTGTGACAGTAGATTTTATTTCTTGTTTTTCCCCCCCAACTTATTAGCCCTTCCCAAGGCACCTGGAGCTCCTGTAGTAACAGAAACCACTGCTACAAGCATAACAGTCACATGGGACTCAGGCAATCCTGATCCTGTTTCTTATTATGTGATAGAGTACAAATCTAAAACACAGGATGGACCATATCAAATCAAAGAGGACATCACTACTACGAGATACAGCATTGGAGGCTTAAGTCCTAACTCTGAATATGAGATTTGGGTGTCAGCTGTAAACTCTATCGGCCAAGGACCACCTAGTGAACCTGTTGTAACACGTACAGGGGAACAGGCACCTGCAAGTGCACCACGAAATGTACAAGCTAGAATGCTTAGCTCCACTACTATGATAATTCAGTGGGATGAACCTGTGGAGCCCAATGGTCAAATAAGAGGTTATCGTGTTTACTACACTATGGAGCCTGTCCAGCCAGTCAGCAACTGGCTAAAATATAATGTGGATGATAATCTTTTGACTACTATAGGAAACCTATTAGAACATGAAACCTATACTGTCAGAGTATTGGCTTTTACTTCAGTGGGAGATGGACCACTATCTGATCCAATTCAAGTAAAGACACAGCAAGGAGGTAAGCTGTTGCTTTGCACACACACACATACTGTACATAATAAAAATTAGGTTGTAGCATGCATAGTTACCATAAATAACATATTTTAAACATGTTCTTTATTTTACAATACTAGATATGACCATTAAGTAAGACTGAGTTAGCATGCACATGTTTTGCAGTATGTTTTTTTCTCAATAAATTTAATTAAACTAAAAACCTGATGATAACACTTTCATCTCTTTTCCTCGGTTTTCTCATTCCAACTACCAGTGACTTCAGTTATGAGTTTAATTATGAATTATCATGACTAAATATTTATTTGAGTCCTATAGATTCAATTAGGTTCCACAGAATTTCTTTGAAAAGCATACTGCAAAAATACGCAATTGTAAGCTCATGTACACTGGTGTATACTGTATTACCTTTGAGTTGAATTACCATACAGACATATATGAGGATCAACTGAAGCTCCTGTCTAAGGCCTTATTCACACAACCCTATTTTTAGTCCGCATCTGATCCGCATTTTGTGCTGGCCGTATGCGTATCCATTCACTTCATTGGGGCCAAAAAGATGCGAACAGCACACTGTTTGATGTCCAGATCCCTATGTCCATTCTGTGGCACCTGGAAAAAAATAAAACATGTACGATTCTTGTCCTTTTTACAGACATGGATAGGACTTTTTTTTATAGAGGGCCGCAAGATGCAGAAAACACACGGCCGGTATCCATGTTTTGCAGATGCGCATTTTGAAAACCACAAAACAGGCTACGTTCGCCCTAATACAGAAGTTTTTTCTTCTGTCCTATTCCACTTGAATCTGTACCATCAGCTGGTGTACTATGTATTATGGAGTTTTGTCTCCTAGTTCATTCCTTCTAGCGGAGAATAGCTCTAATAAGTGATTTACTGAGGCTGTGCACACAGGGCCTAAGACATTTTGACAATGTGTGTTACCCTTTAGTGCACTTAAATGTTTTCAATGTATATTATCCAATGTTTAGTATAGATATTTAAAAGATGGGATGACAAATCATAATTTAGGTGAACATTCTAACTGTGTCTGATTCTGAAAATGTCCTGTTTGTTACCCTCATCATTAAATGACTTGTCTGGCCAATGATTTTTTGTTTAAAAAAAAAAAAAGGTTCAGAGTGCTTTAAAAAGAATAAAACAAGTTTTACAACCTTTCTGCTTTTCATTTACAACAAAACTGCTTTTCATTTTCCAATGCTTCCCAGGTCCCCTCTGGTCTCTGTACTTCCTGGTCCCTCTCAGCATGGAAATGTGACCACTCGGCCAATCACTGGTCGCAGCAGTGACCTGCTACATTCAGTTATTGGCTTAGTGGTCACATTTCTGTGCTGAAAGTATATAGACTGGTGGGGGACCAAAGAAGTGTTGGGATCGGTTAGGTGGGTGTTTAATTTTTTGGAAGCATTCTGAGCCTTTTTATTTTACTGGCTAGACAACCCATTTAATTCCCTATTTGGTAATAGCTATAATTAAGCCAAGAAAGTTTATGTTTATCATGATAATAGTTAAATTAAACATGCTGCATCTACCATGTAAATGAATTCTGTTACCGGTACTGTTATTGGAAATGCACAATGTAAAAACAGCAGTTTCCTCCTTAACCTGTAGAGGACCAGCGTCGTACATGTATGGCGGGCTGATTGGGCGGGTGCAGGAGCTGCGCCCGCTCGATCAGCGTCACAGACCCGGCAGTCACTGACAGCCGGGCTCCTGCTGCATATGCCGGCATTGGTGAAAACTTTGATGCTGGCGTATTAACCCGTTGTATGCCGCGTGCAGAGGGTTTGCGGAGGGTACAGGTTCCCTCCGCCTCCCCATCGGGTCCCCACGCTGCAGTGACGGGGACCCAATGGCGGAGAAGGCAGCCCGATGCTTTCCATAGGCATCGGGGCTTGCCTTCTACGGAAGCCTGTGAGATCCAACACCAAGCAATCAAAAAGGCATAAGCCCCCCAAAATAGTACCAATCAAACCGTCACCTCATCCTGCCCCTACATAAAACAATAGGGCAAAAAAAACTATGGCTCTCAGAATATGGAGACACTAAAACATGATTTTTTTTGTTAAAAAAATGCTTTTATTGTGTTAAAATAGTGAAAAAAAAATAATAAAAAGTAGACATATTAGGTATCGGCTCGTCTGTAACAACCAGGTATATTGAAATATTGCATGACCTAATCCCTCAGGTGAACACCGTAATAAATTAAAAAAAACTGTGTCAAAAATTTACATTGCAAAAAGTGTAATACCAAGCGATCAAAAATCAAAAAGTCATATGCACCCTAAAATAGTACCAATCAAACCGTCATCTCATCCCCAGTCGCCAAAAAAATTAAACAAAAACTATGGGTTTCAGAATATAGAGACACTAAAAAAATATTTTTTTTCAAAAATGCTTTGTTATGTAAAACTGAAACAAACAACCAAAAAAAGTAGTCATATTTGGTAATGTTGCGTCCATAACAGCCTGCTCTATAAAAATAGCACATGCTCTAACCAAAAATCATATAAACCCTAAAATAGTACCAACAAAACTGCCACCTTATCCCGTAGTTTCCAAAATGGGGTCACTTTTTTTTTTTTTTGGAGTTTCTACTCTTGGGGTGCATCAGGGGGTTTTCAAATGTGACATGGCAACTTAAAATTATCCCAGTGAAATCTGCCCTCCAAAAACCATATGGCGCTCCTTTTCCTCTGTGCCCTGCTGTGTGCCCATAAAGGGTTAAAGGGGTTTTCCAGGAGTTTACTATTGATGACCTACCCTCAGGATCAGTATCACTGATCAGCTGTTTGAGAAGGTACCAGCACTCCTGTGAGCGCTGCTGCCTTCTCGCAGCTTACCAAGCACAGTGCCGTACATTGTACAGCGGCTGTGCTTGGAATCGTGCTCAGCCCCATTCACTTGATCTGAGTTGCTCCTAGGCCACGTAACTGATGAACGTGACGTCACTGGCCTAGGAAAAGCTAAGAGAAGGCTGCGGCGCTCACGGGAGCGGCGGTGCCTTGTCAAACAGCTGATCGGCAGGGATCCCGGGTGCCACCAGAAATACCCAAATTAGGGCTTGTTCACATCACCATCTGGATTCCGTTCTGGCTTTCTGTTATAACATTGTTATAATGGGAAAAAAACGGAATCCACAAGATGGTAATCAAAACGAAAACCTTTAGAGGCATTCCGGTTTGATCCGTCATAATAGCAGTATGTAGGCAAGCATAACGGATCCATCTGGTTTCCGTTATGCTGGACGGAAAACAAAGTTCGGTCGACTATACAGCTTTGTCACTGTTTCATAATTTTAGCTGAACTTATAAATATATTGAGTCATTTTCTATTTCTATGTCCCTCCAAGCCAGAAACTGGTTTGTGACTTTTTAAATGCTATTGCACCTAAATTTAATCTCAAGTGGCATTTTAATGCCGCCCTTGCTACTTTTTTAACCCCTTCCCAACTGCCCACTGGATATATACGTCCTATCTGCACATACCCCATGCAGAAAGCACGTATGTAAACGTTCAGGCAGCATTTTGACTCCAGCACTGATCAGCACTGGGATTAAGGCTTCTACAATCTAGCAGGAGCAAGTCGGGTCCCGGCTGTGAGAAGGAGGAGAAGACAGGAGTGGTTTATTACTGCTTCTGCCTTCTCCTGTGCTGGGAGGACAGCACTACACAAGCACAGGGGGGCTCTGCCGCTTCCTCTGTTAGTCCCGATCACGTGGCCGCTGGGGTTGTCTGGGGCAGGAGCAGAGCTGCAGGGTCTAAGGAGACCCTTATCATCTCTGCCTGTGTGTAATGCCCCCACAGAGGGCTGTTTTCTCCTGTAAAAAAAAAAAGTCAGTGTTCTCCAGAGGTCTTTTAATGTCTCCAGGGGGACATATTATGTGCCAAAAATAAATTAAAATATAAGTAAAAAAAAAACTAATAAAAAAAAAAATTATAAAAAATTAAAAATGCAGTCGCTAGCAGACACCGTCACCATAGTATCCCCGTTCTCTCAAACCTATACATGTATATGAAAATGATCGTCACAAAATAGGGAACCCATTGCAATAATTACTTTTTGTGTCAGTTTTAATATTTAAGAAATAAAAAGCTATAATTAAAAAAATACTTTTTAATAATAATTAGCAGTATTTCTCCAAATTAAACCTAAAAAAAGGGGAAAAAAGCCTGTAAAAAACATTCTAATAAAAAGTCCCAAGTTAAAAAAAAAATTGCAAAAATTATTTTGGTAGTCAAGCAAATAAAAAAGCTAGGGTCAACTTAACCATCACATGCACAAAAATCACAAAAAGTTGCCTGGACATTAAGGCCTTTTTGGGCCCGGTCATGAAAGGGTTAAAAAGGGGAGTTGTGGTGGGAGAGGAAGGGGCATGGTGTAGGCAGGATCATCAGCACCGGCAAAGTCACTATAATTTACGCCAGTTTACTAGCGTAAATGCCGATTGAAGCCTATTCCAGCTACCAACTGGAGTAGATTTCAATCTAAGCACATGGACTGAAAGGAGATGCAATTAATTAATGAGGAAATATGAGCCTCATCATAAATGAAACACATGGTTTGTCTCAAAGTGGTGTTCCGGCCTCGGAGCCACCAACCCCAGTGTACAGGGTACTGTGTACCCAGCTAAAAAAAAATATACGTCCGAAGTCCTGCTGGTGGCTTGATCTCATGACCGCTGTGGCCTCAGTGGGGCAACATCACTGGCACAGTGGGACTGTGGACAGATGTGTCATGCAACCAGGATGTGAGGTGGAGTTTTTGGGTATGATGTGTTTATCTTACCTCTTCATCTCTGCTGGGATTTTCTTACCATGATATCTGTCTCTAAGTTGCCTGTTGCCATGAAAAATAAGGAGGCAGCCGACTGGGGGAAATCCTCAAATTATTTTGTACATAAGTGAGGAATTTTCAATTGGATGACTTCAAGCGTGGAATGCGATTATTTACACAGAAGCTCTCTACCCAATAAATTGCATGGACTGCATCACTAAGAAGGCATACTACCTGTGCACTAAGAGAGCCGATTTCTACTGGCAGCATCTTTGTTTAAGCAAGTAGTGTCACTTTGCTATCCAAACCAAGTACAGGCATATGTGTTTATCTTATGGGAGGGATGGAAGGCAAGCCACAACATAATGCTATTCACACTGTCCCTGTATCGAACAGGCAAAGGAAAGGTAACTCATTTTGAAAAAATTGAAAGGTCATATCATCTACACCCTATTCAGAGAAGGGAAATATTGACACTAGGTAGGGGCACTGAAAATCATTAGGCTTCCCCTATCTTAGTTTTATCTTCTGGGCTTGTTTTGGGTTTCCATTTTGAATGACTGGATGCAGTCCACCATCCATCTTTAGTATCATACAGCCACTGTTCTTCAGAGCCACCCTTGGCATAAGGGACTGGAGGTTATGAGGTAGTTAGCACACTATGGGGCTGTAGTGGTCACTGACATCTCAGGAACAGAACCACGGTGTGTGCGGGATTTCCCAACCCACACTTTGCAACCAGTTAATAAGTTAATACAGGGCCACAAGCAATTAACAATTATAAGGAAAGAAAAAGAGTCACCTATGAGAGAGAGATCTGAAATGTCTCTTTTAGCCTAAGTCCCCAGAAGCAAGACCCATAGAGGAGGAGAGACAAGTAAGAAATCTTACCTGTGCCGCTTAGCCTGTCCCATGGGCCCTCCCATCAGGGTTGCGTGCACTGGGGCTAGAGACTGCTGGACGTCTCTGCCAATTCACCATCTGATAAAGAGCTCTGGTACATCTTCAAATGATGACCTCTTGTCTTACAGAGAACAAAGTTTTAGGGAAGTTTATTTAGGACAACGATAAGAGGTTTACAAAGATAGTCAAGAGATTAAGAAAATATGGAGATGGTCAAGTGGCCTGTCTTATTGCCTAAAGCAACGGGCTTATCAGACATTTATTTTGGCCACCTGCCACTTGGGCATTCTCAGTAATAGTAAGAGTTACAGTAGTATGTTATTAACTGCAAGAATATGTTGTTTGGAACACCATTACTGTCTGTAATATTTTAACCCTGAGATTGACTTTCGCCAGCTTCCCTGTTTCATCAGGGGGAACAGTGGATATCACACGACAAATTACTTTCTAGCATATCTAGATTTGTGAAAGCCATCTTTTTATTATGTCAAAGGTAGTGCATAGAATATAATATAATCAGGGGCAGATTGGCCATAGACCTTACAGGGAAATTTCCCGGTGGGCTGATGCCCATTGGGCTACCTGGGCCCTCCTCAAAGTCAGCCAGTGGAAGTTTTTAGCAATGCATTTTGTACTGCTTGCAGTATTTTGTGATGGACTGTGGTATTTGGCTCTGTTGGGGTAGTATAATGTGCCACAATATGGTATTGCTGTCTCTGACTTTCGTCAGTTTGGAATACTTTTAGTATTTTTTCCAGGGCCACTTTATATTCCCAATCCGTCCCTGAATATAATATTGGCAATTAAATGTCAACCACTTGTTAGCCTGAGAGTTATCCCTACCAAACCTGCCATACACCTGTACACTCAGCTCGGAACAGGCAGTTACATAGTCAGCACGGTTGAAAAAAAGACCATCATGTTCAACCAAGGGATAGGATGTGAATTTTAGGAAAGAGCAGTCAGAACCTGACTTCTACACATTTAAATAAGCATTAATGATTTATTTAATTTTTGAATTAATCTAAGCCCTTTTTAAAACCATCCACTGTTACTGCTGTGACCACATCCTGTGATAGACTATTCCATAGATTCACATTCACAGTTCATATGGGATAGAATTCTTGTGACCTCTGGAGACTGAACTTTTTCTTCCCTAGGCAGTAGCAGTGCCCCTGTCTTTTGAGAGGATTTTACATGGAACAGTTTTTCACCATATTGCTTGTACAAGATATATATATATATATATATATATATATATATATATTTTTTTTTTTTTTAAATTTGTACATGTTAATCATGTCCCCTCTTAGATGCCTCTTTTTAAGACTAAATAAATGTAATTCGTTTAGTCTTTCCTAATAACTAAGGCCTTGTTCAGATCTCTGTCAAGCAGATCTGGCAGGCTGTTCCATCAGAGAATAGCTTGATTGATTTAGCTGGATCTGGCATTGCCAGATTATTTACTTCATCTCAAAACCTCTTTGTCTGTAATGCTGGCCAGACAAAAAACATTCCATGCTACGGTTTGTTGTCCGGCTGACATACGGCATTTGTGCCAGATCAGGCAATTGGATCTGTTTAATTGAAATGAGAATGAGGCTTAAGACCCTCCATTCTCCTTATCAGTTTAATTGCTGTTCTTTGTACTTTTTCCAGCTCCTAGGCAAACATAACAGCATTCTCACCAAATGCAAAATCTATATATAACCTAATACATTTTGTATGATAAATGAGGTTCTTAGCAAATATACTGTGTTTTGATCAAAAATTTTTTGTGCCCATTCACCACATCAAGGTAACCTCAGTCCATGCGGAAACCTACTCTATTTAATATCTATCTCCATTCCAGTGGGCATCTAAGGAGAGCAGACCCCACACATACGCTGTGCTACAATTGTTACCTCTGTGTGCCATCAGGCATCCAGTGAGAAGAAGAGCAAACTCAGCTAAATGTATCGCCTTAATAAAAAACACTTGTGGAATGGATGGGATGATAGGAGTGCATTCAGACTTAGAGGTAGCCAAGTATGTACTTCAAAGACAAAAAAAACCCCACAAAAATTATAAGCATACCCTGCAAGATATGAGAAATAGATACACGGGTGTAAATGGTTATAATTAAAGAGAAAAACACAGAATATAACAGAAAACTTAAGGCACTAAATGCAAAATCTATATATACACTAATACAATATTTTATATGATTAATATGAGGTGTTACCAAATATTTTGTGATCAAAATCTGTGCCCACTCACCACAGCAAGCTGACCTCAGTCTGGGTGGGAACCTACTTTGTTTAATACCTGTCTCTATGCCAGTGGGCATTCAGGAGAGCAGACCTCACACATATACTGTGTTACTACAGTTGCTACCTCTGTGTGCTATTAGTCATCCAATGAGAGGAAGAGCAAACTCACTATTATTGTATCACACTAATTAAAATCATGTGTGATATGGATGGGATGATAGGTGTGAATTCAGACTTGGAGGTGGCCACACCTCCATGTATGCTCTACGAAGAAAAAAAAACACAAACACCAAAATTATAAATTTATTCTGGACCATATGAAAAATAAATACATGGATTTAAATATTTATAATTAAAGAGAAAAACACAGAACAAGTTACTCTCAAGGTACTAAATACAAACTCTATATGTAAACTAATACTATAGTTTATATGATAAATATGAGGTTCAAAAAATATGTGTGCCATTGCGGTACACCACTTTTAACCAGGGATCATTCAGAATAGGAATCATTGACCACATCTGTCCTTCAGTCTTCAGACCTTATTTTATCTATTAAGCTTCTCTGAGTATCAAATGCCTTTGCAAAATCCAGAAACACTACATCCACAGACGCCCCTCTGTCCAGGCTTCTACTCACCTCCTCATAAAAACAAATCTGGTTAGTCTAACAACCTCTGTAAACCCATGCTGGTTATCACTTATCATATTATTAACATATAGTCCCTTGAGTCGTTCAAACATTTTTCCCACAACTGATGATAAAGGGGTCGTCCAAGTTATATTTATTGATGACCTATCCTCAGGATAGGTCATCAATATCGAATCGGTGGGGGGCCGACATCCGGCACCCCTGCCGATCAGCTGTTTGAAGAGGAGACACGTGTCGTGCCGGCGCTGCCTCCTTTTCATTGTTTACCTGCTCGCCATAACATCCGCAGCGGTGAGCAGGTGTAATGACACCCAAGCCGTCCCATTCATTTCAATGGCAGGGCTTTTTCCCATACACTTGTATAGGAGCGATTCTTCCCATTGAAATGAATGGGACATTTAGGTGTAATTACACCTGCTCACCGCTGTGGATGTTACGGCGAGCAGGTAAACAATGAAGAGGAGGCAGTGCTGGCACGGCGTGTGCCTCCTCTTCAAACAGCTGATCGGCGGGGGTGCTGGGTGTTAGACCCCCGCCGATCTGATATTGATGACCTATCCTGAGGATAGGTCATCAATAAATATAACTTGGACAACCCCTTTAAGCTTACTTGTCTATAATTACCTGTAGAAGACCTAGAGCCCTTTTTTGAATATGAGCACCATATTTGCCTTGCGCCAGTAATTTGGCACTGAACCAGTCGCTAGAGAAACTCTAAAAATTATGAACAGGGGCACAGTAATAACTGAACTGAGTGCTATAGGAACTGTTGGGTGTAACCCATCTAGACCTGGAGTCTTGTTCACATTTGCCTTATTAAACTTAGCCTGGACCATTTAGTAACTCTGCCTTTCCCCCTATACCATTATTTAGAGTACCTACCTGCTCTGACCTTGTTTTTTTAGCATTTATATATTAAAATAATTTTTGGGGATTTATTTTGTTGTCCTTTTCCAATTGCCATACATTTTGCTGATTTTAGCTCTTTTTTTACGGATTTTATTGCCCTTTTTACAGAAGTTGTAAGCCATTTGTGATATAATTTTAGCTATTTATACAGTACTTGTTATCTACAGGGATAAATTTTGCCATTCAATTACCCAACACATATTTAAAACTACCTAATTTATCCTGTGTACTGTTGTGTGACAACAGCTGTTCCCAGTTCATGCCCTGAACCTCAACCTTTTTTGAAATTGTGTTTTTGCCCTTCCAACCAGAGTTTGCTTCTTATAGTTTAGGGGGGGGGAATATAATTATATTGTCGTCACTATTACCTAGTGTTTCTCAAACAGTTACATTTCTAACACGCTCCGCATCATTAAAAATTACCAGGTCCAGCAGAGCATCACCTCTGGTGGGATCTTCTACACACTGGCCCATAAGTGGTCCTGTAGCAAGGTGAGGAATTTTCTCCCCATTACAGTTGAAGCAGAATCTTGACCCCAGTCAATATATGGCAGGTTAAAATTTGGGGGTGGGCCGAACTCGGATGCCTTCTCTGCTTCTGATCTTAGATGCGGAGAAGGCATTCAACAGGGTCCACTGGGGTTATTTGACAGCTGTGCTAGATAAATTCAGAATACCAGATACAGTAAAAATAACTATTTTGGCACTATATTCATACCCCTTTGCAAAGGTCTTCATTTCGGGCTACTCTTCTAGAGAGTTTAGCATAGGCAATGGAACGAGACAGGGCTGTCCATTGTCTCCAGTCATGTTTACTTAATTTAACCATGTAAGCCCATAGCTAATCCAGTTTGTATAAATTCTCCCCATATAAATGAGCTAAGTATAGTATAAGATACTTAGATTTTCAATTACCAGCAAAACACTCAGACCTTTATCGACTTAATTACGAGCCATTGGTGATGGACATTGAGAGGAAGTTGCTTTCCTTACAGAAAAGTTATTTCTCTTGGTTGGGATGGTTGCTCGCGGTTAAAATGTTTATATTACCTATCATATTGTACAAGTTTCATCCAGTTGTATATCCGCTACCTGATAGATATATAAAGCGATTGCAATCAATATTTTTATTTGGTCCAATAGGAGACCAAGGGTGAGCTTTAAAAGTTTGACCCGTCCATGGCATCAAGGAGGTCTCGGAGTTCCAGTTATAAAACAATATTATAACGCAACTGTACTAGCCCAATTAAAAGACTGGTGGAGGCCTGGGCAGACAAAAAGGTGATTGGAGATAGAAAAAGCAACGATGCAGGCCTGTTTAATTAGCCTTTTGGGAACATCAACATCTGGTGAGACAGATGGGAGAAGGACCATCTTGTCTACTATTTCAGCAACTTTTGGATAAATTATGTGGGTAACCAACCTGATAGTTTGGAAGTGAGTTGGAAGCGACTCCCTCTCAACTTTATACTTACTAAGGCTCTCAATTTGGATTTATCCAACTGGTATAGATGTGGAATTAGTGGGATAACCCAGCTTTATGAAGGAGATCAGCTGCTAAGTGTTGATGAATTGAGACATAGATTTCAGCTTTCTCATACGGAGTGGCTTATATATTTAAGAATATAACATATCTTATTGAGGCACTCAATGTCCAGTCTTTGACTGGCAGAAGAGCAGTTGTGTTACTTTATGAACAAAATTAGATATCCCAGAGGCATTTCAATGTTCTATACATCTACATGCTCTACACCAGTGTTTATGAAGCTATAACAGTTTGAATATTGGGAGAGGGATTTAGGGCATATTTTTGATATTTCAGATTGGAAGAAGGTGATACTCTGGCCCAAAAGAATTGGGAAAGGAGTGGCTATGTTGGAACTGTCACGGAAGATTGTGCTTCGCTGGTACCTTATCCCGATGCAAATCGCTAAAAAAGAGAAAGGCGGCTCAGAGTTATATTGGAGAGGGTGTGGACAGCGAGGCATGATCTTCCATATGTGATGGAGTTGCCCCTTTGCAAAACAAGTTTGGAAGAATACGTTTTCCTTTGCCTCAATGCTACTGGGGATTCAGATTTTTTTTGGGTATGGATAAAATTCCCTCCTCTAGTTGTTGTATAATTTCCCATGTTATGCATATTACATGGAAACGGGGTTTTCATATATCGATGGAGGAACTGATTCCACCTTTACGATATATTTATGCCATGTAACAATTGATGGCTATATGTTCCCAAAAATCAGACATATTTAGGAAAGACTGGAAGCCATTTGTACAATATTTGAAGCAATTGGGTACGCCATTTGCGACATCTGTGGATCTTTGATACCATGGTTTAGAGGAAAAGGAATAGTGTAATAGACGGTTTGAATAATAAATGGTGATGAGAGCATACATAAAATATATTTTTGTATGTTTGTACATTTATATAAGTGTTTAATTATGAATATGTGCATTTGAGCATTGGTATAATTGATTATGACGTTGAATTATTTTAATCATGTGGAAATAATTTGATAAAGAATAAAGATTAAAAAAAAATATCCCATTATGACCAGTGTACCAGCCTGTGCAGCCCATTCTATATGGTTATACAGCTGAAATTATATCGCTTTATTGAGAGGGTTCTATCTCCTCATTGGGGAGGTGTGGACAATAGAGTACACCAAGTATTATTGGTAGTAGTAAGTTAAAAGCTGCCCAGTCCTTATGTCTCCTGACATCTGCCATATAGGGGGGTGGAGTGGGGAGTGCACAGTTTTCACATCATACCAGGACTAACATGGAGATAAAATGTGCATTTTTATATATTTGTTATGTAACAGTAATGTTGATTTCAAGGTGATTGTGGTAATATAACAAAATGTAAATTTATGATCACAGATATTAACTATATAATGTTTGCTTTTTTTATAATGATATTTCAACAGTCCCTGGCCAGCCTATGAATTTTAGAGCTGAAGCTAAGTCAGAAACCAGCATTAGCCTGACATGGAGCCCCCCTCGTCAGGACAGCATTGTGAAGTATGAGGTTTGTTACAAAGAAGGAGAGCGAGGAAGTGAGGCAAGTCTTTATTTTCTTCCATTACATATGGAATTTTATTATGATATATACTGTGAAGAATACTTTGTAATAGTTAAGATCTGTCTTAACAGAATGTTAATAAAATGTCTTTTGAGTTTATAATCTTCCCACATACTTCTATTTTTTTTAATATACTGAATTAAGTAATAATGCAGTAATTCTCTATGGGGGTGGAGACAAAGTGTGGAGCATGGACATGGCACTTCATATGCTCCTTGTAAATATGAATTTTTGATCAGTCCTATGAAATCTGGCCAGCCAAGAGAGCATTCTTTAAAATGCTTGTCAGAATGTGGCATAAATGAACGCTATTGACCCTCCCCCCCATCAGATACATCTGCAGCTATACTGCTACTTCCTATTAGGAAAAAAACACAAGCAAAGCGGAAGCAAAGAAATGAAAGAAGTTCCACCTAAAAAACAGAGCAGAAGTCTTAGAGACTTACCAACACCCAAAAGGGATAACTTTAGGGAAAGGTCTCCTTTGCAGTCTTATATTCAATCTTATTTACTCAATTCACAGCTAATCAGCATAAGTGTTCTTTCATAGGAAACCCACATCAGGAACGTAAGTCCAGATGAGTCAGACACTAGATAGAATGAAGCACGATAAATGCAGACTGCTAAGCTGAGAGCGGGCGAAACCTTGGGTCAGGAGATTTGTACAGCGTTTGTTACGTGTTGGTATTTCTTTTATTTTTGCATGGATTAAGCCTATCAGTCTGCACTGATTCATTCTATCTAGTGTCTGACTTGTCCAGAGTTGCATCTCTGCCGCATGGTGTGAATATTCCAAGGGAGTTCTACATTCAACATTGGGCTTGCTTGGATTTGCAGCTGTGCCTCCGATGTGGGTTTCCTATGAAAGAACACCTGTGCTGATAAGCTCTGAAGTGAATGGAGTAGATACGATTCAATGTAAGACTGCAAAGGAAACCTTTCCTTACCTTTTGGGTGGTGGCGAGTCCCTGTGGCTTCTGCCCTGTTTGTTAGGTGGAGCTTCTGAGCCTGTGGAACGTGCGTTTTCTATTTGTGTTGTGAATAGGGGTTGATTGGACCAACCCATTGTTCCCTTGTGCTCCGTTCCTTTTATACAGTTAGGTGCCTGACTATTCATACAGTATCTGGAGGCAAAAATGAGACAGTTACCACCTTTTAAGCTGTGAATTTATTTTTTTAATATCATATCAACTACCTGTGTAGCATTTCAGCTCAGATTTCACAAAATGATTATTATTATTTTATGCATTAGCATCCTGCTGTCCCCAATGGGGCTCACAATATAAGTTCCCTATCAATATATCTTTGGAGTGTGGGAAATCTGAGTACCCAGAGGAAACCCACAAAAACACTGGGAGAACATACAAACTCCATGCAGATGTTAACCAGATAAAGCACAAAATGCCATAAAGATAAGAAGTATTCTGGAGCTAATGCTATGCTTGTTTAGCAAATTAGAGATTCTTGGCAAATATATTTTGTACAAAATTATCTGGGCCCGTCCACCAAATCGTCAAGGTGATCTCTGTAGAACGGGAACCTACTGTAACACTATTTCCTACCTGTTATGTGCCAACCTTGGCTTCCGTATAATCAGGGGGTGTTGGTTCCACATGTATGCTGGGTCCCTTCTGCCTTTTGCCATTTATGGTGCTTCAAAGGCCTCCACTAATACAGGGATGCAGGTACCAAACATGCATGCCGTTGCATTGTATGTATTTTCCTTTCCTTGTGCATTTAGCCATAGCAACGTGCACCTGCGCACTGGGATGTGCTGACTGAAATTCCCCTTTTTTTTCTTTGTAAGTTTGTACTGGAGGTGTGGCTACTCCATTTAGTCGTGCACTCCTGACTAGCCCCGTCTGCCCCATAGGCTGATTTTAATTAGTGTAACTATAAAGCCGAGTGGACTCTGCATGCATGTTTGGTACCTGCATCCCTGTATTAGTGGAGGCCTTTGAAGCACCATAAATGGCAAAAGGCAGAAGGGACCCAGCATGCATGTGGAACCAACACCCCCTGATTATACGGAAGCCAAAGTTGGCACATAACAAGTAGGAAATAGTGTTAGGTTCCCGTTCTACAAAGATCACCTTGACGATTTGGTGGACGGGCCCAGATAATTTTGTACAAAATATATTTGCCAAGAATCTCTAATTTAATAAACAAGCATAGCATTAGCTCCAGAATACTTCATATCTCTATGGCATTTTGTGCTTTATCTGGTTAGCAGTGTGCCGTTGCATTGTATGTATTTTCCTTTCCTTGTGCATTTAGTCATAGCAATGTGCACCTGCGCACTGGGATGTGCTGACTGAAATTCCCCTTTTTTTCCATGCAGATGTTGTCCTTGGTTGAATTTGAACCTGGGACCCCAGTGCAGCAAGGCACCAGTGCTAATCACTGAATATATATATTCATTGGTAAGTGCTGTGGAGTTTCATATATATATATATATATATATATATATATATATATATATATACACAGTACAGACCAAAAGTTTGGACACACCTTCTCATTCAAAGAGTTTTCTGTATTTTCATGTCTATGAAAATTGGAGATTCACACTGAAGGCATCAAAACTATGAATTAAAGGGAACCTGTCATCTCCGAAACACCCCCTGAACTAGAGTAAGCGTTGTATAGTGTAAGTGATGCTGAATCTGAATATGTAAGTTTTATCTTCATACTCACTTCTATTCTGACGCTGTGCTCCCACAAACCTGCAGTAAAATGCACTCACAGGACTCTTCTTTGAGTCCTCTCCATTATGTGAGTGAGCACCGGAGTCCAGTGAGTGCATTTTACTCCAGGTTTGTCAGAGCACAACATCAGAATGGAAGCGAGCATGAAGATAAAAATTACATAACCAGACTCAACGTCACTTACACTATACAACGCTTACTGTAGTTTGGAGGGTGTTTCAGAGCTGACAGATTCCCTTTAACACATGTCGAATTATATACTTAATAAAAAAGTGTGAAACAAGTGAAAATATGTCTTATATTCTAGGTTCTTCAAAGTAGCCACCTTTTGCTTTGATAACTCCTTTGCACACTCTTGGCATTCTCTTGATGAGCTTCAAGAGATAGTCACCTGAAATGGTATTCCAACAGTCTTGAAGGAGTTCCCAGAGATGCTTAGCACTTGTTGGCCCTTTTGCCTTCACTCTGCGGTCCAGCTCACCCCAAACCATCTCGATTGGGTTCAGGTCTGGTGACTGTGGAGGCCAGGTCATCTGGCGTAGCACCCCTTCACTCTCCTTCTTGGTCAAATAGCCCTTACACAGCCTGGAGGTGTGTTTGGGGTCATTGTCTTGTTGATAAATAAATGATGGTCCAACTAAACGCAAACCGGATGGAATAGCATGCCGCTGTAAGATGCTGTGGTAGCCCTGCTGGTTCAGTATGCCATCAATTTTGAATAAATCTCCAACAGTGTCACCAGCAAAGCACCCCCACACCATCACACCTCCTCACCATGCTTCACGGTGGGAACCAGGCATGTAGAGTCCATCCGTTCCCCTTTTCTGCGTCGCACAAAGACGCGGTGGTTGGAACCAAAGATCTCAAATTTGGACTCATCAGACCAAAGCACAGATTTCCACTGGTCTAATGTCCATTCCTTGTGTTCTTTAGCCCAAACAAGTCTCTTCTGCTTGTTGCCTGTCCTTAGCAGTGGTTTCCTAGCAGCTATTTTACCATGAAGACCTGCAGCACACAGTCTCCTCTTAACAGTTGTTGTAGAGATGTGTCTGCTGCTAGAACTCTGTGTGGCACTGACCTGGTCTCTAATCCGAGCTGCTGTTAACCTGCGATTTCTGAGGCTGGTGACTAGGATGAACTCATCCTCCGCAGCCAGGGGCGGACTGGGAACTTAAAGTGGTCCTGGAAAAAATACTAAAAGTGGCCCTGTTTTGTAGTCGGGTCCAAACTGATGAAAGGCAGAGCCAGCAATACCATATTGTGATACATTATACCACCCCAACAGAGCCAAATACCATAAAATACTGCCAGCAGCACAAAGTAGGTCCCCAAAAGCTTCCACTGGCCGGCAGTGAGGAGGGCCCAGGTGGCCTTCTGAGGAGCGGCCCACAGGGAAATTTCCCTGTAAGGTCTATGGCCAATCCGCCCCTGTCCGCAGCAGAGGTGACTCTTGGTCTTCCTTTCCTGGGGCGGTCCTCATGTGAGCCAGTTTCTTTGTAGCGCTTGATGGTTTTTGCGACTGCACTTGGGGACACTTTCAAAGTTTTCCCAATTTTTCGGACTGACTGACCTTCATTTCTTAAAGTAATGATGGCCAATCGTTTTTCTTTACTTAGCTGCTTTTTTCTTGCCATAATACAAATTAGTCTATTCAGTAGGACTATCAGCTGTGTATCCACCTGACTTCTGCCCAACACAACTCATGGTCCCAACCCCATTTATAAGGCAAGAAATCCCACTTATTAAACCTGACAGGGCACACCTGTGAAGTGAAAACCATTTCAGGTGACTACCTCTTGAAGCTCATCAAGAGAATGCCAAGAGTGTGCAAAGCAGTAATCAAAGCAAAAGGTGGCTACTTTGAAGAGCCTAGAATATAAGACATATTTTCAGTTGTTTCACACTTTTTTGTTAAGTATATAATTCCACATGTGTTAATTCATAGTTTTGATGCCTTCAGTGTGAATCTACAATTTTCATAGTCATGAAAATACAGAAAACTCTTTGAATGAGAAGGTGTGTCCAAACTTTTGGTCTGTACTGTATATATATATATATATATATATATATATATATATATGAAACTCCACAGCACTTACCAATGAAGGTACAAACTCTTTTACTGAGACATGTACACCATGTGTGAAAGAACAAGTCTATGGCCGTTTTGCATGCTCCCACACACGAGGCAGATGTAGGCTTGTTCCTCCACACAGTGTGACTGTGTCTCAATAAAGGAGTGTGTACATCCATCAGTGAGTTTTGTGGTGGTTTTTCTACACGTTGTGGATGTTGAATCTTGTGCTATACATATAATCCACTGAGCACTGTTCTGAGATCAGGTGCACAAGGTGATACAGGCGACTGAATTTAAAGTGGATTTCTGTGATACTTGCATTGCCTTTTTAAAGAATGTAGGCTCAGAATTTTTAACTAATACATTCATTACTTTTGAGATGGAAGTGCCCATTTTTTTATAGTCTTCACAGTTAACAGTGACAGCCAGCATGCTCCATAGCACAGCCACATCCCCTCGTAACAGTGAGAGTTTCCTCCTATAGCAGTAACATAGTGTAATGTTTCAGTAGTGTCACAAAGCAGAACTTACTGGTGACAGGAAGATTGTTCCCATAGCAGTAATAACCTCAACAACAGAGGCAGCCAAAGTCTTAGTTAAAGCTGTGGCTGTCTCTGTTATCACAGCTGTGGCTATAACTTTTAAGGTGGGTTTTTGTTGTCTCTGTTAGGGCTGAATATGACTATATTGTTATGGGGGCTTTATCTGTCAACTTTAAGAGGACCTGTCACCAAAAATGCAATGCAATCTTCAACTTGCAAACTTGTAATGTTTACATGTACATCTACAGCCCTTTAAAGTGCTATCGGTACAGGAGGGATGTGTTATCAGTGAATGACAGCTATCTCTTTATGCACACTTATATACAAAGTGCTATCAGACACATCTCTTATAGCAGTGACAGACACAGCTCTGATAACAGTGACAGGCACAGCTCTGATAACAGTGACAGACACAGCTCTGATAACAGTGACAGACACAGCTCTGATAACAGTGACAGACACAGCTCTGATAACAGTGACAGGCACAGCTCTGATAACAGTGACAGGCACAGCTCTGATAACAGTGACAGGCACAGCTCTGATAACAGTGACAGGCACAGCTCTGATAACAGTGACAGGCACAGCTCTGATAACAGTGTCAGGCACAGCTCTGATAACAGTGACAGGCACAGCTCTGATAACAGTGTCAGGCACAGCTCTGATAACAGTGACAGGCACAGCTCTGATAACAGTGACAGGCACAGCTCTGGTAACAGTGACAGGCACAGCTCTGGTAACAGTGACAGGCACAGCTCTGGTAACAGTGACAGACACAGCTCTGGTAACAGTGACAGACACAGCTCTGATAACAGTGACAGACACAGGTCATAATAAGTAACAAAAAGCAACAGCTCTCACCTCCTTCACGATCAAGCACTGTTGAGCTCTGGCATGCAAAGTGATCTACAGAATGAGCTGCCAGTCGTGATCATTACATTATTAATCTTTGAGCATATAGTGAAGATCTGTGCAAAGGATGATTATTCAGTGGTCAGTCACTAGTAGAAATGCCACTCCTACTAAAAGCTCTCTAACAACCACAATGCAGGTGAAGCACTGTTTAGCCTTGATCTGTATTATTGTATGTAATAGGCCAAAACTGTGTAACTCGTACATTATAGGACATATATTTGTTATTTTTATCTATGTAAACATTTGTCAAAAAGAAAATTGTTGGTTACACCCTTAAAAAGTTATATTTTTGCACTTATGTGACTTAAAATATACATGTAGGAGATTTCTACATGACTTTAAAATCAGTGTAAAAACACACCTGTTTTATATTTTATATGCAGTGTTTCATATTCTGCCTTGTGCACCTCATTTTCACCATCAGAGTACTTTACTAGAGAATAACGATGCGCTGATACTGTATTTTTTAACAGATCAGAAAGACATTTGATCCTGCAACATCTTATTTAGTAGACGGCCTAAAACCCAACACAGAGTATATATTTCGCCTTGCTGCGCGTTCTAATCAAGGTCAAGGTGCTTGGACATCGGATATTAAAGAGCGCACAATGCAGTCTAGTAAGTTTCCCCTTTCTTTATCACTGTGGAAACAGAATCAAGCTTTTTGGGGGTAGATTAGAGCATTTTTTAAAAATATTTATAATTGAGAGCTTTATGGCAGAATGTATTTTATTCTAATTTGCTTTCACTAACTTTGGATTATTAGCTATATTTCATGCAACCATAACCATTACATCTGTCCAAAAATAAGTTAAAAAAATGGCCTTCACATCAAAATGTTTTTGAACGTGTAGCTCTTAGTAGACATTTTGATGTGTTAATGTGTAGGGAAAATAAACCATGTTTATATATTTATATTATATAGTGTATGGTCTTCGATGTTTATTTCTGATTTATCCTTTTACCTTATCAGCTTTTTTTTGGCATTCTGTCCTTCGTTAATTCCAGAAGTTAATCACATAATATCTAGTCTAGTAAAAATGACATTTTATGGTTTAATAATTAGTCATCTGATAATCAATCAACATCTTAATCTGCGCTAATGAATATAAAATATTCTCAATTTGTTGCCTTAAAGAGTTTGTCCCATCTTGGACCTTTATAGCATATTGCTAGGAAGAACAGGACCCTGAAGTGAATGAATAGCAGACAGCTTATGCTTGGCATTCTCTCCATTCACAAACGGGCTCAGCTATTTTTGGAAGTTCTATAGCAGTGAATGGAGTGCAAGCCTTGCAAGTTTGGTCAACCCCTCCATTCATCATTATCGGACTGTCTAAATTAGCCAAGCCAGGGTTTGGTCTCCTTTCACATCGGAGCCCCATCGGAGAAAGGTGTAGGTCCCACCTCTGGGACCCGCTCCTATCAGATATTTATGGCAAATCCTAGTGATATGCCTTAAATGTCCTAGATGGAAATACCCCTTAACATAAGTAATTGCCCACATTTGCCCTCTACATTCATAATCTCAGTGTCCTTCAACAATGTCTAATGTCACCATTACCAGACTTAAAATGATATTAGGGTTTCAGAAAATAAGCGTTGATGACCTTACAGATGCTCTGCATGTTACACTACACTACACTACACTACTACAGTTATCAACCCACTTTCACGTACTGTAACAAGTTGGGCACCTTTGTGTCCATGACATGACCAGGACAGATCTGTATTTGCATGTTTGACAGCTAAGATGATATAGAGTGTCAGGGATCGTTCACACTCAGTCCACAGGAAACAAAGGCAGTGACACCAAAAGTCCTGTTATCACCTTTATTGAAGGCTCTCTTTGGCTCAGACAGTAGTAGTCTCCGGGACGCAGCCGGGTCACACCACAAAGGTCGAGTAGCAGTCTCTGTTCCAGCAAAAGGTCTGCAGTTCTGGCAGTGTTTTCTCACACTAGTGCCTATCTTCAACTCAGACACACCCTGCACTCTGCTGCAAGTTTAAATATGAACTGCAGACATGGGACATAACAGAAACCTGTAGTGGATTGTGGGAGATTAGCTCCCACCCTCTCTGTGCTAATCTCCAGTAAAACCAGGCCCGGATGGTTGTTTCCAGCCTTTACTGAACAATGGCTTCCACCCTCTAATTAGTGGACACCTTAAGTTTCCTTGTTCTACTCCACCAAAGCTGTGTACCTTGGTGGCACGTCCTAACACACCTGAAACATAGACACTTTTAAAAAGTCTCCAACAACATTCTGAGTGGAATGTACCTTCCCTCATAGATGCATCCTGTCACTGCCTTACAAGAGTTTGAAAAATGTGAGGCATTACCTAAAACTTGCCATACACTTAAGCTGTCGGTCAAATCTTCATTGAGCTGACAACAATGTCTCCCGATCTTCTGATGCATATGCATGCTCAATTGAGGATTAGAGGATTAAGAGTGAATGACAAGGGGAGAAAGCAATTGTCAGAATCCTCCCCATCTTCCTACTAACAAGAGATTGGGCAGTTGAAATCCAACTTTCCTTTCTCTCCCCTGACATCAGCTGTTGGGGAGTGTCAGGAGAAAGTCAGGATCTGCTGGCATACAGATAATCTGGCCGGTAAATTGCGTAAACACTGCCAGATTTGGAGCTAGCTACCCAGTTCAACAAGAGCTAGAAAACTTAAAGGGGTTATCCCATCTTCTGCCACCGCCAGGCGCAGCCCCCTCGCAGCGCTCTTAGAAACGAATGGGAGCACACCGCGCTTGCGCGGCCACCGCCCCCATTCATTTCTATGCTGCCGCCGTAAATAGCCGAGCGCTGGCAACCCGGGGTCCTCCAGGCTCAGAGCTCCCCCGCTTCAGGGGAATAGCCACTAAACAGTCTGAGGTTAAACACAGTACCAAGAAAAGAGATGGCAAAGAGTAATCATGGTAAACAAGCAAAAACACAAAAATACTCAGTATTTGCACAGAGTTTTCTAACATACAAGAACCAGTTCAAAAATGCAATAACTGGCATTGAGCAGTCCCACAGCAGGATTTACGTAGAGCACTGATCTCACTGATTGTCTATCAAGCCAAGCCTCCTTCTGCTTTTCTGCTTCAGAACTGGTGAGCTTGTCAGGCTATGACCTTTCCTTGGGACCCTCTAATCCATTGGAGGGACCCTCTAACCCATTTGAAGTTCACAATACCTTGCGCCTCAAATTCAAGATTACCTCTAGGCAGGGTATCTAGCTAGGCAGAATATCTAAGTCTGCTATTTAGTTATGGACATCTGCTGACGATTGTGTATAAATATGTTCTGGCTTGGTAGCTCTGTGTTTTGTACCTCAACTCTGGACTTGCTTGTAAATCCTCTGTGTACTAACTGCAGTTTGTTTTCGGGATTAACCTCTTGTCTGCTGTATTGACTTCTACTGATACTGGTATTCTAACCATGGCCATTTCTGTATTAATCCCTTGTCTGCCTTATCCATTCCTCCTGCTTCTGACCCTGCTTGTTAACTGCTCTTTCCACACCAGTCATTCTGGTAGATCTACTTCTAGTTAGTTTGCACCAGTTTATGTACCTTACTTCGCAGCAACCATAGCAACAAAGGCAATCTCTAAGAACCTGGGGGTCGCCTTAGCTTCCTACTGACGAGAGTGGTTAAGAAAGACTGTTAGTGGTTTCGGAGTTTGCTGGCTGTGATTCCGGACAGTTACAGCAGTATTTGATTGCACATAACATCTGAGGATCTCCTCCAGCATGTGGTTAACACATTCCGTTGCCCATTACATTCTGGGAGTAAGCAGAGGAGAACATCAAGTCTACTTTAAGCTTGTTTTCTGAGGCCAGGAGATCCATTATGAAATCCCTGAACAGCTTTTGGACTCCAGCTACCTACATTATAAGGTCTTTCATATGCTTTTCCAGTTTAGAAAAACAAGCAATAAAATTTTGGCAAAGCCTAGAAAGCTCTGGAGAACGTTATGGATTTTTGGCTGCACCCATTCGTCAATGGCCCGCACCTTGGCATAGTATGGATCCATAATAAAAAGTTACCTGTAATAAACACATGATCTTAGACCTCTATTTTTTTTCTCTCCAAAAAAGAAGTCACATTCTAAAGAAGATGACGGAGGCCTCATGAATCCCTTACACAGACTGTCAGCAATATATTGTTTCAAAGCCTGCCACTCTGGGAACTGACAGATTGAAACCTTACTCCTTGGGCTGATTGAAACCAGGTACCAAATCAATAGGACAGACATATTCCCTTTGGATTGGCAGCTGGTCACATTCCAATACATCTGAAAATACTCTAAGAAATTGTGGCACGGCAGGGAGGTAGGTGGAAAAGGAATTGAGAGAAAGCGACATACAGAAGAAATGGCAGTCAGGGTGCCTTGACAATATCACCAAGACACCAGTCAGCCACCAGGTTGTGCTTACGTAACCAGAGATATCCAAGCAGAACCGCAGCGGGTAATGTATATGCATAGCACCAACCAACTCTGAATTCACAGGAGTCATGGAACAGATCATAACGTGAGACAAAGGGGTGTTGTCTATTGCTGTAACCTTAATAAGAACTGACAATGTGATAAGGGGCAGATTCAGCTCTTTTACCATCCTGGAGTCTTATCCATTTGGCTGCAGCCCCACAGTCAATAAATGCCTTTTCACAACAATTATACATCTTATAGGACAACATCAGTGGCAAAAAAACTATAGAGGAAAGAAAGAAGATAGCTAGGTGGGCTTCCTCTGACCCACCTATGCATTGGAGTTTTCTGACAACTGGCGTTTCAGACCAGAGTGAAGCTGATGTCCCGAATACCCACAGTTGAAGCATGGTCCATGCTCTCTACATTGGCTTCTCTGATCACAGGCAGTTTGCATGATTTCAATTTGCTTTGGGATCATCTGAGGAGGACAGAATGGCAAGGGAGGATGTTGAACGCTCAAAACGAATCTCCCTTAGGTGTCTATGCAGTCGAGTCACCAGAGACATGGTTGATTCCAGGGTAGCAGGAAGAGGGTGATGGACCACAGTGTCCTTGATGGCCTCTGGCAACCCTCAATGAATCTGAATGAGGAGGGCTGGCTTAGACTCAGTGGCCCTCTGCCTAAATGCAGTATTCTTCAGCCAGACATTTACCCAGTCCTGAACAAATTATTTTGCTCTCCGTTACTGCATCACGGTTAGGGTCATGGTAGAGTAGCCGTGCCCGCTGCTATCCTGCTATCTGTAGTGGGCACCGGAATCACATCTCTCACCTATCCTGGCAGCCGGTCCCCGCTAGCTCTTCTCACCCCTCCTGTAACTGTGTCCCACATTGAAGCACTAGCATCAGGCTGCATGGGCTCTTCCTGTCTTCCCTAGGGCACGTGTACATCTCCCAGCTCTTAAAGGGCCATTGTCCAATTGTTTCAAATCTCTGCCAGCCAACGGCTGGTCACCTTTGGGTATTTGAGGCACTTCCCATACGGAATGATGCCTGACCTTTAAGTGCCAAGTTTGTTAGCTTCCATTTAGGCCCCATTCACATGACCGTATATTTGCGGGCCCGCATTACTGCAGACCCGCAAATATACGGGGGCCGCCCGGCGCGTGTTCCGCAGCACTCGGAACACACGCCGTGAGGCCCCATTGAAAATGCCTATACTTGTCCATGCGATAGATACGGTCCCATTTATACAGTCGTGTGAATGGGGCCTTAAGGTGTGTTTTTCTATTAGTTTGCCCATGTACTGAACTTTTCCCGTTTATAGACTCCGACTCTCTGCTGCCTGCTCTGCCTTCTGCCTAGTTATCATATTGACTCTCTGCAGCCTGCCCTGACCTCGAATAGTTTTGCAGATATGCACAAACTCTGCCTGTCCATACCTTGACCTGTTCCTGACTGAGCATTGCCTAATCCCTTGATGCTTTGCGCCAGTGTCTCTGACCTCCATGTGTCAGCTGCCACTACACTGATTCTGTTCCAAGAGGTAGTGGCCTGGTGGCTCCCCTGCAGTGAGTTCCAGATCCCTGTATAGGCAGTTAAAGGGTGAAAACCAGGGAACTGCCAGGAGAATGCCCTTAGGTATAGCCCACAGCCAAAGTGGTTAGTCCACCCCCACAGTTTGTTACAGATGTTCACAGACACCAGCTTAGGAGAGTTAAGAGACAGTGATAATGCCCAGGTCTGGGAATCACCCTGAAGAAGGAAAATAACTATGCCTACCTGCTAAGCCTCTGAACCTAAAGACCTAGACCTAAAAAAGCTTACAGCTTACTCTAAAAGTGGTAAATTCTTTACAGTTGCCAGAGAACTTATCAAGATGATCCATAAGCTCTTGTATAGAGGGAACAACTGCTGCCGCCTGAGCTTCCTGCACCTGTAAACAGATTACAAGGTCATGTACAAGCTTAGTTAGGCCTGAATGTGAATGAGGAATTTATTTTGGGCCAGTTATTCTGTGATGGAACTGATGGCATACAGGTGACCCATCCAGAAAACTGTGCACCCACTGCTGGAGCTGGTGAACTTGTGCTGTAACAATCCTGTAACTACAGGGGCTCTGACTACAGAGAAATAGTGACCTCCATAAGAGAGATCCCACTCAGGGACCTAACTATTTAACCCTGAGCAGTCTCTGAGGTTGGTAAGTAATCCTGTCTTGCGTCCACCAGGTAGCTGCCGGCAGGTGGATCAGACAGGTTGAGCAGTCGTACTAGCCAGGGTCAAAAACAGAGCAGTAGAACATCAAAGCCAAACCAGTATCCTACAGCAATAATGAAAAAAGCCAAGAGTCAGAACAAAGAGAGAGAAAGGTAGAGAGATGCAAAGTCAGGAGAATAGTCAATAAACAGTGCAAGTCAAACACAGTAACAAGCAAAGAGTACTTGGGTAAACAAAGCAAGAATATTGACAATATACAGACAATAATCTAGCACACTAATATAACTGGCATATAGCAGTCACACAGCAGGTTTTAAGTAGAGCGCAGGTCATTAATGAGGCTCTTATAGATTGTATCAGTTACATTTGCCTGAAAACACAGTTTAGTTTTGTGAAATGTTTGTGTGTGATACCATTATGTTGTACTGTTTATTCGTATGGAGACATTTTAATTTCACCTTCCCAAACATATACAATGATACTATTCTAAAGTCTTGAGAATGAGTCTCACAGGCATCTCCAACATTGAACCTTATCCATGTTTCCACAAAGGTAACATATACAACACAAAACAATTTATTGCCTCTGTCTAAAATTTATATAGTATAGAACTAAATAGACTAGATGTGCTTGAATATGGTAGGATTAAACGATACAATGAAGCATGCCTTCTCTGAATCTTTAAAGAGGACTTGTTGGCTTCATGTGTCCTGTTTAGTAATCAGATATACCATAGCTGACTGCTGCATGATAACTGGTCTGTCAGTAGCAGTTGTCTTCCCCCAGCCAGTGCTCTGCCGCTATTAGACATCCTGCTTGGGTGTGTTAGTGAAGGGGTTTAAGTGATCTACCCAACTCATTTGTTTTGGCTCATCAAATTCACAGCAACAGTGTTTGGCTGATTGTACAGTACACTGTACTGGGCACACGGCATGAGAAGCCTTGCCTGTCTATCACTGTTTTATTGGCTCGCAATAACTGATGGAAATAACTGATCAAATAACTAACGTGTGAACCAACCCTAGGAATTAAAACTTTATATTTTAGATATTTTTGCAATTTCCCATTCATTGGCTGCAGCAAATCACAAATCACTGGGTGAGGCTTATTTTAAAGGGGTTCTAAATATTTACATATTTAATTGTGCTAGAAACATATTATTATATTAGTATTATAAATGTACACCTATTAAAACCAATACAAAGAGAGGGCAAGTAAATCCAGTGTCAACAAGTACTATATAAGGGTTTAAAGGGGTTGTGCTGGCCATACATATTGATGATCTATCATCAGCATCTGATTGGCGGTGGTCCGACACCCCCAGTATCAGCTGTTTGAAGAGGAGGCAGTGCTCCATGCGAGTGCTGCTTCCTGTTCATCACACCACGAGTCGTCTCCTCTGGAGTGGTGATGTAGTGTAATTACAAGTATTCTCTCCATTCATGTAAATGGAGCAAGTACTTGTCATTACACTGCACTGCCAAAACGTCAGGCAGTGTAATGAAGAGTAAGTAGCGCTCACATGGAGCACTGCCTCCTCTCTGAACAGCTGATCGGCGAGGGTGTCTAGTGTTGGACCCCCACCGATCATATTTTGATGACTTATCCTGACGATAGGTCATCAGTATGTATGAACTGCACAACCCCTTTAATTTCATCCATGGGATGATTGGAAACCTTTTTTAAAAATGTTGATTGTGGCAGAATTCCTCTAACTCTTTCAGGACACAACCTATTTTAATTTTTTTTTTCTTCTCTGCCTTCCAAGAGCCATAATTTTTTATTAGTTATTATAGTCAAATAAACTTATGAGAGTTTTTTTTTTATAGGACAAGTTGTTTTTAATGGCATTGTTTAATTTACCATAGCTTGTATTGGGAAACGGGTAAAACTAAAAAACAAAATGGAATTCCGCCAAGATTCTTTAGGTTTCGTTTTTACAGCATTCACTGTGCACTAATAGTGACACAACAACCTTATTCTGCGGGTCAGCATGATTATGAAATTAATAACTTTATAAAAACATTTTTTCTCTTTGCATTACCATATTCTGACCCCCATTACTTTTTAATTTTTCCATCTCCAGAGCTGTATGGGCTTGTTTTTTTCAGGGTTGAGCTATAGTTTTTATTGGTACTTGGGGTATATATGACTTTTTGATCTGTTTTTATTTTGTTTTTTCTGGGGGTGTGAGGTGACAGAAAACTGCTAATCAGCCATTTTTTCCATTACAGCATTCACTGCGTAGGAAAATATTTTTGATATTTTAATAGTTTGGACATTTTTGGACGCAGCAATCCTAATTATGTTTATTTTTGTATTGCTTATTTCTATATGTGAAATTGGGAAAGAGGGTGATGTGAATTTTTAATATTTTTGCATTTTTTTGCACAACTTTTTAAAAATTTTCAGTCCCCTTACGGGAAAGATGTGATCATCTGATCATCTGAACCCTTTTACAATACACTTCAATGGAATGTTATTGCAATCTATTGGATTTTCACAAGCTTTCATTCCTTGGTATTTCAGGTAGCTTGCTATGACAGCACTGTGATCACTCAAAAGGCCCCAGTCTGTCATAACAACCAAGCAGAGTCCTGCAATTTCACCAAGAGGGTTCCTGGTCATGAGTGGGATTCATGTTATCTCAATTCCGGTCATTGCAATCCAATGCCAACTGTATTACACAGCTGGCACTTGCTGAGTGGGCTCGGCACGTAATGCCACTCCATACACTTACATTGCGCCAATGACGTACAGGTACATCATGGTGCATGTAAGGGTAAAGCTGGCCTTACACATTAGATAAATGTCCGTTGAATCTTCAGATTTTGACAAGACTAGCTGACCATGTATATGGGGACCTCCCAACTGTACCCTGATGGCAGATGGATTGCAGCTACCTGTTTCTTCTGTGCTGGAGGAGATAAACATCTGCCAGAAGAGTCTGGGAGCTTTTCTCCCCTTTTCTCAGGGCACATGCATGTCTGGCCAAGCTGAGCGAGCAGGTATATGGAGGTTTCAGATAGGTTTTTATAATGTATATGGCCAGCCTTAGGCTTCTGTTTACAGCTCTTTAGCACCTAGGGAAGCCAGGGTTAATCAATGTGTAAAGATCTGTACACAGAATAAAAAAATCTGGCTCCAAATCAGGTTACAGGTTTTTCTGCAGGACTAGGCTTTCACTAGAGGGAGCAAATTGAAAATCAATTTATGCTTGTAATGTTGAACCTGTCTATGTTCATGTTAGTTTTGTTCCTAGTGTCAACCTTCTGCTGCAGAAATGTATTTGGTTAGCACATTGTGTATGTGCATAGAAAGAGCACTGTATTAAGAGCATAGTATTAAATGAATCATTGTATTTACTGGATAAAAAAAACTATAGTGACACTTGAAAGTGAATGTCCACCCAAAATGTGATTATATTTTATTTTCTTGTCTATAGAAGTTCAAAATGTACTGATCAACTGAATTGTCTTATTGTTTCTTTATAGGAGTCAGAGCTCCATTTTTTGCAGAACTCCAAATCCCCAGAATATCCATAAATTAATTGATAAACTTATGGCTATGTCCATTGCTAAAGAGCTTACTTCAAATTTATTATTAACAGTGGAAAACGCGAGTGTGAGCAAAGCCTCGCCTTTTATCATTTTACTATGGCTATGCATGGGATTTGAAGTTCTGTATGATAAAATTCTGCCCTCTGTAAAGACAGATTAAAACATTAATCAGGACATCATATTGGTCCTTAAAATGTCATGTTACACTCCTTTGCTCCTTTGCATCTTGGAGCAGACAAAGTAAAATATGGGGGACTTAAAGACCAAGTAGAGGGCTGAAAGCAGTTATGTTTTGCATATATTTTCCATTTGACATGGCATTTAGTCATCTTTATTTGATCATGAATATTGGTGTATTAAAATCTAAAATTTGTATATTATGGAAATACAGTGATATATAGAATTGGGATGGTGATGGTCATGTCCCAGTCCTTTCTTCCAGCATTAATCTGCCCTGCACTCTTTTCTGGAGTTACAGTATCTCTATTTCTGCTTTACACTTATTAATAAGTGTAATAGTTAGCAGACTCTAGAGGTGGTATGGGCTGCATGAGAAGCTGTCTTGCTACAATGAATGTGTAAATTTTGGTCATTTTAGTTTAATGGATTGGAATGTTGCTGTTACTGTGGGATAGATTTCCCTTTATGGCAATAAACCTGAACTTTTCTCAGACCGTTGCCTTTGTATGAGTTGTTCTTCACTGCATGAGTGGCTGTGGCAGCTCTTTTTTTTTTGTGTCTTGTCTTTTTTTCACCTCTGTAACTCACCAGCTACTTTAATAAATAGGATATTTCACAATTTAGGCCACCATGTTTCAACTATTTTTTTCATAAATTCAGTTCTGTAACACAATGTGTAGTTTTAAGGATTTTGTCAAGTGGTCATGAATGCATTTTAGCGATGACTGTAAATTATTAATGTGTTTGCTAACTTTACCCACACTCTGCTTCAGGTCCCTAGAACCGATATTGGTTTACCATGGTAAAGCCATGGTGAATATCAATCATTTAAATAATTATTATAAATTAGGTTCAAGCTTTCCAAGGTATCATTGGTTGGAAAATCCTTTTTGGATGTCATCTGGATCATCGAGACACCTCTTGACTGGAAAATGCTGGCATAGCTTGGTACAGTCCCATTGTGTCTTCTCTTTAAGTTTCGGGTCACTCATCACTGTTAACCTTGTATGTATGTCTTGTGAGGAAAGAGTGTATTTTCCATTTTGTCTATTCTTTGTTTTTTTTCAGCATCACTGCTTTGCTTTACATGCATGCCATTTTACATCTTCCCTAACACACTTTCCCTTCCATTAGTTTGCTTCATGTGCACTTTGTGCTGCTGTAAGAAAACGTCTTTGTCCTTGAGTCTCACTTCAAATATACCTGCTAGGCTGTAAGCTCTAACAGCATCAAAGCTTAAAGTAAAATCCATTAAACTAAAGGTAAAGTATATCTATATTTTTTTTATCTTGAAGAAGACATGTTTTAACTCTTTAAGTACCAAGAACAGAAACACAATGGTAGCTAATGAATTTAATGAACCAATAGCTAATCAGTCATGACCATAAAACCAAATTATATTCTACACAAGAAATGTACAAGTCATCTGGTACTTCAAGGGTTAAATGCCCAGTAAAGCTGTTTCTTTGAGTATGGACATCAGCCAGATTGCTGAAAAGCAGAAGAGGTGAGTAAAAAGTGAAGCTCCAGAAATGTTCACAGACTGACCCTTTTTGAAAGGTCAGGGTTTTTTCCCTTTGGTTGTTTTTTCCAAGTTCTTCTATGTCTTGAACTGGAATTATAAAAACAGGTTTGAATCCTTTTCAAAGTATCAAACACAAAGTGAGCCGTGGGTATGGCCATAAACAGAACGGCACGTGTTGAGCTAAGGAGAGTTGAAGAATTGTTACATTATGTTGATGTAAGCAACATAAGGAATTATGAGGTCAGAAAACTTCCTGTGGATTGGTTTTATACGTAGTTACTATAGCAAGGGATTTTCATGCCATTAATAATTATCCATATTTAAATGCATTAATCATTCAAAATAATCACAATTTAATTGTGAGAAGTGTGAAGCTTGCAAGAAAATCATTGAAAGTTAAAGAGATAATGTACAAATTAACACTGATTTTATGATGTGAACAAACCACAGAAGTTCTGTCTGATCTCGTTTTCCTATCAAACATTGCCAGAAAGTCTTATATAAAATTTCTTGATGTAAAGGTAGGTGATTAAATAGAACCTAAACAAAATTCTAGTGTTATTTATTCATTTTATGTGGTCTTTCATTTCTATTTTTATTTATTTTATCATTTCCATTTTAATCTGCTAATGTTGTGACTGATCCATTGGTTTTACCCTATTAAATACAGCATTCATTCACACATAGTGTACAATAGGTAAACGTTTAGTGGAAGGCTACTGCATTTACCTCTGTCTCTAAGCTGGTTGTTGATCAGTTTAGACCTCTTACAACACACAGCCAACGTCTATACAAATTGAGTAAATAAATAAAAAACGAATTCGTAAAAAAAATATGATGTAATGACAAATATGATAATCCATTAGTCAACAAGTAACTAATAGAGAGTAAACAGATTTGTTTGCAGAAAATCTGCAAGAAATTTGCACTTAAACTGCACAAAAAATGCACATAAATCTGCTCTATTTCATGCATTTTCTGCATTTTTTATGCTTTTTTTGTTGGTGATATTTATGCATTTTTTGTTTATGTAAACAACCCTTTTGAAGTCGGTGGGGAAAATCACTCTACAGAAGGTGCAAAACAGGTCAGTTTCCGCACCTAAGAAAAAAGCAAAGTGAACATGAGATTTGTCAAATCTCATTCGCTTTGCTGGTACTGTATTACGCTGTGGTTTATCCGCACAAAATCCATGCAGAAAAAAAGTGCGTAATCCGCGTCATGTGCAGCCATCTTAAATGTGAACTAGAAACTTCCTCACATAGTCAATCCATTGAAGAAATGTAAAACTACTTTAACACACAGACTCCAGGGAAATACCACTTTTGCAAAGATTTTTGTTCAAGTGGTGTTAAAGTCTCTTTTTTTCAGATGAAAATGGCAATTCCCCCAATTATATTCAAATTACATTGTTTGAGCCCAACTAAATTAAAGGGATCAGAAATTCTTTATAATTTGCCCATATGTTCCATTTTTACCTTTTTAGTTAAGCATTTGTATTTTTGTTGTTTTTGCTTTTATTTTTTGAGTTGTTTTCCTTTTTTTCTGTTCCATTTTTTTATCTTTCCCATCTTTTGTTTCTCTGCTTGCCCTATCCCTCCTGCCCTTAACTGTCCTCTCATAGAACCGTCTGCCCCCCCTCAAGATGTAAAGTGTGTCAGCTCAAAGTCTACCACAATACTGGTAAGTTGGCAGCCACCCCCTGCAGACAGTCACAATGGCATTCTTGCTGGATACAGCGTGCGTTATGGTGCTTTGGACTCCGAGGACCCAGTACCTAAAGAAGTGAAGGACATTCCACCTCAAACAACTCAGATTCTATTAGAAGCTCTAGAAAAGTGGACTGAATATCGTATCACCGTTGTGGCACATACTGCTGTGGGACCTGGCCCTGAAAGCTCGCCCATTGTTGTACGCACTGATGAAGATGGTAATTGTATGCTCTTATTATTATTACTCCTTGCATTTTATGTTACTTAGTGATTAACCTGTAGTAAAATATCATCATTTTTTATTGTCTCACAATCCTATTAAACAGCACCTGTTAGCAGAATGCTCCTGATCAGTATACTAACTGGAAGGGTTGACCCTGCTGATTAAAATGATACCTGCCCTGTGGAAATTGGTTGTGATGTTCCCAAGAAAAAAGACTGTTATTCTTTATGCAAATGAGTGCTTCAGTGCACTGAGGGGCATGGCCAGCAGTGGAAAGATAAGGTGCATCTTGGGGCTAGAGCCCGTCTTTTGGAGCACTGAAGCCCTTAGAAAAAATATTTTTTCTTGAGAACATCAAAACCAACTTTCATAAGACAGGTATAGTTTTAATGAGCAGGATCGTCTTTATAAAACATTGCGCCTCATTTAATAGGGTTGATCCTGCTAAAATGTGCAAATTAAATCTTTGGAATATTTAATATAGCGAAAAAAAGACTTTGTTTTCTTCCTCAGTGCCTAGTGCTCCACCACGAAAAGTTGAGGTGGAAGCACTCAACTCGACTGCCATTAAAGTATTTTGGCGCTCTCCTGTTCAAAATCGCCAACACGGACAAATTCGAGGCTACCAAATACACTATGTTAAAATGGAAAATGGAGAGGCAAAAGGGCTTCCCCACATAAGAGACATTATGCTGGCTGATGCTCAGGTGAGAAACTGTACCATAACCAAACCATATGTTTCCACGAACCTTGTGAAAACTGTATTATCATTAAGGCCTCTTTCACACGGGCGTCACGGATTCAGTCCGGATGCGTTCTGGAAAATACGCACGCAATCGCAGTTAGTTTTGACTGCGATTGCGTACGCTCGTTCAGTTTTTTCCGCGCAGGTGCGAAGCGTTTTAATGCGTTTTTCACGCGCGTGATAAAAAACGGAATGTTTACAAACAGCATCTCTTAGCAACCATCAGTGAATCACGCATTGCATCCCCATTCACTTCAATGGGGCCAGGGCTGTGTGAAAAACGCAAAATATAGAACATGCTGCGATTTTCACGCAACGGCGAATTGATGCGTGAAAAAATTTGCCCATGTGAAAAGCCCCATTGAAATGAATGGGTCAAGATTCAGTGCGGGTGCAATGAGTTCGCATCACGCATTGCACCCGCGCGGAAATCTCGCCCGTGTGAAAGGGGCCTAAAGGTGTTGTCCAGGACTGGAAAAAGATGCCTCCCCAAAACAACACCACACCTGTCCATAGGTTGTATGTATTATTACAGCTCGACCCCATTTAGGGTGCATTCACTTCAATATTGCTCTTATTACCTAGTCATTTGTTAAATGGGTTATATTATTATTGTTTTACGGAAAAAAAAAAACCTACTGGTAATCTTTTTATAATGAAAATTTTTTTTATGTTTTTCAATCCCTCACCATTCTCAAAATCAAATTGCTGTCAATAAACGGGAACATCCTTAGGCTGTGTTCACATCTGTGTCATGGTTTCTGTTGATAACAGAAGCTACAGCACTATATCTGATCCGTTTCTACAGTAGCTGCCGAGGGTATCTTAAGGACCCCTATTAACTTAAAGAGACCCCGTCACCAAATTTTTTATTTGACTTTATTAAAAAAAATATATGTTTTAATTAAATAATAAAATGTCTAAATACAATTATTTAAAAAAATTAAAGTTTCCTATACTAATTGAACTGTGTATGGCACCTGCTATTCATGTAAATTACCAAGAGTTGCCTCCAGGCAGTTTCACAGGAATGCCCGGGAACTGACTGTAGGGCCTCCGTATCCCCACTTCAGTGGGGTCCGCGATCCGCATCTGACTGTCCGCACCGCAAAAAAGACTAGTTATATTTTTTTGCGGTGCAGAGGCACGGACAGAAGCACCACAGAAGCACTCCGTAGTGCTTCCATGGGCTTCCGATCCGTGCCTATGTTTTGCACCATTCAATTGAAAGGGTCCGCATCCGTGATGTGAGGTACACACGGCTGGTTCCCATGTATTATGGGCCCACCTTATGCGGGCTGCAATACGGCCACAGCCAGGTAACTGCGGTGTGCATGAGGTCTAACACATGATAGGATTAGATACACAGCTCAGCAGACAGTATCACACATAATAGGATTAGATATACAGCAGACAGTATCACAAATGATTGGATTAGATACACAGCTCAGCAGACAGTATCACACATAATAGGATTAGATATACAGCAGACAGTATCACAAATGATTGGATTAGATACACAGCTCAGCAGACAGTATCACACATAATAGGATTAGATATACAGCAGACAGTATCACAAATGATTGGATTAGATACACAGCTCAGCAGACAGTATCACACGTGATACTGTTAGATAAAGCAGTTTCACACATGATGGGATTAGATACACAGCCCAGTACACAGTGTCACATTATAGGATTAGATACAGCGATTCAACAAACAGTATCACATATAAGATTAGATACAGAGATCAGATTACTTACACAGGAGTGGCAGCACAGATGGACAAATACTAGGCTTAGATACACCAGAACTATCCTGAGTGATAATGTGCTAATCCAGGCCGAGACACTGGATAGCTGTTTTCTCTCATAACATAATGACTGAATTTACTGTTTTTATGCTTCCCAAGGTATCTTCTTGTGTGTTTAATTATTTGTACCTCCTCCCTACTGTAATATAACATAGTATACTCCGTGGTGACAGGGTCTCTTTAAAATGAGGCCCATAGTGACTCTACTGTAGCTTCCATCATTTTGACATAGGAATAGCTTGGCATGCATTTCATTTCTTGCCATCAAATATGAAAAAATGTTGACAGGTCAGTGCCCATAAAAACAGAGCTTTAGGGCTCGTTCACACGACCGTATTTTTCTTTCTGTGTCCGTTCCGTTTTTTTGCGGACCGTATGCGGAACCATTCATTTCAATTGGTCCACAAAAAAAACAGAAGGTACTCCGTGTGCATTCCGTTTCCATATGTCCGTATTTTGGTTCCGCCAAAAAATAGAACATGTCCTATTATTGTCCGTATTACAGACAAGGATAGTACTGTTCTATTAGGGGCCAGCTGTTCTGTTCCGCAAAATATAGAATGCACACAGACGCCATCCGTATTTTTTGCGGATCCGTTTCTTGCGGACCGCAAAATACATACGGTTGTGTGAATGAGCCCTTAAAGGGGTTTTTTGGGGTTATGATATTGATGACAATAAGCACAACCACCCCCTTCCCCCACTAAGCTGTTACCTGCAGCCTCCAGCGCCAAAATAAGCATTTTGAATGGAGCCAGGAACATGGCTCTATTCAAGATGCAGTGGCCATGTTGGGTTGCTGAGCTCATATTCCATTCAAGTGATTTCTACACGTCTGAGCAGAGAGAAACCTATTGTCCTTAATCATGGCATGTTACAAAACTGTGCACTTCTTGTGTTAAAACACTCACCCAGCCTCCTGTGCTGCAGATCAACATCAGTAGTACATGTTCCTGTGACTCTTTTAGCACCAAAACAATGAGGAAAACATGGCATATTCAATGCCTCAAATAACTAATACACATATGGTACCTCTCCAGGTATTATACTTTGTAAAAGTAAAAGACATTGGAAATAAATTCATGCTTTTTGTGTACCTTTCCAATTAACATGTTTATTAATTGTAGCTCCATCCATGTAATATGATGTAATCAGTGTAATGTGAAATTCATTGCAACCCCTTCAAACAGCTGATCAATGGGGGAGTCTGACCCCGACCTACACTATCTTATATTGAAATCCCATTAAGCAAGAAGTGCACAGTATCCTAAGGCCCCTTTCACATGAGCGGGAGACTCGGACGTCTCCCGCATCGTGTGCCGTGTACTGACCTCCCGGCACTGAACGGGGGTTACATAGCATTATACTGATTTATGATGCTGTGTAACCCTTACAGTTCTGGAATGTGTTGGATAACACTGTCAGCATTCTGTATTAATCACAGTCATATTTAGTTATAGATGTGTCCTGTGTGTTAGCCCAGCACATGTACGTCATGTAACTGTTTTTAATAGAATGTCAGGGATTATATGATGTGAACAATGTCATGTGACTGTTGGCATGTTTTAATTAGGCAACAGATGCATTACACAAAACTGATACATTGGCTATACCATAAACTCGTGTAAAGTAGAACTGGCTTAGTTTCCCATAGCAACCAATCAGATTCCACATTTCATTTTCCAAAGGAGCTGTGAAAGGTAGAATCTGATTGATTGCTATGGCCAACTAAACCAGTTCTACTTTACACCAGTTTGATAAATCTTCCCCTGTATGTATGCAGAATTTTAAATATGTGTATATTAGAAAATGATATGAGTTCCTATTATATAACAGATTAAAACAATAGAAACCAGAATATCCATTTAAAGGAAATCTATCACCAGTTTTATACTGCCAAGGCCTAATGGCTCTAGCACATGCTGATGAGTCATTTTATCCATGAGCCCCTTGCTGCTGATTTACAGATTTTTCCAACCGAAATCACCAGTTGAGAAGCGGGGAGAGTCGGGGGCTCATGAATATCTGCACTCGTTGGCATTTGCTGGAGCTGTTCAGTACAGGACTTTAGCAAAACCGCTGGGTCAATTAAAGAAAGTGACCCAGTATTTTGCTAAGGGGGCCTGTTACTAGTTTATGTCCCCATAGTGGCCCCTTAGAATGTGAGCCAGTACAAAAGTGCTCCCTTACTACCAAATAAAAGATTAAAAGTTATTCAGCAGTCCTTTGTGCATGAAGTAATAGTGCAGTAATGTTCCCATTTTGGTTGGATTTATCAACGTGAGTACTATCCCAGTCTGTCCACAAGACACATGGTTAAGACTTAATGCACCCTAAAGGCCGGCTTGTCTAATTATATACTTCAAAGAAGATGTTTGGAACCAGACAAAACAACAATGGTAGTGTCCATTGGAACAGACAAACGCATAGATTACTTAGCCCCCAAAGGATGTTTCCATGTTTGGCCTCTCTGATCCTCAATGCTTTCAGTGTGGTGAGTTTATTTACCATTACCAATCTGGGACAGCAATAAGGAATTTGTTTCACATTACCTGAGACTCAGCTTTTATGGTACTTATAACCTATAAAGGAAAACTATTAACCCATACTGAATAATGACATGCAGATCAAATATAAAATATGTAAAATATGTTATATTTGATCTGTACATCATTATTGAGTATGGGTTATTAGTTATCCTTTATGGGTTACCAGTGTAATTTCGACTTGACCCTCTTTACATTTGTTATGATGGTTGAGGTACTTATTGGTTGATTATTTGTGATACTTATAGACAGACCTTAGAGGTATGGTATTGTACAGACCACATGACCATGCTGTTTGTACACTGCCTAGTATGGGGAAATGGGAAAGCAATTAAATCAAATTATAATACTGAAATGTAGGAAACTGGCACTGTCCAAGTCCTTCACCTGGACCTGCAGAACGCTGTAGAGACAATGACTAATGTAATATGGTGAAAATATGCTTTTGCAAAATAGTTATTGGTCTAGATTCATGTCAATATGACAGATATAAGACTACTTTCACATTTGCGTTTTCTACTCCGGTTTGAGATCCAGCAGAGGATCTCAAAACCGGAATTAAACAGTTAAGTTTTGTCCCCATTCATTGTCAATGGGGACAAAACTCATCAGTACGCATCCGTTTCATTTTGTTGTGTCTGGCTTCCAAAACGGAACAAATCGGATCCGGCATGAAATTCCGTTGTTAGTCAGTGGTGCACAAAAACCAGATCCGGTGCCCGGTTTGTTCAGTTTTGATTTAATACAACCGGTTCCAGCCGAAGCAGATGCATCTGGATGTATTTAATGTCACGGATCTGTTTAATTCCAGTTTTGAGATCCTCTACCGGATCTCAAAACCAGAATTAACAACGCAGATGTGAAAGTAGCCCAAGAGATGCAAATTAAAATTAGAGGTACACTACCCCTTAATTCCTGTACCCTTGTCTGTCACCCTTATAGTATAATCAGTTGGTTCATCACTAGTGTCATTATTCTCACTGCTGTTGTTCTTTTTGCACCTCTACACGGTCAGGCACTTGCAATTTATATCACTCTTTCTTCCTCTATTTGCTTTTCAATGATCAGTGGGAGAAGGACGATACAGCTGAATATGTAAGTATTGGCTTATAATGTTGAACAGCACACTTCATGTAGTGTTGATGCATGCTTGCGAATATAAAGTGTACCTCCACCATTTCACACATTCCTTCTCATTACCACTGACAGTCTAACAGTTAACATATCCTGGCCCAGATTTACTAATGTGTCTACAGCAAAAATCTGTCTAAAACTAGGGCAAATTGGGACTATACATTTTTCCCCAACATGCTCAGCAAGGAGTCAGGGCGTAGCATAAAGGGATGGCTTATTGATAGGAAAGGGTGAGGCCTAAGACACGCCATTTTGTGCCAAAATTGCTCCATAATTGTACCATAGAAATCTGTCTCAAAGTAAGCAAATCAGTAATTGGTACAGAGTCAAAGAGCGTCTCTCTCATCAGCAGATTTATCATCCAGCCTGAGCCTCCGTGATAAATGGTGCAGGTTTAGACAGTCTGTCTAAGCTTACATGATCTACAGGCTTAGTAAATCTGGGCCTATGTTCCTTAATTTGGATTGGATTTGTCATTCAAATTCCCGTGTTATTACTACTATTTGCCTTCATTGTATATTTTGGCTGTTACAGGCAGAGTATTCTTGATTTTTATGATACAACACAGGGCATGTGTAGCTTGTAGTTCTGGCCCCACTGGCAAAACTGCAGAGCAAGCATACACAAGAAAATAAATTTATGTTTCTTTAATTTGATGAAACATTAAACAAACTGTGTCACCAGTTACAACTTTAGAGAAAAGTGTATGAAAAGGAGGGCAGATAAGCAGGCCTGTCTTACTTGCCTGACAACAAATGAATTTAAAGGGAATGTTGCACTGGAAAATGACACTTTTTAAAACCCAAGTTTTTATGTTAAAAGGGTGTTCCCATCTCAGACAACAGGGGCATATCGCTACAATATGCCCCCATTGTCTGATAGGTGCAGGTCCCACCTCTGGGACCGACACCTGTCTTGTAAACTGAGCCGGCAAAGTGAAGGCCGCACCGTGCATGCGCAGCCACCCTTCATTAATTTCAGTTTGAGATAGGTGCGGGTCTCAGAGGTGGGACACACACCTATCAGACAATGGGAGCATATCCTAGTGATATGCTTCCATTGTCTGAGATGGGAATACCCCTTTAAACATATATTTTTTTAAGTTTTTGGTGATTTTGATAAAATGTTCAATGTCACTGTCTAGATTTTTTAAAGATCCTAAAATCATGCAGTTCTGACACTGGCCAGTAGGCCTAAAATACATCAAGACTTCCTGTTCTTTGAAAAAAGCCGCATTTGCCATGGACAAGACTTAAAAGATATGAACTTATTGACTACTATGGGAGAGTTTTCTAGTCGTACTTTGTGATCTGTGCAGGAGGGAGTAGATAGGCTTTGACATTACCTGTGTTATCTATACATAGGTGACAACTGTCATTGTAATCCCACCTACGATGATGATAATAAGATTACTACTGAAAAGTTATATATACAGAATATGAAGCATTGGCATGTTTTAGACCTAGTGGTCAGTGCAAAAACTGCATCATTTTTGGATTATATTTTTTGTGACATAGAGAATAAAAAAAAAAAACAACTCAAAAAATATGTTTAACATAAAAACTTGATATAAACAATAAGTTGTTTTCTTAAAACACAAAGGAAGAGGTACACAGACATTTAGGCCACATGCACAACGTGACAAAATCCACAGTTAACAGTTGCAGATTTTGGTGAGTATTTGTTGTGGAAACGCATGTGATAGCTGTCTGAAAATCCACATAATCTATACTGCTGAGTGCATGTACCCTAAAAGTACTTAAGCTGTGGATTAAACCAACCTTGGAAATCATTGCCAAATATACAGTATATCTGCCCTTTTCTTTATCTCTGTGTATTTATAATGTAGAACCAGGCTGATGCCTTGTCTTTTATCTTTCCAAGTACCATGCTTCAATGATACATGAAGGTGGGTGGGCCAATAGTACTGTAGATACAGTTGAAGCTACTATATGCCTAGTTCCATTCATATCTCTTTACTCTTCAGTCCACCACAATAACTTCTGTCTCTTCTACCTAATTTTATCATCAGGGTCCTATAAGATCCAGTGTAGCAGTTAAAATACTCTGCAATGGGCTTGTTCACATGTCAGTTATTTGATCAGTTATTTCCATCAGTTATTATGAGCCAAAACCAGGAGTGGACACTAAACAGAGAACATGTGCAGATCTTTTCATTACACCAGATCTCTGTGGAGGCTCCAATCCTGGTTATGGCTCACAATGACTGATATAAAAAATAACTGATCACATAACTGATGTGTGAACAAGCCCAAAGATGTAAAAATATAAAGTGGCACTGCTCTTCTCTTCTGGTCTGTGAAATATTGACAGTTATAAGGCAGTCACACTTAATTGCTATATCTTCGTTTTTTTGTGAGAGCAAGATAAAGGAGGTATTTTAGGAAGTCACAAAGATATGGGACATATGAATGCTGGATCTGGTACTTGTCACAGTCAAAGCAGTTTATGCACCCAGAATGATAAGCATGGTCCTTCTGAAATATACATTTATCTGCATCTTTCCCTTGTTGCTCATCATCTACACAGAATTTCTAATATACGCTGTGCCACACAGCACGAGATATGGCCACTCCTTGCCTAAATGTATATTTAAAGCGCCGCTACTTTCTAAGTAGCTCCTGATGAAACAAATTATGTGGAAATACGTTGAGCGCATATAAAGGATTAGTGAGCTCATAACAGAGCAGCATCTAGTGGCAATATGCCTACCAGCAGTGTCAGACTGGGATGCATAGAGCCCACCAGTAAAATTAATTTTGGGGGCCCACTGTAAAACTACATGTATAATCTGCCTACCCACACTACCCTGTTTTTTATATGAACATAAGCAATGAACTGCATAGCATCTTAACCAGCCTATCTATATGTCAGTCTACTTTGCCATGGGCCACTTGTGCAGGGGGTGGGCGACTAGTGGCCCACCTTGCTCAAGAGCCCACCAGGGGATTCACCTGTTCCCCTGTGGACTAGTCCGAGCCCGCCTGCCAGATAGGGGGGCTCCCAAGTCCACATGTTTCCTTGCGGTTTTGTCTAGTCTCCTAGAGAGAAGCTAAATAGAATGAGCACTAGGACTCTCTGATATAAGGACTATACCTACATCCTCCATCTGACTGGGCAATTTTATTCAATTTTTCTCATGATAGCTTGTTCCAGTTCTAACGTGCATATCTGGGACAAACACATCAATATACTGTGAGCAACAAAACTTATTTAATTTCCTTTTTAGCGTCTCTATAGGCAGTGAATTATTTTTGAGACGTACACCCGTTTTATGTGTTATTCCGTAATTTATTTTTTATTCGAAAGCCAAATATCCCTAACTTTTTGTGGGTAGTGTATCATTTCAAACACTGAAATAGAAGAATTGCAAACTTTTGTCAATCTACACTAGTCTATTGAAATATAAAGAAAATCAGAACAAACTGTAAGTGTAAGGGGTTGTTCACATATCAGTTATTTGATCAGTTATTTCCATCAGTTATTGTCAGCCAAAACCAGGAGTGGACACTAAACAGAGATCAGGTATAATGAAAATATCTGTACCTGTTTGGTGTGTTTGACCCACACCTGGCTTTGGCTCACAATAACTGATGGAAATAACTGATCAAATAACTGATATGTGAACAACCCCTAAGCGGGGACTTATTCACACCAGGTTGTTTCTGTATGTTGTATGTAGCACATGTAAATATATGTACATTCATACTCATTCCTAGCCAAATTGCCTTGCGCATCAGAACAAAACTGAACAACAAAAGTAGTATTCAGTGTTTAATAGGTTGATTGTTCTTATGTAAAAATGGGAACAATCTCCCATGCATGTACTAGAGTTAATAGTTCCACATTTCTGATGTAAACTGAAGTAGATAGACATGCTTGGTAGTCATTTACAGGCATCCAGCATGTACACTTGTCTACATTATGCATGTATGAACAGTAGGCCTCTTGCACAAGACTGTTCTAAAGCAAAAAAAGATCAACCAGAATGAGATTTGAATTATGATTGTTTTTATAATTTGCGAGTATTGACCTTTTCTCTCGCTGCCTGTAACAGGATGGGCAGACCTCTTATGTCTTTGTTCAGTTCATTAGGATTTGTTACTGCATGTGCTTTCATATCTCATTATTTGTGTCAAAATGTGGACAGCTTTGCCTTTGGATATTGATTAGACCGTTAGGCTGGATTTTCATGAGGCATCCATGATGCAACTGTCGCATCCCAACCACACATAATGGCCAGGGGCTACTCACATTTGAAGGCATTACCCCCGTTAACATGAAAATTTGTGCAGCTATTGGAGGCTTTTGGTGTCTGGGTTTCAGTCGTATTCAGCCACCATATTCAAGCCTAATTCCACATTAGAAGCACCTATTTTGGGTGTCATAATGTACACATGGCTCTTTCAAGGGGATTTAAGGTCAATATTATTTTTAAAGCATTCTGAGCATGTTTATAAAACATGGGACACATAATCCCTTTAGGCCCCTTTCACACGAGCGTGACGGATTAGGTCCGGATGCGTTCAGGATGCGTTCAGGAAAACTCGCACCATTTTGCAAGCAAGTTCAGTCTGTTATGTCTGCATTTGCATTCAGTTGTTCAGTTTTTTCCGCGCGGGTGCAATGCGTTTTGATGCGTTTTTCACGCGCGTGATAAAAAACTGAAGGTTTACAAACAACATCTCCTAGCAATCATCAGTGAAAAATGCATTGCATCCGCACTTGCTTGCGGATGCAATGTGTTTTTCACGCAGCCTGGTAAAGGGGATTATGCTTATTGGAAATTGGAGATTTATATATATCTCCAATTCCTTCCCTTTTATTCTGTTCCTAAGCTGTTGTCTTTGTTCCTTATATAACCCGTGTATCCAGTGTATTATCTACACCCCTCCAGTCCTTCATACACATCAGGAGTAACATACAACCTTCGCAGATACTTATATATAAAAATACTTTACTGATAACAGAGATGACAAAGCAATGGACATTATACAAAGATACAGACACTACAAATAACACAGTACATAGAGGACACCACCACACACAGCCGCCTCGTTCCTGCCCTCCCTGGATGCTAAGCAATGTGGCTAATAATGTGTAGGTATATACAGTATATCCAGAGTCCACAAATATACAGTCCACTGGATCTACACTTGTACCCAACTCACATCCAGTACCTGACTATTAGTACATGTACATATAGAGACTCATGCATAAACAGCATATATATCTACTGGTAATACAATCACAGACTACAAATATCTATCTGTACACATATAAAGTCTACTGTGATATTATACTTATATACATACACACATATACCTTAAGCTTGCTCCAGAAGTGCTGTTGTTCCAGGTGGTGGCAGGAAGGAAGAGAGAGATCCCAAGTTTCCCAAAGCATATATCTTCCTGTGTCCCAGCCCCCACCATCGACTCCACCCCATGACCACCCAAATCTCTTCCCAATCTGTTGGCCAAGAGAATCTTCCTTTCCTGCCTTTGATATGCTAACAAGGGCAAATGACCAAATGGCTTCTGGCCACTCAATGGGTGAATGTCACTGAATAATAACAGTATATGCTATATCATATTTGAGTGGTCTAGGACTGAAGCTTTGACTGGGAACCATATTTTCCTATAACCCAGCCCCATTCACTTCTATGGGGCCAGGGCTGCGTGAAAAACGCAGAATATAGAACATGCTGCGATTTTCACGCAACGCAGAAGTGATGCATGAAAAAAAAACGCTCATGCACACAGACCCATTGAAATGAATGGGTCAGGATTCAGTGCGGGTGCTATGCGTTCACGTCACGCATCGCACCCGCGCGGAAAACTCGCTCGTGTGAAAGGAGCCTTAAAGGGGTTTCCAGGACTTAGATACTGATGACCTATCCTCAGAATAGGTCATCAATATAAAATCTGTGCAGGTCCAACACTCTGAGCCCCATCAATCAGTTATTTTGGGCAGCTACTAAAGCTGGAAACTATATAGTGGACGGAAATCTTCATCCACTATGTCGTTTCTGACACTGGAATACTGCAGTTCAGCTCCCATTGACATGAATGGGAGCTGAGCTGCCATAACTCAGCACCGCCACTACACTGTGGATGAAGCATTTTGATACAAGCTCCATTCACTACAGGGGTCAGCAATCTTCTGGACTCCAGCTGCTATGAAACTGCAACTCTGAGCATTCACATTTGCTTGGCTGTTTGTGCAACATAGAAAGGACACACTGCAGCTGGAAAAAGTACAGAGGAGAGCGAAAAAACTGATAAGGGGCCTGGAGGGTCTTAGTTATGAAGAAAGATTAAAATAATTACATTTATTTAGTCTTGAGAAGAGACGTCTAAAGTTGGACATGATAAACCTATACAAATATATAAATGGGCCATACAAAAGATACGGTGAAACTGTTCCATGTAAAATGCCCTCAAAAGACAAGGGGGCACTGCCTCCGACTGGAGAAGAAAAAGTTCAGTCTCCAGAACTTTTAACTGAGCCAGTTACTTACCCACATACAGACATTTTCTCCCAGGCCAAGCATTCTCATTTTGTATACTAACCTTTTATGTGGTACCGTGTCAAACGCTTTGGAGAAGTCCAAATATACGACATCCATTGAGTCGCCGTGGTCAAGTCTAGAACTTACCTCCTCATAGAAACTGATTAAATTGGTTTGACATGACCGATCCCTCATGAAGCCATGCTGATACAGAGTTATTTGCTTATTTTCATTGAGGTACTCCAAGATAGCATCTCTCAGAAAACCTTCAAACAGTTTACCCACAACAGAAGTTAAACTTACCGGCCTATAGTTTCCGGGCTCTGTTTTTGGACTCAGTATAACATGCTTCTTTCTTTGGACGCAAAGAAGGCGTTCGATAGGATTAATTGGGGTTATATTGAATGGCATTATGCAGCAACCCAACTGCAAAAGTTTCCACGTCAGGTTCTATCTCAGACTCATTCACCATCTCTACAGGAGTTAGACAAGGGTTCCCACTCTCCCCTATCATCTTTGATTTGGTTATGGAGCCCTTAGCTCAACACATCAGATTATCTCCAGATATTGTGGGCATTAGAATAGGCTCAGAAGATGATGTTCTAATTTGTCTTAGCAAACCAGAAACATCATTACCCTCTCGTATGGATATCCTTGCACGCTTTACCAAAGTTAGCTACTACAAACTCAATACTACCAAATCCTTAGCCCTAGGGATGGGCATAAATGAGAAGTTACAGTCAATCTTACAGCAACGATACCCCTTCCTATGGACTACTAAGGGAATCCCATACGTGGGAATAACCTTAACATCCCCCCCCCTCCAAGCTTCAGGTTACACATTTCCAGACCTTAATTAAACAACTCCTTGCTGACATCAAATCTTTTTCAATATATCCTATTTCTTGGTTGGGTCGTATTGCTGCTGTTAAGATGTTTTTACTCCCTAAGATATTATATTACTTCTGTTGTTTACCTATTTTTGTTCCTCGCCAGGTTATTAAAGGGTTTCTGTCACCAGTTTTGGGCATATAAAACAGGATGACATTTGCAATGTGCAAATGTCACCTGATGCCCAAACTGGTGATCATTTTTTTACTGGTGCCCCCGTTTTTGAAATAAATCATCTTTTGTTGTATGCAAATGAAGCTTACTAGGTGCAAGGGGCGGTTACCTCGCACCTAGTAAGCTCCGTTTGCCCACCCGCGGTCACGCCTACCTTCACTTGATTGACAGGGCCAGGCAGCTTGTTGGATCCTCTGCCGGCCCTGTGCTCCATTCAAATCCCGCGCCTGCGCCCTGCGGAATAAAAGCGGCGCAGGCGCAGTGAGCGGCGCTGGCCGCCGGGCTCCCGGCTACCTCACTGCGCCTGCGCCGATGACATTTGTCAGTGTTAAACCTCATCTGCCACTTCTCTGCCCAAGCCTCCAATCTATCCAGATCCATCTGTAGCAGTGTACTGTCCTCTTCTGTGTTAATTACTTTACACAGTTTAGTGTCATCTGCAAAAATGTATATTTTACTGTCCAAGCCTTCTACAAGATCATTAATAAATATATTAAAGAGACTAGGGCCCTGTGGTACCCCACTAGTGATGGTGACCCAATCTGAGTGTGTACCGTTAATCACCACCCTCTGTTTTCTATCACTGAGCCAGTTACTTTCCCACTTACAGACATTTTCTCCCAGGCCAAGCATTCTCATTTTATATACTAACCTTTTATGTGGTACAGTGTCAAATGCTTTGGAGAAGTCCAGATATACGACATTCATTGATTCGCCGCGGTCAAGTCTAGAATTTACCTCCTCGTAGAAACTGATTAAATTAGTTTGACATGACCAATCCCTCATGAAGCCATGCTGATTTAGAATTATTTGCTTATTTTCATTGAGGTACTCCAAGATAGCATCTCTTAGAAAGCCTTCAAACAGTTTACTCATGACAGATGTTACACTCACCGGCCTATAGTTTCTTGGCTCTGTCTTTGGACCCTTTTTGAATATTGGCACCACATTTGCTATGCACCAATCCTGTGGAAATCTCCCTGTCAGTATAGAGTTCTTAAATATCAGAAATAAGGATCTAGCTATGACATTACTTAATTCTCTTAGGATACGGAGGTGTATGCCATCCGGTCCTGGCGATTTGTCTATTTTAATCTTTTTAAGACGCTGCTGTACCTTTTCCTGGGTCAGACAGGGCACTTTTAATAGGGAATTTACTTCTATATTCTGCATTTCATCTGACAGTTTATTTTCCTCAGTGAATACAGTGGAAAAAAATATTTAATAGCTTTCCTTTCTCCTCATCGCTCTCTGCAACTCCCCCCTCATTACTTTGTAAAGGGCTGACACCTTTAGCTTCATACTTTTTACCATTTATATAATTGAAGAACATTTTAGGGTTAGGCTACTTTCACACTTGCGTTTGCAGGATCCGTTTATGAGATCCGTCCAGGCTCTCACAAACGGATCCGTCATGATAATACAACCGTCTGCATCCGTTCTGAACTGATCCGTTTGTAAAACTGGGGGTCAGTCAGCACATCCAAGTATGCAGGTGCACACATAAATAGAAAAGTAAAACATAAAAAATGCAACAGCACTCTGCAAACACAGACAATAGAATTAGTACATATAATACTGCCATACTCACTATCTACTCGATACTGGTGCTACATTGTAAATGTGAGATTCTTGGCAAATAATTTTGTACAAAAATTATCTGTGCCCGTCTGCCCTACATCAAGGCGATCTCTTTAAGACGGGAACCTAACACTAAATGCCATAGTCACCAAGTGCCACAGCAGCCTCCATTAACTACAGAGGATGCAGGCTCCACATGCATGCTAAGCCGACATTATATTGTACCTCTTAAGGTGCCAAAATGGCCTCCACTGATTTCAGGGAATGCAGGCTCCACATGCATGCCGAGGCTGCTATGGCACTTGGTGACTATGGCATTTAGTGTTAGGTTCCCGTCTTAAAGGGTTTCTGTCACCAGTTTTTTCGGTATGAATCAGGCTGACATTAGAGATAAGCTAATGTCACCTGATTCCAAATATATATCTGTTTTATTTACTGGTGCCCCCATTTTTATATAAAATGAACTTTTATTTTATGCTAATAAGGCCTCTAGGTGCAAGGGCGTTACCCCTGGTCCTAGAGGCTCTGTTGATTGACAGGCCCAGGCAGAGAAGAAACACTCGATTCACCATAGCTTGCAAGGACCTTCAATGATGTCATGACCATATGATCAGTCACATGGTTAGGATCACACAAACAGCCTGTCTCTCCTAAACCATGTGACTGATCACATGGTCATGACATCATTGAAGGTCCTTGCAAGCTATGGTGAATGGAGTGTTTCTTCTCTGCCTGGTCCTGTCAATCAACAGAGCCTCTAGGAGCAGGGGTAACGCCCCTTGCATCTAGAGGCCTTATTAGCATAAAATAAAAGTTAATTTTATATAAAAATGGGGGCACCAGTAAATAAAACAGATATATATTTGGAATCAGGTGACATTAGCACATCTCTAATGTCAGCCTGATTCATACCGAAAAAACTGGTGACAGAAACCCTTTAAAGAGATCACCTTGATGTAGGGCAGACGGGCACAGATAATTTTTGTACAAAATTATTTGCCAAGAATCTCACATTTACAATGTAGCGCCAGTATCGAACAGATCCGTTTGTATTATCTTTTACATAGCCAAGACGGATCCGTCTTGAACTCCATTGAAAGTCAATGGAGGACGGATCCGTTTTCTATTGTGTCAGACAAAACGGATCCGTCCCCATTGACTTACATTGTGAGTCATGACGGATCCGTTTGCATCAGTTTCTTCATGCGGACACCAAAACGCATCAAGCAGCGTTTTAGTGTCCGCCTCCAAAACGGAATGGAGACTGAACTGAAGCAAGCTGAAGCAAAACTGATGCATTCTGAACGGATCATTTTCCATTCAGAATGCATTAGGACAAAACTGACCAGTTCAGGACCTTTTGTGAGAGCCTGTGACGGATCTCACAAACGGATCCTTACAACGCAAGTGTGAAAGTAGCCTTAGTTTTACTCTCTTTGGCAATTAATCTCTCGATCTTTAGTTTGGCTGCTTTTATTTGTCCTTTACATATTCTGTTTTTGTCCTTATAGTTTTTCAATGCTTCCTCGCTCCCCTCCTGTTTTAGTGATTTAAATGCTTTCTTTTTGTCATTTATTGCTTTCTTTACAGTTCTATTTATCCACATTGTTTTTTTCTTGTTCCTTAACCTTTTATTCCCATAAGGTATGTACCTCTCACAATTAGATTAGGATGCTTTTAACCTCTTGACGACAATGGAAGTACCGGTACGTCCAGGGCGCGAGGTACTTCGCGCTACAGGGCGTACCGGTACGTCCTGCATGTAAACACCCGCTGCGCAGTGCAGTGGGGTTTACATGCTGTGATGGCGGCTGTTAGCCACAGCCAGCCATCTGTGGTGAAGGCCTCGGGGGGAGCCGTGCCCCCCCCCATAATGGCGATCACTGTGAATGGCTGGTCTATTCAGACCAGCCATTCACACCAGGCACCGGGTACTCGGCGAGTATACGCCGTATATTCGGCGGGGATAGCGCTATTCTGTAGTGCGAATCCCCGCCAAATGTCAGGGGTTAGGGGGGGGGGGGTCAGGGTGTCCCCACCGCCCCCCGCGATCGGCTGCGATTGGTCAGTGACTGGTCACTGACCAATCACTGGCCAAAACATTAAATGTAAGTAAAGGCACCTGCTCAGCCCGCTTTCTGTTTTTCCGGATCGCGAGCTGAGCAGGTGCCTGGTTAGTACAGTGCCCCCATGGTCCCCCGGTCCCATATAGCTTACCTGTCCTGTAGTCCTCCGTCCCCCTTGCTGCTGCCGCTGCCTGCCTCCTCGGTGGTGAGTGATCTTCATCTTGATGCAGAGCAGTGCCACCTAGTGGCCTGCCTGCATCTGTCAGCTCCTTCTGCTCCCTGCTAATTTGGGCTTTTTTTTTTTTTGGACCATCTGGCCAACATCTGTGTGGCCAGATTGTCCCGTGTCTGCGGCCGATAATCACTTATCAGCCGTTGTGTTTTTTTGTGGCTGATCAGTGATCAGTGGTTATCAGCTTTTTTTTTTTTTTTTCTTTTTCATCTGCGCCAACATCTGTGTGGCCAGATTGTCCGTGTCTGTGGCTGATAATTGCTTATTGAGCCAGTTTTTTTGCGGCTGATAAGTAGTTATCAGTTTTTTTTTCCTGGCGTGCATCCAGTGGACGCACACCTGTAAAAAGTGACACTGGTTGAAAGTAAAATCACTACACTGCCCTACACTACACTACACACATAATAAAGTAATTTCACCCCCCACACACACATCACATTCCCCCTAGAAAATTAAAATGTCCCGCAGATCCCACAGGGGGTATACGGTGTCCAGTCACTTGAAAACTGGACTTGTCCCGCAAAAAATCTGATTTTGAAAATTTCATGAAAATTTGGAAAATTGCTACTAAACTATGGAGCCCTCTTATGCCGTGAAAATATAAAAGCACGCTAAAAAACTGATGCCAACATAAAGTAGACATATTGCAGATATGAATCTATATCTAATTTATGTGGTGTCGCTATGTAGTTTAGAGGCTGAGAATTTTAAAGTAAAAAAAAAAGCAATTTTTTCCAATTTTTCATGAAATCACAAGGAAACACTGCAAAGATCGACCTAAATCTATTACTAACATAAAGTAGAATATGCCACGAAAAAACTATCTCAGAATCACTGGAATCTGTAAAACCATCCCAAAGTTATTACTTATTGAAGAGACACATGTCATAATTCAAAAATTTGGCCCAGACATTAAGGCCAAAATGGGCTCTGTCCTTAAGGGGTTAAAAATATCCCATTTTGTGGCTGTATTTTTATTTTTGAGGACATTGTCCCAGTTAGTTAGGCCTGTTGCCTCTCTTAGTTGGCTAAATTTAGCTTTTTTGAAGTTTGGTATTTTTGTTCCTCCCTGAAGAAACACTCTTTTGATTGACAATTTGAAGTTTATTATATTATGATCGCTATTTCCCAGGTGTCCCCACAACCCGCACATCTGTCGTTCTGTCAGGTCTATTGGTTAATACTAAGTCCAGTGTGGCCGTCCCTCTAGTCGGGTCCTGAACCAGTTGGGAAAGGTAATTGTCTTTGGTTATTGCCAAGAACCTGTTTCCTTTATGATATATACAGGTTTCAGTTTCCCAGTCTATATCTGGGTAGTTGAAGCCCCATAATAACGACCTCATTATTTTTTGCCACCTCGTCTATTTTCGTTTAAAATTAGGTGGTTTTATAATAAACTCATATTAGTGTGTTATTGTTTTTGCATCCATGTATTTCTACCAACAGTGACTCTACATATTCATGTCCCTCACTTATATCTTCTCGGAGTGTGGGCTTTAGACAGGACTTTACATAAAGGCAGATCCTTCCCCCTCTCCGGTTTTGGCGATCCTTTCTAAACAGACTGTAACCCTGTACATTAACTGCCCAGTCATAGCTATCATCCAGCCATGTCTCAGTTACTCCCACTATGTCATAGTCCTCCACACACATCATTAATTCCATTTCACCTGTTTTATTAGTCAGGCTTCTGGCATTAGTGTACATACAATTAAGAGGTTGATGTATATTTCTTACCCTACACCTTTCCTTCTGAACTGTTCTAGTTCCTCCTTCCATTCCTCCCCCAGTTCCATTACTTTGCCCCAGGTCTCTATCTGCATTATCTTCCCCTCCTATAACGTAATTACCCTCCCCCCAGTCCCTAGATTAAACACTCCTCCAACCTTCTAGCCATCATCTCCCCCAAAACAGCTGCCCATTCACCATTGAGGTGCAGTCCATCCCTACAATAGAGCCTGTAGCCGACAGAGAAGTCAGCTCAGTTCTCTAGGAACCCAAACCCCTCCTTCCTACAACAATTCTTGAGCCACTTGTTTACCTCCCTAATCTCCCGCTGCCTTTCTTGTGGGGCTCGTGGTAGAGTATTTCGGAAAACACTACCTTTGAGGTCCTTGCCCTAAGCTTATGACCTAAATCACTAAGATCATTTTAAGGACGCTACACCTACCTGTAACTTTGTCATCGGTTCCGATATGGACCATGAGTGCTGGATCTTCTCCAGCCCCTCCCAGTAATCTGTCAACCCGATCCGCAATGTGTCGAACTCGAGAGCCAGGAAGAACACACTGTTCGACGATCCCGGTCTTTGTGACAAATTGCCCTCTCTGTACCCCTAATAATTGAATCTCCCACTACCAGCACCTGTCTGGCCTGCCTTGCTCTCCTGGTCCCCTGCTTACTGGAGCTGACATTCCCCTGACTGGCAGAGGAAGTGTCTGGCTGCAGCAGTGCTCTCCCTGAACTGACATACCCGTCATCTGCCAACCTTGCAAACTTGTTGGAGTGTGTCAGATCAGGAATAACCTCCCTAGCACTTTTCCCTCTACCCCGCTTTCTGTTACCCAGCTAGCTACCTCACTTTCCTGAGCCTCCTCGCTATCACCCTCCCCCACATCTACCCCATAGAGTGCTTGCTCAGTGAGCAGCAAACTCTTTTCCAAATTGTCAGCCCTTCTCAGTGTTGAAACTCGCCCGGTTACCCGATGTGCGATTCCAAATGGGCAATTTACTCACATTTTGAACAAAGATATGTACCCTCAAACGTCTTTTCCAGGTCTGCATGCATTAAACAAGATGTGCACTGGACTGCTCTGTCAATAGTGGAACACATACTAATGGGGATTACGCAAGAAAAGAGAAAAAATACAATATAGTGCATTGATAAGAATCTAATTTACTGTAGTACCTGAATCTGAAGTCACACACTTAATACAAACACACGTGAAATCAAACACGCGAACGCTCACAAACTCGTGTTGTTTGTCTGCTTGTATGAGTGCAGCTCTCAAACCAGACTGCTTTTTTTTCCTCTGGAGTCAAAAGGCTTGTAATATTATAAAATTTTTGTGTCTGTCATTACGCGTCATACTTATTAAATCCTTATTTATTTTTGGATAACCGCTGCCTCTTTTTTCCACACCTCTGTTTGTGTGCATTGTTATATATTTTTGATGTGTGATGACTGAGACTCTTATCCTTAGGTGGTACCAGTCTTTTTTTTCCCTCATCTGTCATGAGCACTAATATGTAGAATAATTTATGGACATGTAAAAATATATGTGAATTCAGAAAACCATGTTAGCTGACAATAAGAACTAGGTTTGTTGTTGGTGTGTAATAAGTGTTGAGCTAGAGTGTAGCTTACATCTGAAAGTATTACTATATGTGCTAAGCCCTGTACAGTAGCACCTATGGTTGTAGCTAGCTCTTATTGTGGGTCCAAAAAGGTAGTTGGTTGGCCCCTTCAGTTTTAAGATATATACCGTACCATATTTACATTTAAAGGGGTCGTACAGTGCTAGTATATTGATGACCCATCTTCAGAAGAGCTCATCAATATCTGATCATTGGGTACGAACAATCAGCTGTTTGAAGAGACCATGGGGCTTGTGCAAGCGCTGCATTGAACTATACACCATCTAGCTTGTATCGACGGTGCAGTGTAACTATATCTACTCGTCCCATTCACTTTAATGGTATGAGCAGTTGAAATTACACTGCACTGCCGTTACAAGTTAGATAGCATTCAATTAGACAATGAAGAGGTTGCAGCACTTGCACAAGTGCTGTGGCCTCTTCAAACAGCTGATCTGTGGGAATCCCAGGAGTCAGACTGCCTTGGATCTGATATTGATGACCTATTCTGAGGGTAGGTCATCAATATACTAGCACAGTACAAACCCTTTAAATGTAAATATGGTATGGTTAATACAGATATATCTTCGGGCTGTGCTTACATGTTCGATCTAGTGACATTACTGGATATACTTAACCGCTTGATGATCAGGCCTGAAAAGGCAACATTTTTCTGTTTTTCCCCTATGCATTTAAGCAGCCATAACTTTTTTATTTTTCCATTGACGTGGCTGTCTGAGGGCTTGTTTTATACATGAGAAATGCTATTATTTTTTACATTGTTCAGGGCTTTATATAATTTATATAGGTTTTTTGTGATGGAAATATAGAAAAAAGCGATTTTGACGTGTTTTTTAACTTCATGTTTCACACAAAATAAGTTGATAATGAAATTCTTCTGGGTATTACAGACTTGTGGATACCTAATATGTGTCTTTTTTTTTTATTTAATGTGTGCACAGCAAAAATTATTTTACAGTAAATAATGTTGATTTTTTTTTTGTGGTGAGCGATTCTTCATTACATTATTTATAAAAAAATGTTAGGTCCCATTATGGTATTATTATTTTATAACTATATTTCACATTTATAATGAATTAGAATACTCCTGTATACTAATACGTTATAGACTTTATCACCTTCACCCTGTGACCCAGTTGGAGGGGGAGTCCATTTTGATCATGCCACAGCCAAGGCGTAATCGAAGTGTTAACAGCCAGGCTTGGATCTTTATCCAAACCTGGCTGTGAAGCGCAGAATGCTCTAAGAAGCAAGGCTGTTATTAACAGCTGGTTCTTAGTGCTGGATAGCTCTGGCTGCTTTTAACTCCTCCTCATCTGCAGCAACACCAAAATACATTACTACAGACTGGGAACCTGCACTTCCCACCATCAAAAGACAGAGGGCGGTTGTTAATGGGTTGATGTATTCTTGTTATCTAAGTAGTTTGCATGCAGTATTTACATGCATGTAGCTAATGTCTTCTGAATTCTATAGATTAAGTGCACTGTATTTAGAAAGACATTTTCTTCTTTGTGAATTTACAGGAAATGATCATAGATGGACTTCAACCAGAAACCACTTATTCTATCACTGTTGCTGCATACACAATGAAAGGGGATGGAGCACGTTGTAAACCAAAGGTTGTAACAACACAGAGTGCAGGTGAGCCATTATACTGATATATAAAAAGCATGTTGTGTTGCCAATGACTTGGTCTCTGATCAGCTGCAGTGATTACATGGTTTAAAGGGAATCTGTCGGCTCTGAAACACCCTCCAAACTAAAGTAAGCAGTGTATTGTGTAAGTGACGTCGAGTCTGGTCATGTAATTTTTATCTTCATACTCACTTGCATTCTGACTCTGCTCTGACAAACCTGCAGTAAAATGCACTCAGTGGACTCCGGTGATCACTCACATAATGGAGAGGACTCAAAGAAGAGTCCTCTAAATGTATTTTACTGCCAGTTTGTGGGAGCACAGCATCAGAATGGAAGTGAATATGAAGATAAAACTTCCATAATCGGATTCAGCACCACTTAGGCTAGGGCTACACGGTGACATGTGTCGCGCGACAATTAGGAGCGCAACACATAGTGCACAACTACACGACGTGTCGCGCGACAATTTTTATAATGTAAGTCTATGGTGTCACACTGCGACATGCAACATACTGCGACAGTCGCAGTAAAACCCATCTTGGATGGAGTTTTTGCGACTGTTGCGTCGCAGTCGCAGCATGTTGCATGTCGCAGTGCGACACCATAGACTTACATTATAAAAATTGACGCGCGACATTGGTGCGACAGAATGTCGTGCGACAAATGTAGTCGTGTAGCCCTAACCTTACACTATACATCTCTTACTCTAGTTCAGGGGGTGTTTCGGAGCTGACAGGTTCCCTTTAACCACGTCTGCCAATCAGTGGCAGGTTGAAGCAGGCATATATAGTGCTAACTGTATATATAGCGCTAACTGCTAACTGCTGAGGCACAGCTTCTCAGCCCTGCATGTACTTTTTACACTTTGTGCAGAATTATTAGGCAAGTTGTATTTGAGAGGATTCTTTTTATTACTGAACAACAACTATGTTCTCAATCAACCCAAAATACTTTTTTTTTAGATTTGGCTATCTTAGGAGGATATCTGTTTGTGCAGGTAACTATTACTGTACAGAATTATTAGGCAACTTAATAAAAACCAAATATATACCCATCTCACTTGTTTATTTTCACCAGGTAAACCAATATAACAACACAAAATTTAGAAATAAACATTTCTGACATTCAAAAACAGAAAAAAAAAAATCAGTGACCAATATAGCCACCTTTCTTTACGATGACACTCAAAAGCCTTCCATCCATAGATTCTGTCAGTTGCTTGATCTGTTTACGATCAACAGTGCAGCAGTCACCACAGCCTCCCAGACACTGTTCTGAGAGGTGTACTGTTTTCCCTCCCTGTAAATCTCACATTTTATGAGGGACCACAGGTTCTCTATGGGGTTCAGATCAGGTGAACAAGGGGGCCATGTCATTATTTTTTCTTCTTTTAGACCTTTACTTGCCAGCCACGCTGTGGAGTATTTGGATGCATGTGATGGAGCATTGTCCTGCATGAAAATCATGGTTTTCTTGAACGATACCGACTTCTTCCTGTACCACTGCTTGAAGAAGGTGTCGTTCAGAAACTGGCAGTAGGTCTGGGAGTTGAGCTTCACTCCATCCTCAACCCGAAAAGGTCCCACAAGTTCATCTTTGATGATACCAGCCCATACCAGTACCCCACCTCCACCTTACTGGCGTCTGAGTCGGAGTGGAGCTCTCTGCCCTTTACTGATCCAGCCTCGGGCCCATCCATCTGGCCCATCAAGAGTCACTCTCATTTCATCAGTCCATAAAACATTAGAAAAATCAGTCTTAAGATATTTCTTGGCCCAGTCTTGACGTTTTATCTTATGTTTCTTGTTCAAAGGTGGTCGTTTTTCAGCCTTCCTTACCTTGGCCATGTCCCTGAGTATCGCACACCTTGTGCTTTTTGATACTCCAGTAACGTTGCAGCTCTGAAATATGGCAAAACTAGTGGCAAATAGCATCTTGGCAGCTTCACGCTTGATTTTCCGCAATTCATGGGCAGTCATTTTGCGCCTTTTTTTTTCAACACGCTTCTTGCGACCTTGTTAGCTATTTGCCATGAAACGCTTGATTGTTCGGTGATCACGCTTCAAAAGTTTGGCAATTTCAAGACTGCTGCATCCCTCTACAAGACATCTCACAATTTTTGACTTTTCAGAGTCCGTCAAATCTCTCTTCTGAGCCATTTTGCCAAAGGAAAGGAAGTTGCCTAATAATTAAGCACACCTTATATAGGGTGTTGATGTCATTAGACCACACCCCTCCTCATTACAGAGATGCACATCAACTGATTTACTTAATTGGTAGTTGGCTTTCAAGCCTATACAGCATGGGGTAGGACAACATGTATAAAAAGGATGATGTGATCAAAATACTCATTTGCCTAATAATTCTGCACACAGTGTATTAAATGTGCCATCTTACATGTAAACTGTATTTAGTGGAGCATATTTATCAAAACTGTTTAAAGCAGCTTGTCCCATGTGACCGTCAGGCACCGACATCTGCACCTTCCAGGATGCATTGCTGTTAGCTCTTTTTAACCCCTTCCTCATCTGCATAAAAAATAGTTCCTCACATATAGCCCCATAGATACATATGGTATGTAATGCCCTCCCCCAATTTCCATCTCCAGTGTCTAGCAAGAGATATAGCTCTATATTTCTAGGAATTTAGAAATATTGATGGATGAATGAAAGGTGTCCAGTCTGCTTCCCCTGCTTCTCTATGGGATCACAACGCTGTCACTGACAGAATGGAAGTAGGGAGGTTGCTGAACATTTTAAATGGGTTGTGTCAATTCCTAATGTACTGTGATTATCCATATTTCTTCCTTTGCTGGCTGGATTCATTCCATCACATTATACACTGCTTGTTTCCATAAAAAGCAAAAAGACATGGACTGCGCTGCTTCTCTAAAACAGACAGATTGTGGCAGGTTAGATCCTGAACCACTCCTTCTTCACTCCTTTTCCGTGCTGCCAAACACTGCTACTGATATCATTTGCGGTACCACTTCCACATGTCCTGCAACCTCCTGTATTATACAAGGATCAGATAGAAAAATGGTGAAGCCCCGGAGGCACTTGTATAGCAAAAAGCTGGATTTATTACGCTCACAAGAGTAGATAAAATCAAGGCACAGCAATGGTTTAAAAAGCCGGTTGCCCATAGTTCATCTGACTTAGGTTTCAGCTCTGCTTCATTAGACACACCCCTAATGAATCAGAGGTGAAACCTAGGTCGGGTCAACTACGGGCAACCGGCTTTTTAAAACATTGAAGTGCCGTGATTTTATCTACTCTTAGGCTACATTTACACGTCCGTATGTATGCACATCCTGGAAAACGGTCAGTTTTTTGCGGATCTGTTGTTCCGCAAAAAGCTCCGTTTTTCCAGGACATCCGTTCCGTTTTCCGTAAAAAACGGAAAGGATGTATCCATATGTCATCCGTTTTTTGCGGATCCGAAAAAACGGAAGGATGAATAACATTTTTTTTTCACCCCTCCTGGAACGGAATCCGCAAATACGGATGACATGCGGATGCCTTTCCAAATGTCTTCCGCATTTTTTGCGGATCCATAGACTTTCATTGTGCTACGGACCGCAATTCGGGAGAAAAGTAGGACAGGAGGATTTCTGTTTGTGGATCCGCAAAACGGAACGGAACAGATTAACGGATGTGGACAACATACGGTGCAATGTCCGCAGATTATCAGGACCCATTGAAATGAATGGATCCGCAAAATATCCGCAAAAAACGTCCGCAATTGCGGAACGGATGCGGATAGATTGCGGATGTTTTAAACGGACGTGTGAATGTAGCCTTATGGTATTTGTGGATTCTAGAGGAGCAGTGTGGTCCATGTCTTTTTGCGATTTATGTCTGATGTAAATTGAACCCACTTCACAAGGTACCTGCAAGCACTAAAAATAGGAGATATAACTTGAGACTCATGTATTTATTTTCTGTTTGTTTCCATGGTTATGACCACCCAGCAATCCAGCAGTGGTGGACGTGCTTGCACACTATAGAAAAAAGCACCAGCTTATGTGTGCTCCCACAGTCCCATCCCAGAGAGGCCAGCATTTTGTCCTATAGTGTGCAAGTACAGCCACCTTTGATGGGTTGCAGGGTGGTCATAACCATGGAAACAAGCAGTGTATAATATGATGGGAAAATTGAATCCAGCCAGCAAAGGAAGTAATATGGATAATAACAATACATTAATAAGTGCCTTGTATTAACTTTCTCTACATAATAAATGCTACTTGCTAAAGTGACACAACCCCTTTAAGTCCACCACTGAGTGCAGGACTAGGTGGACCAGAAGAATAAACAGGGAGAGGAAAATGTAATACACATAAAAAAAAGTATCAGTAGAATAGATATACAGTATTATTGTAGTATCACCTAGGATTGGGTGTGGAATGCACCTTAATAAGTGTGCATGCTGCCTGCTGGAAGTATATGATGTGCTTGCACCAACATGTGTACACATTTATGATATGCTAGACATGACATTCAGAAAGTCATTTTTCAAACAATTTTTGTCATGACCTACTTTTTATCCAAGTTTTATACCGGTTTTGTCACATCTTTGGGTCAAAGATGGTCTAAAACCTGCTGTGAAATCTGTAGTAGAAAGCCCTGTGAAGCATTGCTTCGCAAATAGACATGTGGCTCATTATAGGCACCCTGTGGTGCATTATCTCTCATATAGGCATCCTATAGCACATTATGTCACATATAGGCATCCCGTGGCGCATTGTGTCGCAGATAGGCATCCTGTGGCACATTATGTCACATATAGACATTGTGTGATGCATTTTGTCGCAGATAGGCATCCTGTGGCACATTATGTCACATATAGACATTGTGTGATGCATTGTGTCGCAGATAGGCATCCTGTGGCACATTTTGTTGGAAATAGTCATCCTGTCGTGCATTGTGTGGCAAACAGGAATCCTGTGGTGTCTTGTGCTACAAATTCCCTACAGAATACCGTAGACAAAAAAAAACCTTGGGAACACCATAAACACCTTTTACCTTTCATTTACAAAACTTTAAGTAAGCAATATTTTATTGTATGTATATTGCAATAATAATTCAGTTGAAAAGCCATATTGCATAGTAATACTTTACACGGGATAGCCCCTTTAAGAATGTTTGCGTATTTAGGAAACACACTGAACCCTCTCAGTCCCCCTGCATCGTGTATAAAAGGTTGCATGAATCAAAAAATCAATTATGTCAAAGAGCCAAATCTAGTAGCATAGTCATTGTTTTAGAGTTCTGTATGAAAATCCCATTCCAGAAATCACAACTGCTGTCTTACAACAACAGAAGCCTGTACTGTCCATAACAGCACAACAGTTGAGCAACACTTTTGTCAGGCTTTTCATGTCAGAGTTTTCATATGGAATAATTCTGTCTTCAGCAGATTCTGTTTTTACTTACAGTTACACTTAAAAGATGTTTATACATAAATGGTACAATGGAAACTAAGAAACATTGTAATATATCTTATTACAGAAAACTGTCTCTTTCTTCATTTATCAGACTCCCCACCCGCGCTCACTGCTTTCTGCACTTGTTATTCACTCACAGTTCACTGCTCAGATCCATCTTCAGTATAAATGGGTTAACAGCTCTTAGATCAGATTACATAGAAGTCTACAGAGAGGGGGTAGGAGCTGCTGGAGTGAGATAGAGGCAGAGACACACACACAGAAGTGCTGCTGCTGTCTAGTAAGTGATTTATTGTTTCATTGCACTGCACATTTAACATCTAAACTGCTCAGTACTGCTCTGTACTGGCCTCCATACTGTATATTGTCCTCCATGCAGTACAGTGCTTGTAGTACTGCACTTCATAGTGTTTGGTGGAGATGCCGTCATTTTCACCAGATTTATCAAATGCGACATGTTGATATAATAGTAACATAGTAACATAGTAACATAGTTTATAAGGCCGAAAAAAAGACATCTGTCCATCCAGTTCGGCCTGTTTTCCTACAAGTTGATCCAGAGGAAGGCAAAAAAACCCTGTGAGGTAGAAGCCAGTTTTCCCCACTTTAGGGAAAAAAATTCCTTCCCGACTCCAATCAGGCAATCAGAATTACTCCCTGGATCAACAACCCCTCTCTAGTAACTATAACCTGTAATATTATTACCCTCCAAAAATACATCCAGGCCCCTCTTGAACTCTTTTAGTGAACTTACCATCACCACCTTCTGAGGCAGAGAGTTCCATAGTCTCACTGCTCTTACCGTAAAGAATCCTCTTCTATGTTTGTGTACAAACCTTCTTTCCTCCAGACGCAGAGGATGTCCCCTCGTCACAGTCACAGTCCTCGGGATAAATAGATCATGGGAGAGATCTCTGTACTGACCTCTGATATATTTATACATAGTTATTAGATCTCCCCTCAGTCGTCTTTTTTCTAAAGTGAATAAGCCTAATTTTGATAATCTTTCTGGGTACTGTAGTCCACCCATTCCAGTTATTACTGTTAATCCTGTTTAAAAAGATGCAGTTGATACATCTGGCTAAAATATCTCAAAAATGTATTAAAAAATAAGCCCAAAAATTCTCAGAGCCATATTTTGAGACTTTTTGAAGCCAGATCTGGAGTATAGGGCATGATAAATTTCCTCCAATGTGTTTTTGTGTATTTTTTATTTTATTTTATTTTATTTCATATCTGTTTTTTTATTTGGAAACACATATTAGGGGTTCACCGTTCTAAACTTTATGCATTTATAGTACTTCAGAGGTGTGTTTATGGCAGCTGTCAGAGTTGACAGAGAAATGTAATAGATTATTGCAGTCTCCAGAAAGTGATGGACTACTGTCCCTCTTCAAGCAACCAAGGAACAACAAGCGGGATACATACAGAACCTTGTTTGGGAATCCAGTAGTAGAGCTGTCATTAATTCCCCGGCCTTCTAATGATAATGAAATGATTCTGCTTATCCTGTCCTTGTAAGTGGCAAAACTAATAGGGGACATACAGAAAACAGGATGCATTCGCCCAATATTTTAAGATTTTTTTTTGTGTACGTTACACACCAGATCTTTATGCAGTCTGTGTCTTTTAACTGTTTCTAGACGGAGCAAATACCTCTTGGAATACACTGTGATTTAATTATCCTTTAGTATAGAACTCTAACATTTAAGAATATTTCTTAATCATTTGTGCTATTATAAACTGTAGAGTATTATTTCTGTGTCAATCCCATTAAAGAAGTTTCCCACTACAATTTTGTACACTGATTTGTGAGTATTTGATGAGTGAACTCCCCCCCTGTAAGACCTGTGAATGGGCTGGCATCAGAGGGTGTATACTTAATAATCACTGTTTTATGCCACGTCCTATCAATATGACATGAATACTTAACTTATATCTCTTGATAATCAGTTAATTAGTTAACTAGCATGTGTAAATATACATATATGAATTGCTTTTTTTTAATGAAAAAATATGTTTCACCGATTCCTGTCCGTCCATAGACTATAAATGTCGCCTGCAGGGCTCCTCATAGCAGGGCTCCCCATAGAGAAGAAAGGAACGTTTTTTCACTGTCCCAGTCTTCCTTCAGTACACTCTATAAACAGTGCTCTGGTCCCAGCAGTCATGTGACCACTGGGGGCCAGGATTCTGCACGAGCTGCTGGGTTTTAGAAGACCCAGATTAGCTCTCCAGTGAGTTTGTACAATGTCATACAACCTCCCTGGAGGCTGTATACCCCCTGTAACTGGGGTGACACAAAAACATGATTTTAAAAAAAAAAATGCTTTTATTGTGCAAAACGGAAAAAGCAAACATATTAGGTATCGCTGCGTCCATAATGACCTTCTCTATAAAAATCACATGATCTATCCTGTCTGCTGGACTCGGTAAAAACAAAAAAATACCAGAACAGCCATTTCTTTTTTCACCTTGCTTTCCAAAAAAACATAATATCAAGCTATGAAGAAGTTCCCAAAATGGTACCAATGAAAATGTCAACTCATCCTGCAAAAAGCAAGTCCCCACACAAGATATCACCAGGCCTCCAGTGGACTCCCTAAAACATAATATCAAGCACCCAAAATGGCACCAATGAAAATTTCAACTAAAAAAAAAATCTAGCTCTCAGAATATGACAACACAAAAACATTTTTTTCAAAAATATATGTTAATATAATTGGTATCTCTGTAATCGTACTGACCAGCACAATAACGTTAACATGTTGTTTATCCCACATGGATGGTGCATCCAAAAAGCAATTGCAGGGTTGCTGCCTTCCCAAAATTCAAAATAAAAAGTGATCCAAAAGTCGTATGTACCTCAAAATAGAACCAATGATAATGGCAACTTATTCCACAAAAAATAAGCCCTCACACAGCTTCGTCAAGAGAAAAAGGGTGTGATTTCTAAAATAGGGCAACTTCTTGGGGTTTCTTTTTTTAACTTTACTGCAGAGCCTCTGCAGTTATTGGTCTGTTCTGTATAAATCACCAAACTAGGCCACGAATACACATGATGCTCATTCTCTTCTGAGCTGTGCAGTGTGCCCAAGCAGCAGTTTATGACCACATAGATATTGTCGGATATTGTCGTACTCTATAAAACTCCTGTAACAAAATTTGGGGTGCATTTTTTCCTATTACCACTTGTGAAAATGAAAAAAATCTGGGGCTAAAGCAACATTTTATTGGAAGCAATACATTTTTTTATTTTCACAGCTTTTCAACATTTTTTTTCAAAATTCCTTGAAAATACCTATGGTATCAAAGCGCTCACTAAACCATTTGATAAATTCCTTGAGGGATGTAGTAAATGCGTTTACTTTCAGAAGGTTTCCACCTCAGAGTCTCTTCAAAGTGGCATGGCACCCAAAAACCAAAAGGCGATCTTTACAGTGTGCTCATACAGCAGTTTATGACCACATATGGGGTGTTTCTTTAAACTGCAGCACAGGGGCATAGCTATAGGTGGTGTAGAGGTAGGAGTCGCCACCCGGCCTGGGAGCCTGAGGGGGCCCAAAGACCTTTGTGTCGCATAAGAAGGCACTGGTATTATAGAAAGTGCATTCAGGTCAAATTAGACCTCTGGTCGGAAGGAAGAGGTTAGGTAAAAAATTTGGCATGGGGAGGGGTGTTAATTTTTTGCCTCAGGCAGCACGAAGGCTATGTGCTTCCCTGCCCCTGGCCACAAAGCAGAGAGGGGGGGCCCAAGCTGAACTCTTGCACCAGGGCCCATGAGCCTTTAGCTACGCCCCTGCTGCAGCATCAGGGTAATAAATATTGAGATTTTTTTGCTGTTAACCCTTGCAAGTTTACAGGAAAAATGGATTTAAATGGAAAATCTGCAAAGAAAGTGAAATTCCTAAATTTTCCTTCCATTTTGCTTTCAGTTGAGTCAGTTGAGGTAAGGTTTGCTAGCAGTTACAGAAATCAGGTTCATCATTTTATTTTAACCAGCTAGAAATGTGGGACATGTTTGTGAACATTTAATGAGCCAGCTTGTAGGACTATTTCAGAATATTTAATACCAAACTAGACTTTAAAATCCTATATTGTGCTCAGTGGCGTAGCTATAAGGGTCGCAGCAGTCGCAATTGCGACCGGGCCCCTAAGCCAGGGGGGCCCCGAGGGGGGCCTATCAGAGGCTGGCTCAGGCGGCGCGATGACGTCATCGCGCCACCTGAGCCGTACAGCGCGGGACACAGGCCGGAAGAGGCCTGCATCGCATCGCTGCCAGCTCCATGGAGGTAAGTATTAGTGTTTATTTTTTTTTTATTGTTGCAATCACGGACTGGAGCTCTATTGGGGGCACTGGGGGCATTTGTTACTGGCACATGGGGCTCTGGGGGCATTTGTTACTGGCACATGGGGGCATTTGTTACTGGCACATGGGGGCATTTGTTACTGGCACATGGGGGCACTGGGGGGCATTTCTTACTGGCACTGGGGGGCATTTCTTACTGGCACTGGGGGCATTTCTTAATGGCACAGGAGCACTGGGGGCGTTTTTACTGGCACTGGGGGCATTTCTTACTGGCACATGGGGGCATTGGGGGCATTTTTACTGGCACATGGGGGCATTTCTTACTGGCACATGGGGGGCATTTCTTAATGGCACATGGGGGCACTGGGGGCATTTGTTACTGGCACATGGGGCACTGGGGACATTTGTTACTGGCACTGGGGGCATTTCTTAATGGCACTGGGGGCATTTCTTAATGGCACATGGGGGCACTGGGGGCATTTCTTAATGGCACGGGAGCACTGGGGGCATTTCTTACTGGCACATGGGGGCACTGGGGGCATTTTTACTGGCACATGGGGCACTGGGGGCATTTCTTACTGGCACACGGGGGCACTGGGGGCATTTCTTACTGGCACATGATTTTGGGGGGAATCAATGGAGGGAACTTATGGCACATTATTGGAGCGTTTCTTACTGACACATAATTTGGGGGGCATCTATGGGTGGGGAGCACTTCTTACTGGCACATTATTGGGGTGAAATTTTGGAGGCACTTCTGGCACATTATTGGGGCACTTCGTACTGGCACATTATTGGGGGGCACTATGGGGGCACTTCTTACTGGCACATTATTGTGGGGCACTATGGGGACACTTCTTACTGGAACATTGGAAGCATTATTACTTCTGGGGCACAGTGGGGACATTAGTACTGTTGGGGGCACTATTACTAACAAATGCACTCTGGCAGAGAATTATTAGTTGGGACTTTGGGAGCACTATTACTGTGGGGGTCACCCTGGCACAGTATCAGCACAGCGCAGTTATTTCTGGGGGACGTTATGTTTACACTATTACTGTCAGGGGCACTATTTGCTGGGCGCCGTTATTTTAGGACATTGTGTGCCAATAATTATTGAAGGGCACTATCTGTGTGGTACTAGTGGCACAGTACTGGGGGTGGTAGGATGATTTGTCCAGAAGACGTGAGGATGATGGAAAAGTAGTAAACTAAGATTTTTTTTCTGTCAAACTGCAGAGATGAGAAATGGCTGAAAAATGGCGTCTGGTCTGAAAGTAGAAGATGAGGAAAGAGAAGATCTACATCAGAGGTATGGGGCTCTGTATTATACTGGATGTAAGAGGTATGAGGCGCTGTATTATACTGGATGTAAGAGGTATGGGGCGCTGTATTAGGCTACATTCACACGAACATTGTGTTTTGCAGTCTGCAAATTGCGGATCCGCAAAAAAGGGATGATGTTCCGTATGGCATCCGTTTTTTTTGCAGATCCACTGTAATAATGCCTATCCTTGTCCGCAAAACGAATACAAATAGGAATGGACATACAGATGCGGACAGCACACAGTGTTCATTGAAGTGAATGGGTCCGCATCTGAGCCGCAAAATATCCAGATCGGAGGCTGCAAAAACAACGTCGTGTGAATGTAGCCTTACCCTGTATGTTCTGTAGTGATATACGTAATTTTAGGAGGGAAAAGGTTAGGGTGAGAATTTGGCATGGGGGGGGGGGGGGGGGCATTCAATTTTTGACTTGGCCGGCAGAAAAGCTAGGTGCACCAGCAATGAGGAGGGGGGGCCCAAGCTGAACTCTTGCACCAGGGCCCATGAGCCTTTAGTTACACCCCTGATTGTGCTCAAGAATAGTATCTAATTTGTTTATGGGCTCTATTGTAGTAGTTATATGGGGTTCCAAATGTAGCTTTTGCAAGTATTTCCTGACACTTCAGTGGTACATGGACCCCATCCACATAAGAAAGCAGAATAGGTTACTTTCACAATACTTAAAAAAAGTGCACAGATCTGGCATCTATAGACTGGTAATGCAGGACAGAAAAGCAACGCATACAGTGCTTTTCTGTCTGCCGCTATTTGACACCTAGAATCACAAGTGATGCACTAGATGCATATTAGCAATGTTATAGAAAACTATGGTATTAGCTCTGGCTTTAGTTCCCTCCAGCGTTTTCTGAATCATGACATAGGGAAACTGAGCTAGATCACTGGGCATACAGTGTATGTGAATGGGCTCTTGGAGCATAAAATTCAAACCACCAAAAAAAAAATCCAAAAGGTTGGTATAAGAATATTAAACACCAATTAACGCACCCTTGTAATACACAATGCATTAAAAAAGATCTACCTATTTTGCAGAAATTAAGAAAAAAGCTACCTGTAGCAATTACTGTATACAAGAAACTGTACCATAGTAAATAATATATTGTTTCATAAATTATACCACTAAACCTTTGTAACTTGCAAAGTAACTAGATAAAATGTAAGTTCACCTTCAATAGTACTTGTCATTTTATAAAGAAAAAACTTACTTAAAGGGGTATTCTCATCTTAGACAATGGGGGCATATCGCTAGGATATGCCCGCATTGTCTTATAGGTGCGGGTCCCACCGCTGGGACCCGCACCTATATCCAGAACGGAGCGGGGAGCGCTGCGCCTGGAGGACCCCAGGTTTCCGGGGGTCCGGCCACCACCAGGCGCAGCTCCCCGCGCCGCTCATAGAAATGAATGGGAGCCGGGCCGTGCATGCGTGGTGCGCTCCCATTCATTTCTATGGAGCCGACGGAAGTAGCCGAGCCAGCGCTCGGCTATTTTCGGCGGCCCCATAGAAATGAATGGAGGGCAGCTGCGCATGCGCAGTGCGCCCTCATTCAGTTCGGGGGCTCCGTTCTGGAAATAGCCCACCGCTGGGACCCGCACCTATAAGACAATGGGGGCATATCCTAGCGATATGCCCCCATTGTCTAAAATGAGAATAACCCTTTAAAGGAGTTGTGTAATGAAGGCTTTAGTTTTATTTTGCACTATGCATTTTCATATAATTACATAGACACTCCTCTATCACTACACCTAACAACGCCCAGCTAGTTACATAGACACTCCCCTATCACTACACCTAACAATGCCCAGCTAGTTACATAGACACTCCCCTATCACTACACCTAAAAATGCCCAGCTAGTTACATAGACACTCCTCTATCACTACACCTAACAATGCCCAGCTAGTTACATAGACACTCCCCTATCACTACACCTAACAATGCCCAGCTAGTTACATAGACACTCCCCTATCACTACCCCTAAAAATGCCCAGCTAGTTACATAGACACTCCCCTATAACTACACCTAACAATGCCCAGCTAGTTACATAGACACTCCTCTATCACTACACCTAACAATGCCCAGCTAGTTACATAGACACTCCTCTATCACTACACCTAACAATGCCCAGCTAGTTACATAGACACTCCTCTATCACTACACCTAACAATGCCCAGCTAGTTACATAGACACTCCCCTATCACTACACCTAACAATGCCCAGCTAGTCACATAGACACTCCCCTATCACTACACCTAACAATGCCCAGTTAGTTACCTAGACACTCCTCTATCACTGCACCTAACAACGCCCAGCTAGTTACATAGACACTCCCCTATCACTACACCTAACAATGCCCAGTTAGTTACCTAGACACTCCTCTATCACTACACCTAACAATGCCCAGTTAGTTACCTAGACACTCCTCTATCACTGCACCTAACAACGCCCAGCTAGTTACCTAGACACTCCTCTATCACTGCACCTAACAACGCCCAGCTAGTTACATAGACACTTCCCTATCACTACACCTAACAACGCCCAGCTAGTTACATAGACACTCCCCTATCATTGCCCCTGCTGCTGCTTTGACATAGGCATAACATCACAGGAAATAAGAAAGAGCTGTACGGACATGGTTACATAACCACAGCCTAGAACAGAAGATAGGGTCTACTTTTATAAATTATTATTTTAAAAGATATTATAGCAAGCCGGAAAATCTAATGAATGAATATGTGTACATTTCTTAACCCTAAAATGATGCTATGCTTGTTTTCAGATAATAGTTTCTGAATCTCCTTATAGAGAGCGTTCCTGTAAGGAGACTTATTGGTATTGCTCCATGAGAAATGAGTATGCAAAGAGGTACCTTGCAAGGAAGAGAACCATCTCGCTAGCACCACCTCTTGGAAGTGGCTCCCTATGAGTCAAAATCCAACTTTCCAACAAGCCTTGGGATTTAACAAGGGAATATAGCCAAGCCAGATACCTATCTGTACTGTAGACAACTGTTTGGAGGTGCTTGCCTTGCATCATAGAGTAGGATGCTGGCTGGCTGGGTGTGATACCTTGAATGTGACTTAGGCAGGGTGCTGAATCTCCTTAAAGGGATCAGTTCTGTATGGAGACTTATTGGAAGTACTCTATGGTATGCAGACTTATTGGCAATGCTCCATGGGAAACGAATATACAAAGAGATATCTCCCAAGGAAGAGAACCATCTTGCTAGCTTCACCTCTTGGAAGTGGCTCCCTCAAAATCTGACTTTACAAGAAGCCTTGGGATTTGACAAGGGAATATAGAAACACCAGAAATTTTGGAAGATAGCTCTTTTGCATGGGAAATTTGCATATTCATTTCCCATCGAGCATTGCCAGTGAGACTCATAGGAAAACACATCCAAGAGGTGTCACTAGTGAGATGGTTTTCTTCCTTGGAGATACCTCTTTGCATGTTACATATATTGGAAAATGGGATCCTTTTCAATGGCACAGTCATTGAAATGCTTTCTTGTTCTTCAAATAATATCCAGTACAGGTAATATTTTTAACTGTACTTGAAATAAACTGTTCAAAATACAATCTGTACTGGATATTCATTGAAAAGGATTCAATTTTACGATATATCTACTTGCGTTCTATTTGTCATTGTTGGATTGGATTCATGGCTGCAGTCAGAAGGATTGCTGAATCTTTCTTGAGTGTGAAGCCCAACAAGATATTGTGCCTGTCACAACCAAAAAGGTCAGTGAGATACTTCCTACTCTCTCTCTGTTTTTCTTGCACAACCTTACATTTGTCAGTGTTAAACCTCATCTGCCACTTCTCTGCCCAACCCTCCAATCTATCTAGATCCATCTGTAGCAGTATACTGTCCTCTTCTGTATTAATTACTTTACACAGTTTAGTGTCATCTGCAAAAATTGATATTTTACTGTGCAAGCCTTCTACAAGATCATTAATAAATATATTAAAGAGAATAGGGCCCGATACTGACCCCTGTGTTACCCCACTAGTGACAGTGACCCAATCTGAGTATCTACCGTTAATAACCACCCTCTGTTTTCTATCACTGAGCCAGTTACTTACCCACATTCAGACATTTTCTCCCAGTCCAAGCATTCTCATTTTATATACTAACCTTTTATGTGGTACAGTGTCAAATGCTTTGGAGAAGTCCAGATATAAGACATCCATTGATTTGCCATGGTCAAGTCTAGAATTTACCTTCTCATAGAAACTGATTAAATTAGTTTGACATGACCGATCCCTCATGAAGCCATGCTGATAGGGAATTATTTGCTTATTTTCATTGAGGTACTCCAAGATAGCATCTCTTAGAAAACCTTCAAACAGTTTACCCACGACAGATGTTAAACCTACTGGCCTATAGTTTCCAGGCTCCGTTTTTGGACCCTTTTTGAATATCGGCACCACATTTGTTATGCACCAATCCTGTGGAACACTCCCTGTCAGTATAGAGACCTTAAAAATCAGAAATAAGGGTCTGGCTATGACATTACTTAATTCTCTTAGGATACGGGGGTGTATGCCATCCGGTCCTGGCGATTTGCCTATTTTAATCTTTTTAAGACCCAGCTCTACTTCTTCCTGGGTCAGACAGGGCACTTTTAATGGGGAATTTACTTTTATATTCTGCATTTCATCTGACAGTTTATTTTCCTCAGTGAATACAGTGGAGAAAAAAATATTTAGTAGCTTTGCTTTCTCCTCATCGATCTCAGTGACTCCCCCCTAATTACTCTGTAAGGGGCCAACACCTTCAGGTTTATACTTTTTACCATTTATATAACTGAAGTGTTAGTTTTACTCTCTTTGGCAATGAATCCCTCGGCCTCTAGTTTGGTTGCTTTTATTTGTCTTAAATTAAAATTTAATATAAATTTATATTCTATTTTTTCCTTATAGTTTATTCCCATAAGGTATGTACCTCTCACAATTAGATATTAGGGTGCTTTTAAAAATTTCCCATTTTGTGGCTGTATTTTTATTTTTGAGGACTTTGTCCCAGTTAGTTAGGCCTATAGCCTCTCTTAGTTGGCTAAATTTAGCTTTTTTGAAGTTTGGTATTTTTGTTTCTCCATGAACACTCTTTTAAATGACAATTTGAAGGTTATTATATTATGATCACTATTTCCCAGATGTCCCCCCAACCTGCACATCTGTTGTTCTGTCAGGTCTATTGGTTAATACTAAGTTCAGTATGGCCGTCCCTCTAGTCGGGTCCTGAACCAGTTGGGAAAGGTAATTGTCTTTTGTTATTGCCAAGAATCTGTTTCCTTTATGAGATGTACAGGTTTCAGTTTCCCAGTCTATATCTGGGCAGTTAAAGTCCCCCATAATAACGACCTCATTATGATTTGCTGGGAGTGATGTGCAATGCACACAAAAGATATCCATCTTTTGCGGCACCGTTGCTTGTAGGCCAAAGTACGGACACATCTGAAGGTAAATAGAAGGCATATTCATCCTGATAGGTATGTAGTAGTCTGAAAACCCAAAATAATATTGCAGTGTGGTCTAAAAGCGATATTTACATTCAAGGTATTTATGGCATAGCCACTGCATATCATATAAATGCACTAATAGGTGTGGGCCCTAATCCTGGAACTATTAAGTTTTCTATTAAGAAAACTGTGCACTGGAAATTCCTGTTCATCTGTTTTTTTCCACCACAATCTTCAAACACTTCAACTGAGAGGTGGCAACTTGACTGTGGTTCTCTCCTTTGAAATATATAAGTTATGGAAAGAGCCGAGTAAGCAGCTATAGCATTCATAAACAGGGATGCGCACAAGACTGGTCTCCCTTTCCATAGCTTCCACCTAGATGCCACCTTTCATTTTTTACAATACCTTCAGAAAATGAAAGGAGGAATCTGATTGTTTGCTATGGGCAACTAAGCCAGTTCAACTTTACACCAGTTTGATAAATCTCCCCCATTGTTTTCTAAGGTACCATGGGGAAAATTTATCAAAACTAGTGTAAGGGAAAACAGGTTTGGTTGACCCTAGGATCCAATCAGATTCCACCTTTCATTTTCCAAAGGAGCTGTGAAAAATGAAAGGTGGAATCTGATTGGTTGCTATGGACAGCTAAGCCAGTTCTGCTTTACACCAGTTTGATAAATCTCCCCTAATGTGTCTATTAAAGGGGTTTTCTGGGATCTTTATTATTGATGGCCTATCCTCAAGAGGAATATCCTCCAACAGTCAGCTGTTCTGCAGTAGTTCTGGCACTGGAACTACACAGCTTGTCCACTGTGTAGTGGATATACAGTAGCTGGTTACCGCAGTGCTTATCCCATCCACTACACAATGAACTACTAACTGCTGAACTACTGGGAACCCTGGGGATCTGATATCGATGAGCTATTCTGAGGATAGACCATCAGTATAACAATCCTGGAGAACCTCTTTAGCTCAAAAACTCTTGTGAGTTTAGTTACAGTAGAAGTTTACCAAAGCATCATAAATATTTGTGTCAATCAATATGTTACTCTGTACAATTTTTTCTTTACTTCTTTGAGTAAGAATACTATTGCCAGAGAGTGTCCTATATTTTTTTTCTTATTGCCATAACCATTGTGAGGACTTAAAGCCACCTCTCATCTCCTCCTTGCTCCCCCGACTTCACACATTCAGAGCACTGTAATCTCGCGCATGCGCAGTTCGTTCCCTGATGTTGATGCCAGCACAGGGAAGGAACAGTTTACCAGAACTCACAAGAGGCGTACTCGCGCATGCGCGAGATTACAGCCCTCTGAATGCGTGAAGTCGGGGGAGCAAGGAGGAGATGAGAGGATGCGGGGCGGTGCTGGGCTCCTTCACAGTGGGCACGGCTGGGATCCAGGAACATTGGTAACCGCCCCTTGGGCTCCTTATAACCCCTATTAGCATATGAATAAAATCGTTTTTTTGACTAAACAAAGACACACAAAGCAATGAGAAAAGTATATTGTGGACGGGCTAGTGGCCATCTAGCAGCCCATGTCCTCAGCTCTATAGGCTTAAACTAGGTGACAGAATCCCTTTAACATCATTGGAGATTCTTGTAAAGCATTCATTTGTATTTAGCTTTAACTATTCAAGTACTGAACACATAATAGTTATAATGCATACATTTCTATATATTTTGATACAAAAGGTGAGATTGATTCAGTGTGTAAAGGTTTATACAGGCATAAAAGAAGATAAACTCACTGGGCCTACTGGCCCTGCCTCATCCACACCCTCGCCACGCCTCCTTTTTGAGGGCGGCATAAAAACACCGTTTGACCATAGACTTGGGTGCAGTGGCATTTAAAAAGATACACATATAAATATACGCAAAATCAAACCACTTCCCATTCTACAGATAATGAGCGAACAAAAAGGTACTCACATTGGTGGCAGTGTGATAGAGAACATTCCCAGGTGGCGGTGTGCGTGACGTGCCACCACCATACTGGGTTTACATAGATCCAAGCGCTGGTGTTCTTCCGGAGCTACCAGAAAGCGAGTTCCGGCGAATGGAACGCACGCAGGAAGTAAGTTGCGTACCACACTGAAGATAGAAAGACCAGCCTCAAGGTGACAGATTCCGGTCTATGGAACGCAACAATGGAACGCAAATGCGTTCCCCTGTGTACACTACTAAAACCAAAGGATCAAGATAGAGATTAAATAAGAAAAGCTGGGGTGGACACAAGCTACTGGAAGGGAAATCTATTAATGTGATGAATAAAAAAGGAAAACTAATAAAATTAATAATCAAAATGCAAACATTTGAAATGTGATAATTGATAAGGTGGAGAAGGACTCCACCTACTAAGTGATTGGCAGATTCTTTCTGCCCTGGCTAGTAGTAAGGCCCTAACAGCAAAGGGGGATGAATATCCCACAATAAAGAACAACCAAAAATAAATAAATAAATTGTCAGATAAAGTAAGTTAGGTAAGTCTCTCGTTTAAACCTAAGGGTGACTGGGACCGAAAGTCATAAATCCATTCAGTTTCTTTCTGTAAAACCTTCCGATCCCAGTCACCCTTTCTTGGAGAGCGAGGCACAACTGTATAGCAGAAAAGCATATGGCCCTAAGGTCGCCCCTGTGACAGGTGTTAAAGTGATTAGCCACCGGGGTGTCCCGTTTGTTTTTTATGTCATTGACATGCTCGAGCACCCTCTTTCTAAGTTCCCGGGTGGTCTTTCCCACATAATCCAAGGGGCAGGGGCACTGGCAAAGATATATTACACCAGTGCTCCTGCAGTTGATGAAATCTTTTACCGGGTAGGAAGTATGGGTGACCGAACACGTCACCTCCTTAGTGGTTTGAAGGAAGGTGCATAGCTTACAGCTTCCACATCTAAAGACGCCAGGCGGCTTCCTATCTAACCACGTACCCTCCTTTTTCGGTGCGGTGTAGAAGCTGTGTACCACACGGTCCCTCAAGCTTCTACCCTTACGATAGGTGATTTGAGGATAATGTGCTATAGCTCTACCTAAATCTGGGTCCATTAATAATATGGGCCAGAATTTATTAAGGATGTTCCTGACTTCTCTATTTGCCACATCATACGTAGATATAAGTCTAATCATTGGGGACTCATCTACTTCCCATAAACGGGGTATAAGGAGATCACTCCTGTTACGTCTTTCAACTTCCCTAAACGCATTCCCTAGTACTGCTTTACGGTATCCTCTTACACGTAACTGATTGCGAAGTTGTCTAGATTCCTGTAGGAATGTCTCGTGGTCAGAGCAGTTTCTGCGAATACGCAGGAACTGCCCTTTTGGGATACCGCGTTTAAGGGTATAAGGGTGATAACTGCCCCAATGAAGTATATTGTCTGTAGCGGTGGGTTTGCGAAAAAGTGTGGTAGTAAGGTGATTACCCTGAATCTGAATATTGAGGTCTAAAAAGGTGAGGGAAACATTATCGATTACAGAAGTAAAGTAAAGACCAATATCGTTATCATTCAACACTGACATGAACTTATCAAATCCGTCAGAACTGCCACTCCAGATCAAAAATACATCATCGATGTAACGTGTCCAAAACGCTACATCGGTGTTCCACATAGTGAGATGGTCAGAGAAAACCACTGTGTCCTCCCACCAGCCCAGGAAGAGATTAGCATATGATGGGACACACGGACTCCCCATCGCTGTCCCCCTGAGCTGGTGGTAAAAGACACCGTTAAACAGAAAATTATTGTGTGTAAGGGTAAACAAAAGAAGATCTAAAACAAATTGATTGTGTTTGTAATATTGGGTGCCATATTGGGTGTGTTCAAAAAAATAAGTGACCGCCTGGATCCCTTTGTCGTGTGGAAAGAATCTGCCAATCACTTAGTAGGTGGAGTCCTTCTCCACCTTATCAATTATCACATTTCAAATGTTTGCATTTTGATTATTAATTTTATTAGTTTTCCTTTTTTATTCATCACATTAATAGATTTCCCTTCCAGTAGCTTTTGTCCACCCCAGCTTTTCTTATTTAATCTCTATCTTGATCCTTTGGTTTTAGTAGTGTACACAGGGGAACGCATTTGCGTTCCATTGTTGCGTTCCATAGACCGGAATCTGTCACCTTGAGGCCGGTCTTTCTATCTTCAGTTTGGTACGCAACTTACTTCCTGCATGCATTCCATTCGCCTGATCTCGCTTTCTGGTAGCTCCGGAAGAACGCCAGCGCTTGGTCTATTTAAACCCAGTGCGGTGGTGGCACGTCGTGCACACCGCCGCCTGGGAATGTTCTCTATCACACTGCCACCAATGTGAGTACCTTTTTGTTCGCTCATTATCTGTAGAATGGGAAGTGGTTTGATTTTGCGTATATTTATATGTGTATCTTTTTAGGATCCTCATATGTTCGCACTGAACGGCTGTGGGTGGCAAGTATCTTTCCCAGACGGGATTATCTATTATTCATGTGCCTATTGGTGACTATCTTTTTGCCTTATTCCCCATCATACTAAATAATTTCCCCCTGAGGAGCCCCGTAGAGGGCGAAATGCGTCAGGGTCATTTATTATTTCAATTGGGTCTACACATTATGTTATCTACCCCACTATCCTGCACACTTTAGGGTCATCCAGGGTCTGCAGGTCAGGAACGGGGACAGGGTACCTCCACCTTCAGGGGGTGTCCCTGGGCAAAGGGCTTACCCTAGGGTCACATAGGGTCAGTCCAGGGTTCTTTTCTATACATTATTAATATCTACATGTATTTAGCACTGCATAATTGCGGTATTTTAATGTATATCTAATAAAAAGTGTTTTAGGAGTCCTGTTAATTAGTTGCTATAGGAAATATTATTTCACCTCCATAGACTTTACTTTCTTCATATACGTGTAGAGAATAGACAGCACTCCAGAAGTAAGTTTGCAAGGTGAGTATTTTTATTTTTTCAGCCGGACATTATGCACAACAAAGGCAACGTTTCGGGCAAACTATGCCCTTCATCAGGCCTAATAGTGTTGTGGCAGCCAGGGAATCGTCGGCCATGGAGTGCTGTCTATTCTCTACACGTATATGAAGATTGTGACCCTGAGGTGAAGCAAGGGCCCTAAATGTAGACGTGCACCCACGTTGTGCCATATTGTGGATGAGTGCTGTGACCCCACAAGTGAATACTCATAGACTTTATTTTGAGATTTGGACATTAGAATACATTTCTAATACCTGTCTTTATTAGTTAATGTTGGTAGTAGGGAGCAGGGGCGTAGCTAAAGGCTCATGGGCCCTGGTGCAAGAGTTCAGCTTGGAACCCCCGTCCCTCAGCGCTGGTGCACCTAGCTTTTCTGCCGGCCAAGTCAAAAATTGACCCCCCCCCATGCCAAATTCTCACCCTAACCTTTTCCCTCCTAACATCACTACAGAACATACAGGGTAAGGCTACATTCACACCACAGTTGTTTTTGCGGCCTCCAATCTGCATATTTTGCGGCTCAGATGTGGACCCATTCACTTCAATGAGCACTATGTGCTGTCCGCATCTGTATGTCCATTCCTATTTTTGTCCATTTGCGGACAAGGATAGGCATTATTACAGTGGATCTGCAAAAAAAAAAAAAACGATGCCATACGGAACATCATCCTTTTTTTGCGGATCCGCAATTTGCAGACTGCAAAACACAACGTTTGTGTGAATGTAGCCTAATACAGCGCCCCATACCTCTTACATCCAGTATGATACAGAGCCCCATACCTCTTTCATCCAGTATAATACAGCGCCTCATACCTTTTACATACAGTGACGTCTCCTCTGATGTAGATCTTCTCTTTCTTCATCTTCTCCTTTCAGACCAGACGCCATTTTTCAGGCATTTTTTCATCTCTGCAGTTTGACAGAAAAAAATCTTAGTTTACTACTTTTCCATCATCCTCCCGTCTTCTGGACAGATCATCCTACCACCCCCAGTACTTTGCCACTAGTACCACACAGATAGTGCCCTTCAATAATTATTGGCACACAGTGTCCTAAAATAACTGTGCCCAGCAAATAGTGTCCCTGACAGTAATAGTGTAAACATAATGTCCCCCAGAAATAACTGCGCTGATACTGTGCCAGGGTGCCCCCCACAGTAATAGTGCCCCCCAAAGTCCTAACTAATAATTCTCTGCCAGAGTGCACTTGTTAGTAATAGTGCCCCCAACAGTACTAATGTCCCCACTGTGCCCCAGAAGTAATAATGCTTCCAAAGTGCCCCAATAATGTGCCAGTAAGAAGTGCTCCACACCCATAGATGCCCGCCAAATTATGTGCCAGTAAGAAACTCCCCAATAATGCGCCAGAAGTTCCCCCCATTGATTCCCCCCCAAAATCATGTGCCAGTAAGAAATGCCCCCAGTGCCCCCATGTGCCGGTAAGAAATGCCCCAGTGCCCCCATGTGCCAGAAAAATGCCCCCAGTGCCAGTAAAAATGCCCCCAGTGCTCCCATGCCATAAAGAAATGCCCCCAAGTGCCAGTAACAAATGCCCCCAGTGCCCCCATGTGCCAGTAACAAATGCCCCAGTGCCTGTAATAATGCCCCCAGTGCCAGTAAAAATGCCCCCAGTGCCCCCTTGTGCCGGTAAAAATGCCCCCAGTGCCAGTAAAAATGCCCCCAGTGCCTCCATGTGCCAGTAAAAATGCCCCCAGTGCCAGTAAAAATGCCCCCATGTGCCAGTAAAAATGCCCCCAGTGCCAGATAAGTGCCCCCATGTGCCAGTAAAAATGCCCCAATGCCCCCATGTGCCAGTAAAAATGCCCCCATGTGCCAGTAAAAATGCCCCCAGTGCCCCCATGTGCCAGTAAAAATGCCCCCAGTGCCCCCATGTGCCAGTAAAAATGCCCCCAGTGCCAGTAAAAATGCCCCCAATGCCCCCATGTGCCAGTAAAAATGCCCCCATGTGCCAGTAAAAATGCCCCCAGTGCCCCCATGTGCCAGTAAAAATGCCCCCAGTGCCCCATGTGCCAGTAAAAATGCCCCAGTGCCAGTAAAAATGCCCCCAGTGCCCCCATGTGCCAGTAAAAGTGCCCCCATGTGCCAGTAAAAGCCCCCAGTGCCCCCATGTGCCAGTAAAAATGCCCCCATGTGCCAGTAAAAATGCCCCCAGTGCCAGATAAGTGCCCCCATGTGCCAGTAAAAATGCCCCCAATGCCCCCATGTGCCAGTAAAAATGCCCCCATGTGCCAGTAAAAATGCCCCCAGTGCCCCCATGTGCCAGTAAAAATGCCCCCAGTGCCCCCATGTGCCAGTGAAAATGCCCCCAGTGCCAGTAAAAATGCCCCCAATGCCCCCATGTGCCAGTAAAAATGCCCCCAGTGCCCCCATGTGCCAGTAAAAATGCCCCAGTGCCAGTAAAAATGCCCCCAGTGCCCCCATGTACCAGTAAAAGTGCCCCCATGTGCCACTAAAAGCCCCCAGTGCCCCCATGTGCCAGTAAAAATGCCCCCAGTGCCCCATGTGCCAGTAAAAATGCCCCCAGTGCCCCATGTGCCAGTAAAAATGCCCCCAGTGCCCCCATGTGCCAGTAAAAATGCCCCAGTGCCAGTAAAAATGCCCCCAGTGCCCCCATGTGCCAGTAAAAGTGCCCCCATGTGCCACTAAAAGCCCCCAGTGCCCCCATGTGCCAGTAAAAATGCCCCCAGTGCCCCATGTGCCAGTAAAAATGCCCCTAGTGCCAGTAAAGTGCCCCCATGTGCCAGTAAAAATGCCCCGTGCCAGTAAAAATGCCCCCAGTGCCCCCATGTGCCAGTAAAAATGCCCCCAGTGCCCCCATTTGCCAGTAAAAATGCCCCCAGTGCCAGTAAAAATGCCTCCAGTGCCCCCATGTGCCAGTAAAAATGCCCCCAATGCCAGTAAAAATGCCCCCAGTGCCCTCATGTGCCAGTAAAAATGTCCCAGTGCCAGTAAAAATGCCCCCAGTGCTCCCAATAGAGCTCCGGTCCGTGACTGCTACAATAAAAAAAAAATAAACACTAATGCTTTCCTCCATGGAGCTGGCAGCGATGTGATGCAGGCCTCTTCCGGCCTGTGTCCCGCGCTGTACGGCTCAGGCAGTGCGATGACGTCATCGTGCCGCCTGAGCCGGCCTCTGATAGGCTGCAGGCCTAGTGCCTGCAGCCTATCAGAGGAACGGGCAGGGGAGACGCCTCTCCCTCCCCTGCCCTGCAGTACAGGCATCTGTACCCCGCCACTGCCCCCAACCGTGCGCAGGGCCGCGCCGCACCTGGCTAATTGGCGGTGCGGCCCTGCAAGTGACAAGGGGGGCCCTTGGGGCCACCCTGGCTTAGGGGCCCGGTCGCAACTGCGGCTGCTGCAACCCCTATAGCTACGCCACTGGAAGGGAGTCAACATCCCTGTTGTCAACATTCCCGGAATTGTACTTTTCAGGGAATAAATATGTATCATTTTATGAACTTGTCCTTGTTTTGGTCTGTCTTATTTGTTTTAGTTTAATTGATGCAAAAAATATGTTAATTCTGTTTTTTAATTATTTTGGGATATACATTGCCAGAATCCATATTTAGAATGCGGAATCCATACTTTTAGAACTAAACACACACTTTAAAATTAAACTCTCAGAATGTGAATATCAAAGCCACTTTAGTGTGGGTTAACATTATAGAAAGTCTAGTACCTTATTTTCCCTCCACATAATCAGACCTTTTGTTATAAGCTAGTTATAAGAGAAATTTCAGTGGTGGTGGCACCAATATAATGCTTCCATCCATATACTCCAGGACACATAAAGGGTTTCTGTCACCAGAAATAACCCTATTAAACCAAGTGTCATTTGCAATGAGCAAATGACACTTGATGCCAGTAATGTTACTATTATACTTCTCAGTAACGGCGTTTTGCTAAAAATAGCGATTTTATAATATGCTAATGACCTCCCCTAGGTGCAGTAGGCGTGAACCTGCACCTAGGAGAGGCCATAATAATGCCTCTTACCACGCCCCCGGTCGCGCTGATTGACAGGGCCGGGCAGCCAGCTCTTTCGGCTCCCGGCCCTGTACGAGCCCGAAATCCCGCGCCTGCGCAGTAATGAAGCCGGGACCCGGGCGGGCGCCGGCTCTCAATGCGCGCTGATCGCAATGCGCAGGCGCGGGATCAGCGCGCATTGAGAGCCGGCGCCCGCCCGGGTCCCGGCTTCATTACTGCGCAGGCGCGGGATTTCGGGCTCGTACAGGGCCGGGAGCCGAAAGAGCTGGCTGCCCGGCCCTGTCAATCAGCGCGACCGGGGGCGTGGTAAGAGGCGTTATTATGGCCTCTCCTAGGTGCAGGTTCACGCCTACTGCACCTAGGGGAGGTCATTAGCATATTATAAAATCGCTATTTTTAGCAAAACGCCGTTACTGAGAAGTATAATAGTAACATTACTGGCATCAAGTGTCATTTGCTCATTGCAAATGACACTTGGTTTAATAGGGTTATTTCTGGTGACAGAAACCCTTTAAGGACACTGTCTTTGTTCTAATAGTTGCTATTCAAGAACATTGAAGACAAAGGCTAAAATCATATTCATATTATAATTCTGGAGTTTAACTTTAATTCCAAAAATCTTTGCTTAATTACAGAGAACAATACAGTGCCATTAGTTCACAGTTCTACATGTCCATTGAGTTGACGTGTTGATGCAGGCTACATCAGAAAAATGCTCACATTTGTAATCATAGATTTTTTAAAATAGATGGACAGTGTATCCTAAATACATTTTCTTTCTCTTATAGTTTCAGGAAAACCTGACTTTTCTGTCAGTCAAATATCAGAGACCAGCTTGCTACTACAATGGGAACCACCAAGTGAGTCAGTTGGACAAGTCCTAGGTTACCGCTTACAGTTTGGGCGTATTGATGCTAAAGTTCTTTCAGTGCTAGAGTTTGGAGCTGAAGAAAAGAAATATACAGCCAACAATATCCATAAGGGTGCAAAGTACATCTTTAAAATGGTGGTCAAAAGCCGGGCGGGCTTTAGTGAGGAAGCAGTACAAGAGCATATGATACCAGAGGAAGCATCTAAAGGTTATCCTCAATTAACTGATCCTAGCAATATCACCTCTGTGTCTATCCAGCTAAACTGGCTGCCTCCTGTTCTTGCTGAACAGCATGGTGTTATCACCAAGTATACATTATCCTATTGGGTAGCCGACTCTCCAGACAAAATGCTGGAAATGGACCTACCATCTTCTGAAAATAATTGCTTGCTGAGCAACCTGAAGCCTAACACTGTTTATGAAGTCAAAATACGTGCATACACCAGTAAAGGTCCTGGGCCTTACAGTCCAAGTGTCCAGTACCGCACTTTTCTTCTAAATCAAGGTAGGCCTTATCAGTCTTGATTCCTTGGCTTTAATTTTGGTTCTTGAAAGCAAGCAGGTAAACTACAGCAGCCTTCAGAACAAGTGCAGTCCTGATAAATGGGATGGTGCTCTTTCTGCCATATTGTTTTTCTATATATGAGTAATTCAGAAGGTGTTTCCAGGTAAGTGTTTCCCCTTATTCAAGTTTAGTTAAGAGACTTCTCATGAGTTTCTGGGTTCACCAGACATCACAGGTGGGAAACTCCTCTGCTTCCTCTTCCTTTCACTGTGTGCATTGTAATATACTTGTTGCCATCTCTCGTGCTTGATTATTCAATCTTACCCCCTTGTGGTGTAATACTTTTAATTGTCTTATAATGCCATTTCTGGTTTTGGAGTCATGAAGCAAAGTGTGGGCTAGTTTAATATTAAATAATTGTGGTATTTAAAAACACACAGTTTATTTCCTTTATAGTGTCTCAAAAGTCCTCTTGAAAGTGGTTCCTAAAAGGCATATTGTACTTGAGTAACTTAGAGACCTGGCCCTCTCCCTTTTTCTTTTCAATATTTTTCAGTATTACCTAAAAATTTTAAGGTCAAAATGGTCACGAAGACTTCAGTTCTCTTGAGCTGGGAATTTCCTGAAAATTACAACTCAGTAATGCCTTACAAGGTAAGCAAAAGTAGTACTTTTTTAACGTTATTGTCAGTTAATATGTATAATGTATAGACTGCGTTTCAGTGCCTTATTTAATTCCAGCCTTTTCTTTCTAGACTTTATTTTTTTAACAAGGTATTCCTTGAGATCTAAGATATATTGACAGCATGAAGACTATTTTGACCAGAATATCAACAATAATTAGCACTCTTATGTCTTCCTTTCTTTAAGATTCAATATAACATGCAGACAGTGGATGTTGATGGACGAACAACAAAGAAATTGATCACCAACCTGAAACCGAAAACCTATTACAATTTTATTCTTACTAGTCGTGGGAATACTATGAGTGGTCTTCAACAAACTGTTGCTGTTCGCACTGCACCTAATATGTTGGGTATGAAACCTTTGATGAGTTGGAAGACAGATTCTGATGGTCGCATAACAATAACTTTGCCAAGTGTGGGGACCACAGAGTCAGTCAGGTAAAAATTTTGATGATCGTTTTGTCCTCGGACTGAGCCTAAACATTTTTGCTAATTTTATTTTAACAGACAGTTAAGTTGATTTAAAAGGGTTAGACACTTTAAGACATTGTTCTGAATTGTGATGTAAACAGCATTATAAGGCACTTACTAATATATTTTTACTATGGGGTCAGCACAAATGACCTCCTTTGTAAAGTGCTGCATCCTTCTCCACTCTCTGCCCGGCGCTTCAGTCCCAATATGTCCACTGATAGAGGGAACTCCATTAGCTAACACTATATGGCATGGGAAACTCACATCCTGCTCTCCCCTGTAGACACAGATCGCTCTGCAGCCCTGTGTAGGAGGAGCCCAGACAGATTCCCAGGCTGCAGGCTCCTCCCACACAGGCCAGCAGCACAAACAGGCTGAATTGTGGAGCAGGGAAGAGTCTCCCTGCTTTATCAGACAGAGCACGGGGAGCTGAGTGACAGGACCACAGCTCCTCAGCTCTCCAGCAATGAGCACTTCCATCTGTATTGATGGAAGAGCTCATTGCTAATGGGCTCTGATCTTTTTATTCACTTTTTTTGGGGGGGTCAAGGGACCAAAAACAGCAAATTGGCCATTTTTTATTTTAAGGCTATGTACACCTTCGGAGGCAATTTTTTTTTATGATTGCATTTTACTCATTTTGGGCTAAAATATTTTTTTTCAATTGGTCTTTATTAAAAATATTGAGCTGTTCTGTTAACAAAGGGTTAACTGTTTAGTTGTGCAACTTTTTACTTTCACTTTGTGCTGGTCATCTGATAAACGTTATCTCTAATTTACTAAGACATCATAAACATTTGTTTAAGCCACATTCTTATCAGTAAGATAAGAACTGAGCTATAATGAATTTTTATAATGTCAGAGAGCAGAGAAAAGGAGTCTGTCAGATTAGCTAGGTGACAGAGCAGAGGAAAAATTCAGATCCCTCCATTAGAGCATCTCAGCCCTGTGCAGAAAAAAGGTTTCCATATTTTTAATAAAGACCAAATTAAAAAATGATTTTTAGCTCAAAATGAGTACAATGCAACAACAATAATAATAATAATAATAATGATGATGATGATGATGATGATGATGATGATGATGATGATGATGATGATGATAATAATAATAATAATAATAATAAATGCCCACAAAGTAATTTAAATTTTTTGTTTTTTATATTTTTACAAACTTTTTTAGAACCTGCAATTGTCTGATCTATCAAAGAATCTATGTTTTCCTATAAGAACAGGCATGGCTTCATAGGAACTTTGCTGTGGCAGGCCTCAGAGTCTTCAGAAGGCACAAAGCTGCATAGATGAGAATAGCTCCTGTGATCTCATCCCAGGGAGCCGCTCAGTCATCGGGAGCACAGTGCTCTTGGTAACTGACCTTTCAGATGATGTTTCATCCAAATGCTGGAGTACCTCCATATGCCATAAGAACCATAAAAATAAACAATAAGGCAAACCAAAATATTATCAGTTATGTCAGCTGACAATTAAATGCTTCTTATAGTTTCCAAATGTATTAATCTAAAGAGTTTTAATTTTCTTAACATCCTAACAGTCTTTCATTTTACAGGGGTTACTATATTGTAGTAGTGCCTTTAAAAAAATCACATGGACAGTTTCTTAATCCATGGGGGAGTCCTGAAGAGATGGATTTAGAAGAGGTAAGGAAGTATATTTCTATCCATATCTACCTGGTGTGCATGTTTAGTACAGAGGTGGCAGATGACACAACTTGCTGCAAGACGTTGGTACACATTGGAGACTGTGAAAGATGAAGCAGCTCTTAACAGGAGCACATCTAGTATTAAGTTATGTACAGGAAATACATTACCAGGCTCTTTAAGATTCATTGGCACGTGGTCAAACATTCCTATAATGATTAATTTCTTCTGTAAAATGTGAATTGTCTTGGCAAATTTTGAAAGTTGGTATTGCTTGTTATAATTTAAATAGTTCTAAATTATTATAACAATTCAATGTGCCTGTTGGAAACTATGCAGATGCCATCACCGTTATCTCATCCAGTGGATTCCAGTCCAGTGAAATATGTATGCCAATTTAAACAATACAGTTTAGCTGTTACATAAAGTCAAAGAATTGAATGTCTGATGCCAGATCAGTCTAAAGCTTCTATTGTTAAGACTGTTTGCCATTTTCCCACTATAAGTTTTCTCATATATCTTTAAGTATAATATACATGTGTATTGCAGCTAGTTCACAGCATTACAAAGCTGCATCGTCGTAGCTTGCGTCATCTAAGGCACGTGGAGCTTCCCAAGCCGTACGTTGCTGCACATTTCCAGTCTCTACCTCCTGAGTTTATACTTGGAGATCAGAAAATTCATGATGGATTTGAAAACAAAGCGCTTGAATTTGGGCAAAGATATGTATTCTTTATCTTGGCCATGCTGGAAGGTGCAGAAGCAGTAAGTAATTTTTTCCATGTTTATGTTACGAAAAGGCTTTGATGAGAAACTTTTACTGTGTATTTAGATAAAATTGGTTTGAAGAGGAACTCAGATTTCTGCAGCAGATTTTCAGCTGTACATGTAGCAGTTCCACTTGCAAAGTGGATTCTTATTAACATAAATGGGAGACTGATTTTCTGCTGCAGCATCTGTGCCAGAATTCCCCCAGAAAATACTCAGTGTGAACATAACCTTAGAGCTGTTTCACACAAATGTGATCATCTTTTTAATGTGAGCTCAGTACAAGAGATCTGCAATCAGATAGTAACTGACTGCTTCATAAAACACTATGATACAGTCAGTTCAGGCTGATCACGTTCGAATGCAATCACTATACATTTTCATCAGTCTGTAGTACTTAGCTGGCCACCAGGTTGGTTGCATAATGAATTGCTCAGTGTGTGTCAGCACAGTAAGCAGGGAAAACACATTTACACAGTGAGCCCTAACTTGCACCCAACCGCTGTTCCTGCCAACTTGCAGAGCAAACCCAGGCAAGTCCACAACTGGTCGACTGTCCCTATGCTGGTAAGTGCAAGGAGTCAAACCAAGCACCCGCGGTAAAAACTGCAGGGACCTGTTTATACAACTGGAACCCAGAAACAGAAAAACATACAGAGAAAGGTAGTGCAGGAAAAGGTCAATACAGTACCAAATCACAGCAGAGCAGAGAGAGAGGTCCAAGTTAAGCCGAAGACAAATCCAATAGTAATAATCCAAACCGCAAAATGACAACTGGAGCACAGCAAGGACAACTTACAACTGGCAAGGGTGTATTGCCAGCAGGGGTTTAAATAGAGTGCTAAGTCCCTGGATAAGAACCTGATATGTTATGACTAGGCGATCCATTAGTCAAAAAACAGCACCTAGGAATAGATCAGCTGAACAATCAGCCCACTGCTAAACTCCTCCCGTACACGCCTGCTGGGGGGAGAAAGAGCATTGCATCCTGTTGCTAATGATGCTGTCGCATTACCAGGGGGCGTGTCTTAGCAGCATGTCTCTCCCGGTGTATTTGCGCCAAAGGTGGAGATCACACTGCTGGAGCCTGGACAGGTAAGTTCGTGACAGTCTGTGAGACTATATACAGTCTATAAATCGCCTAAAAGTAGTTTGTATGTTGTCATGTATATACAAGAAAACCTTTTTAACCTGTTTAACCTTGAGCAGCACCTAATTTTTTATTTCAGTAGGTCCAGCATTCTGTGCTGATTCATTTCTTAAAGGGAGTCTGTCACCTCATTTTCACCTATAACTAACAGCAGTGCCCTACTGAAGATTGCAAACACATCCCAAACATACCTGTGTGCACTTTGTGTCTGTACTACATGTTCAGAAAAAGCACTTTTATTCTGCTGGAAAACAGCTCCCAAGCGCCCAGCTGAAAGTGAAAGTAAGTACAGCTTTCTCTCCCAACTCGATTTCTAACAGCTACTGTAGATCTTCTGATATACTGGATATAATGCTGTGATTTTGGTATCATTTGAAATCTTGGAATGCCAGCTTTCAAAGAAGGTTTTTCTATCTGCTACCAATCCCAAGATATGAGCAGCTAAAGCAGCCCTCCCCTCTTCAGTCTGGTTTGCTTTGAGCACTTGCAGCAGCAGACTGGTTTACTGCAGAATAAAAGTGCTTTTCCTGGACATGGAATACAGACACAAAGTGCACACAGGTATGTCTGGGATATGTATGCAATGTGGGGCAGTGCTCTTAGTTATATTGGTCAAAGACTCCATTTAATATGTCTTTATTGCCATTAAAACTGATTTTCGGATTCAGAATGATGACCTGGGTCTGGATGCTCAGAATTTGGGCCTATGCACACGACTGTATATATTTTGCGGTCTGCAAAAAATAGAACAGTACTATCCTTGTCCATAATGCAGACAATAATAGGACATGTTCTATTATTTTGTGGAACGGACATATGGAAACGGAATGCACACGGAGTAACTTCCGTTTTTTTTGTGGACCCATTGAAATGAATGGTTCCGCATATGGTTCACAAAAAAGGGAACGAACACGGAAAGAAAATATATTCGTGTGCATGAGCCCTAAAATTGATCTGTGCATAGGAATTCAGGAAGAAATCACATCCTTTAGAGCATTTGCCCTTTGAGACATGTGAATTATAGAAACTCCTGAGGCTTACAATTGATCATTGAGTGTGGCTCTGTCCAATATTGAAACAGATTGATAACCAATGGGAAAGAATATATACTTTCATTCATTTTTGAGTATAGATTGAATCTTCACATAATTCCTAGATTCGGGTGATTTCTCCTACATCCACATCCATTTTTTGACTCTGTAACTAACCCTAAAATCATCATCCTCATTGTATTTTTTAGTTCAACTTTAATACAAACTACCTCATCTCCCGCCATCCAATTTTTCCAGTGTGTGTTCACTGATAATGGGATGAAGAAATGCATAGATTTACCAAACAAGATACATCCGAATTTAGTTGCAAATTGCACCACAAACAGAGCTGTAATTATAGTCTGAATACTTCCTATAAGGGCCAGGATGAGGGGAGTGGTAGATGCAGTAGTGGCAATCTGAGGCACCACTGAAGAGGGGATGGACAGGAACGTACTGGGAATTTAAAGTGGCCTCAGGTTGTAGGCGGTCCCAAATTAACAGAAGGTGGGACTGATGCAAGTAGGTGGGGTTAACTCAAGTAGGTGGGGCTAACACACATAGATAGGCTCAGCGATATCATAGAGGGTAAATATATTGTGCTATTCTGCAGCCGAACCAAATACCAAAGCTAAGCACTGTATACTGCCCCAGTAGAACAAAATACCACAGCACAGTGTAAGAAATATGATTATTGACAATATTAATATTAAGGCATAATAACACTGAACAATAATAATATCCTCACGTAAATTCTAGGGGACGGCAACCACACTGATACAAAAGACCTAGAATATTAGTAAGAAAAACACAACAATACAGACGATTCCTCCAAAAATAACCCTACAGCATAATAATCAAACAATAATTCAACAATAAAGAATCACAGTATAGCTACCCAAGGCTGAACTAAGTTCCGTCTGGCCTGGTCTGATGTCCAGAATCCTCCTGGGACCCAACCTGTATGATTTACAGGCTCCTTCCTCTAGTGACCATGGCCAAGGCTTTTTATCCTAAATGGTAGCATCCTCCCTGTAAAGTTCCCATGCCACTGGTGCCGGCCAATCTCATTCAAGATCAAAATAGTGTTTTGATCCTTCAGATCTCTCCTCTATCTGCGCACAGGAATCCGGCCGATGTTCCCACATTAACATTTTACAGTTACCTGTCTCTTCCTTGTTTTCACCCAAACGCAAACTACTCAAGTTGGAGACATGTAACCTGGCTGATGGAGACATGTAACCTGGCTGATGGAGACATGTAACCTGGCTGATGGAGACATGTAACCTGGCTGAACAATAGTGGGTATTTGCAATGGAATGGGAAAAACACACAGGAGCCTTTGAAATGTAATTCACCAAAACATTTCCTCTGGCACCTTGATTACCAATGCAAAGAGGCTTCCTGATATTTCAATTAAAGGGGTATTCTCATCTTGGACAATGGGGGCATATCGCTAGGATATGCCCCCATTGTCCTATAGGTGCGGGTCCCGCCGCTGGGACCCGCACCTATATCGAGAACGGGGCCCCCGAAGTGAAGAAGTGCGCACCGCGCAAGCGCGGCCCGCTCTCCATTCACTTCTATGGGGCCGCCGGAAATAGCCGAGCGCTGGCTCGGCTATCTCCATCGGCTCCATAGAAATGAATGGGAGCGCATTGCGCATGCACGGCCACCGCTCCCATTCATTTCTATGGAGCCGACAGAGATAGCCGAGCCAGCGCTCGGCTATTTCCGGCGGCCCCATAGAAGTGAATGGAGAGCGGGCCGCGCTTGCGCGGTGCGCACTTCTTCACTTTGGGGGCCCCGTTCTCGTTATAGGTGCGGGTCCCAGTCCTATAGTATAGTGATCTGTATAGACACTATAGTGGCGTTTATTGTTAGGCTTAGTGACCAGTGCAAAAACTGCAGGATTTATGTTTTTTTTTTAAATATAGATTTTGATATGTAAAATGAAAAATAATATCAAAAATTCTTTAAAAATATATTAAACAAAACAAAAAGGATATTTCAATAATAGGTAATTATTTTCTGATGATACATTCCCTTTAAGATATGGAGGATACTGCCTGCCAGCATTACCAAGCATAAAGAAGAATACAGCACTACACACATTTCTTCACATCTCCTCTGATGTTTACGTTCCCTTTTCTCATTTTCTCTGGCCCAGATCGCCCTGGTAATGTGCCCCATAGTGTCCCTCCATTACTAATTACTCCTATCAGTAGTAATGTCCCCCACAGTAGTAATTTTCCCCGATAGTAAAGTTCTCCACCCCCCCATGATAATATCCCCCACAGTTCCCCCCAGTAGTAATGTTCCCCACAGCGCCCCCTCCAGTAATAATGTCCCTCAGTGCCCCCCCTAGTAGCAATGTCCCCCACAGTACCACCTTCAATAATAAAATCCCCCAGTGCCCTGCGCCCCCATAGCAATGTCCCCCAAGTATTTCCCACTCTCTGTAGCAATGTCCCCCACAGTCCCCTACCCCCAAGGATTGTCACCAGGTATATTAATATAACAGTGCTTTGATATGTACCATTTTTGAAAACAAAGCCACATTTTCTTTGCGTTCTTTGTTAAAAAACAGCTGGTGCCAAAATACCCAACAAACAATTTTGAGCCACATTTCTTCACTTTCACTGGTTCTGGGTCAATTACATTTTTCCCCCAATGCTACATACTCCGTTTGCCATTGAATATAACAAAGCATAAAATGGAGATTTACTTTGTTACTGACGTAAAAATGTTGCAAAGACCGAGTGCTATACAGAATATGTTTTATTACTACATTGGCATTATACAGTATACATTTAGTAATATTATCAGGTTGGTCAGATGTCAGGTTACCATGAATAGTATGACTGACATGCTTTATCATGCTAGGTAACATGAAAATACTACTGATATGCATTACCATATGAATTACAAGTGGTGCAAAGCTAATCTGCATATTTACCTACTGTGTCTAATTGCGCCTTCATGATTAGTTTTAACAGTGCTGTCTCTACAATAGTGTTTTTTGCCATTGCTATTACCTTTTGCTGTTTACAGCCTTGCTTGTTTCATGAGCTTAGTGAAGGCTTCAATAGATCACAGGCACCGTGCTGAGTCCATTAAGTGTCTCCAGTTGCTTTGACAACCAGTATGTCAGATGCGCAGGCACTGTTGGTTATCGAGGACACATTTGGGATCTCAGTTCTGATGTGGGAGTCTGATTAAGCTGGCACTTCTACCTTGGATATTTAACTTCTTTCCCTGCACTGACACATGGCACACTGACCACAGCACTGGGAGTGACATTTACTCTCCACCACCATGTACATCACTCTATGGAGTTGTTAATCATGAGAAGCTCCACTGGAGCTGAATTGTAATACAGCATATTATTGCTCGCTGTCATCTTGGACTTGTTTGTTGTATCTCTGTGTTCCATGATGATCGTACAGACAGAGAAATGCATGAAGACTTGGGTCTTGATGTTGTAATTGATCTAATTCCTGCGTGGTATTAAGACTGACATGATTGTATACATACTGTGGGCAGCTGGAATTAGTTCACATTGTACCTTACTTTTGTATACCCTACTGTGGATAGGACATGGACATGTTCCTTGTTTGGTGCTGTTTGGTATAGTAATTTGCTGTTAGCACAACAGATTACTTTAGACTACCTTTGTTACCTTTACCCTTCTAGTGCAGAGCTGTACTTTTTTGGGCGATGACCTTTCTTGTCCTTTAGGTTCTAGTGTGGAAGGGCAAACTAGGGATCTCAGATTTTTTGATCCTGTGTGTATGTTTTCTCTAACATAGCATGATTTCACATTTGAATGGTTATAGGCGGCCCTACTTACTGCTTAGTTGTCTCTTACATTATACTGTGACTAGACCCGTGTATGTGGATATGGTTTCCACATGTGTGTTTATTTGTATATGAAGTTATTTACTTTTTATTTAATCTTAACCCCTTAATGACTGGGCCATTTTGCAACTTCGTGACTAGGCTGATTTTTGCAAATCTGACGTGTCACTTTATGTCATAATAACTTTTGAATGCTTTTGCTTATACAAACCATTCTGAGATTGTTTTCTTGTGACACATTGTACTTCATGTTAGTGGTAAATTTGAGTCGATATAAACTAATTTTATTTATAAAAAAAATTGTAATTTTCAAAATTAGAATTTCGCTGCTTTTAAAGGGATTCTGTCAGCAGGATAAGGTGTATACAGTTTTTAACATCTACTTATTCCTCTCCGCGATTTATTTCAAAATATACTACTATTACTTTTACTAGTGCTGTAGTTTCTTCAAAAAATCGTTTTTATTCATATGCTAATAACTTACTTAAGGAGCCCAAGGGGCTGTCTTCCCGGCCGTTGGAGCCCAGCCGCGCCGCTTATTTTGGAGCCCAGGACCGCCCTCCTGCTAATTATTAACACCACTAAGCGCTCTGCTTCTTCTCTTGTCTTGCTGCGCCGTAATCTCGCGCATGCGCACTTAGTCGGATGAGGCCGCTGCCAGGACACCGCATGGGCGAACACTGATGTATCCACGGCGCATGCGCGAGATTACCGCAGCAAGAGAAGAAGCAGCGTGCTAAGGGGTGTGAATAATTAGCAGGAGGGCGGTGCTGGGCTCCAAAATAAGCGGCGTGGCTGGGCTCCAACGGCCGGGAAGACAGCCCCTTGGGCTCCTTAAGTAAGTTATTAGCATATGAATAAAAACGATTTTTTGAAGAAACTACAGCACTAGTAAAAGTAATAGTAGTATATTTTGAAATAAATCGCGGAGAGGAATAAGTAGATGTTAAAAACTGTATACACCTTATCCTGCTGACAGAATGCCTTTAAGGCAGATATTGATACCTCACAAAGTAGTTACTTTACATTTCCCATACCTCTACTGTATGCTGGCATCATTTTGTAAATGTCATTTTATTCTTTTACAGACATAAGAAGGGTTAGAATTTTTGAAGCAATTCTAAAAATGTTTAACCCCTTAGTGACCACCCATACGCCTTTTTATGGTAGTCACTAAGGGGCCTTAGGCTGGGGCACCGCTTTTTTTTATAGTGGCCCAGTCTAAGCACTGCACGAGTCTCCCGGGGAGCGGGGACCTGGTTCTCACATGAGAGCCACCACCCTGCTCTAACAGCCTGGACCGGCAGGAGTGCAGATCCGAGCTGTTTAACACTTTACATGCCGTAGGGAATGGACTACCTTTGTCTCCCATCGGCACCCGATGCGTGGGAAGGGTGGATGGGTCCTGTGAAGGCCCCAGACCAGCCTTGAGTAATTTCCAGCAGGCTGAGTCTCTCTGGCACAGCCTGCTGGTCAATGTTAGAATAGCATTGCCATTAAAATGCAATGCACTATAGGGATAATGCATTGCATTTTAAAAGCAATCAAAATGCTGTTTGTTATAGTCCCCTTGTGGGACTATTAAGTGGTAAAAACGTAAATCCCATTAAAAAATTACACTTTTTTTCCATTGAAAATACGCTTTTCAATGAAAAAAAAAATCTCCTCCATATATTTGGTATTGCCGCATCCGTAATGACCTGTACTACATAAATATCACATAAATTATCCCCTACGGGGAACGCCGTAAACAATAAATAAAAAAAACAAACAGAATTGCTCATTTATTCTTAGTTGCCACCGAAAAAACGTAATAACAAGTGATCAAAAAGTGTCATTTGCTCCAAAATGATGCCAATGAAAAATTCAAGCCCTCACACAACTCAGTAGAAAGAAATTAAAAAAGTTATGGGTCTTGGGAAGCAGCAATGCAAAAACATTTTTTTCCTTTAAAAAAAGGGTTTTATTGCAAAAGGTAGTAAAACATAAAGAAAAACTATATATGTTTGGTATCACTGCAATTGTACTGACCCAGAGAATAAAGATGTTATGTTATTTACACCCGAAAAATGCAGTATTGCACTTTTTCCTATCACCCTCCCAGAAAGAGGTAATCATAAAGTTATTTGTACTCCAAAATGGCACCATTTAAAACTACAACTTTCTCACACAAACAAGCCCTCATAAAGCTATATAGACGGAAAATGAAAAAGTTGTAGCTCTTGGAATGCGACCATGAAAAAAGGAAGAAAAATGCTTGGTCAGTAAGGCCCAAAACAGGCTGGTCACTAAGGGATTAAGAAAACTTCCAAAACCCACTTTTTTAAGGTCCAGTTCAGTTATGAAGTCAGTTTTTGGGGCTTACATAGTGGAAACCAGCCATGCATGACCCCATTTTAGAAACGACACCTCTTGAGTTAGTCAAAACTGATTTTACGAACCTTGTTAACTTTTAGGTGTTCCACAAGAATTAAAGGAAAATGGAGATGAAATTTCAAAATTTCACTTTTTTGGCAGATTTTCTATTGTAATCCATTTTTCCTGTAGCACAGCAAGGGTTAACAGCCAAACTAAACTCAATATCTATTACCCTGATTCTGCAGTTTACAGAAGCACCCCATATGTAGTCATAAACTGCTGTAGGGGTACACGGAAGGGCTTCAAAGGAAAGGAGTGCCATATGGTTTTTGAAGGGCAGATTTTGCTGAACTGGATTTTAGGCACCATGTCACATTTGAAGCCCCCCTCATGCACCCCTACAGTAGAAACTCCCAGAAAGTGACCCCATTTTGGAAACCATGGGATAAGGTTTATTAGTAATATTTTGGGATGCATATGATTTTTGATTGTTCGATTTTACGCTTTTTGTGAGGCAAGGTAACCAAAAAATGCAGTTTTTATTTTCTGTTTTTTACTATGTTCACCTGACAGATTATGTCATGTGCTATTTTTATACAGTAGGTTATCACGATCAAATCAATACCAAATATGTCTATTTTTGTGTTTCACTTTACATAATAAAGCATTATTGAAAAGAAATCATATTTTTGCAATTGTCTCATGTAGGGGTTCCTTTTTTTCGTGATGAGGTAATGGTTGGATTGGTACTATTTGTGGTCTATATTGGCCTTTTTGATTGTTTGGTATTACACTTTTGTGAGGTGACAAAAATTGGCATTTTGGCACAGTTTTTATCTAATTTTTTTACGGCATTCACCTTAGGGGGAAGATCATGTGAGCATATAGAGCAGGTTGTTACGAATGCAGCAATATGTATGTCCATATTGTTTTATTTATTTTGGTTTTACATAATAAAACATTTCTGAAAAAATAAAATCATGTTTTTATGTCTCCATTTTCTGAAAGCCATATTTTTTATTTTTTGGGCAGTTGTCTCATATAGAGGCTCATTTTTTGCAGGGTGAGATGACGGTTTGATTGGTACTATTTTAGGGTACATATGACTTTTTTGAATAATTTTCTATACCATTTTTGGGACGTGAGGCGGGTAAAATTGCAATTCCAATAGTTTTTTTTTTCTTTTTTTAATGGCGTTCACCGTGCAGGAAAAGTAACATGATCTTGCTATAGATCAGGTAGTTACAGACTCGGTGATACCAAAGATGTGTAGCGTACTGTATTTTATTTTTTTCATTTTTAACCAATTATAAATGTACAGATATGGTGAAAAGTTTTTATTTATGTATTTTTAACACCTTTTGTACCCAGACCCACTTTGTTCTTGAAGATCCAGTGGGACTGATGGCTGTACATTGTCACTTACACTAAGCCTGATCAGGCTCCTGCCTCTCGCAGGACCCTGTCAGGCTCAGAGATAACTTGGTAAACCTGGATGCCTGTGTAAGGCGCCTGGTTGCCGTGGTAACCATCGGGACACTGCCATAGCAGTGCAGCAGCCCAATGTTAACCCTTGAAACCATGGGAGCTCCCTCCTTGTTAACCCCTTCCATACAGCAGTCCCTATGGACCGTGGCATGGAAGAGGTTAAACGGCCGACATCGGTGCCAGCATATTACAGCTGACACTCTGCTGCTACCGCTCAGCCATCCTGGAGGTGGGGGGTTTGGGTTCCGCTCGGTCATCCTTAATTGGGGGGGATTGTTGCATTAGGGGTTACATAAACTCCACAAGAGCGCAGCCCTTTTCTCCTCAACACTCGCTGACAGGTTGAGGAAATTGGATTTGCGCCTGCCGTCAAGCAGGCTCATGCTGCGATTTGTCAGCCAAATCTGACTGACCAATCACAGTAATCTAAAGGCAGGGACCACATTGGTCCCCTGTCAGGTGCCTGGTCATCTCAGCTGTCCGTGACACCTGTTGGCATGTCGGTGTCACCGCATGTATACTTGGTGACACTTTGCTTTCATGGCGTACTGTGTATCATAGGTCATCATAGGTCATTAAGGGGTTAATTGTTAAAGTGTAACTGCCATTTAATTTTTTATACTGTAATGGTATAGTATACCATATAGTATATGTGCCTTAGTGTTTTAAAATTTAATCATTTTCAGTTTCACAAGAGAAAAACTGTGAGAAATGTTTGCCACTTTACCATTGAGCAGGGCTCTTCTCACACCGTTGCCATGTGCAGTCCGTCTTCTCTATCTGATAAACAAGAGACTGGTGAGCTCTGGGGGGAGGAGCTCAGCCCTGGATGCGCGTTCACAGTGTAGTAGGACACTGGCTCCTCCTCCCAGCCTTAATGCCTGCAAGGAGTACAGTATGTGATGCCTGCCCATCAGAGCTAATTAGGTATTGCATATGACAGCCCAACTAATTTTATCCCTTTAGCACCAGCTATCTTATTTTCTTCTCTTCTGCCTCATGTGTCTCCTTCCATTTTCCCCATTCCCTGCCAGCATGTGCAGCCACCAGCCGTAGGGATATGTGAGTGAGATGGTAGATATGTTGTCACAGTGTACACGGTGTAGCTGGTGGTTTTACTCACGGTTAGTTGAATCTTCCTTGGGCCAGTGTGCAGTTGTGTGGAGGCTGGACACGACTTCCCTCGGGGCACACTCCGTACACAGGACTCCAGGATGGTCAGTTGAGGTGCCCTTGGTGTTAATTTTGACCGTGTTGGACGGCTGGGTCCTGGTTATTTCGTGACGCCAGTGTCTTATAAGGTAGACACACCCTTGTTGACAATAATGAGGAGGCAGTTTTGGGATGAACAAGGAACTTTTTACTGGATAACTGAGTCCTCCTTGTTGGTACAGATAATGCACACAGAGATAGTTCACCAAAAAGGTTGGGATGGTAGGCTTTCTAAGTAGGCTGGATCTCTTACTTGCAATATATATAGTCTCTAGAATGACAGCCAGGCTTTGGTACAATTTGAGTATTAAGTTCACACTCCTGATAGGTAAGGTGTGATTCAGATTTAGGGATAATAGTGCACTTTATCATCCGGCAGTTTCCTCAGGGGCTGTGGAGCTTTCCCTGGGAACTTGTAAATGATGGAGTCCAAAGCAACTGAAATATGGATTACCTCCACCTGGTGTACCACTTGGTAGCACTTTGTTCTGGCTGCAGTCTGAATACTGACTTCACTGGCTTCTGGGTTTTCCAGTGGCATTTGTTAAGTATGGAGAAGCTGGACTTGATTCCTTCTCTGTGCTTTGCTGACTCCTGCACTTCCTTCACCAACTACCAACTTCACCCTCCTCTGTACAGAGGGATGGTAGCAGAATGGACTAGCTCCATCTAGAGGTGAGGAGTATAACTACATCAGCCTAGATGGATAGCCTTACCAAATACACAATATGCAATATGTAAAATGACATTACAGTTTAAAGTGAACCACTGTTAGTGGGACGCTGCACATGTAGTGTACACATTCGTATGCTAATGCTATTCATTGTACGCTAATGCGAACGCATTAGCATACGAATGCTATGCATTGTACGCTACTGCGCACGCATTTGTATGCTAATGCATACGCATTGTACGCTAATGCGTACCAATTCACCTAATTTGCGTACTTTTACTGCGAGTGAAAGGAGTGAAAGAGGAGAAGTCGCGATTCGTTAGCAACGCTATGCTAGTTCATTTGAGGAGAGCAAGGGCTTATGGGAAGTGAGGGAATACAGAATGGCCTCAAGGAAGGGCAAAGATCACCACAGGAAGAGCAGCAGAGGCCATCTTAGGAAGATGCTGAAATAGAGGCACAGAGAAATATGGTTGCTAAGGGCTGAATACAGACATCAGGAAGGTAAAATTAACTGAAAAATACAGATTCATGAATATCTGCCCTGCAGCATCACATATGTTAGAAATTTCATTTTTGGTAGTGAAATGGCAGTTACGCTTTAAATGCTAAGTTTTATGGTTTGACATATTCAGTAATAGTTTGAGGATTCTTGCAAACTACATTTGTAAGGTTATTTTTTGAGGGTTTCCACTGTAGGGGTACGTTAGAGTCTCTTCAAATACAAAATGGTGCCTAAAAACCATTCTAGCAAAATCTGCCTCCAAAATCCATATGGCGCTCCTTTCCTTCTGACTACTGCCATGTGCCCATAGAGCAGTTTACCACCACATATAGGGTTTTTCTGTAAACTGCAGAATCAGAGTAAAGCCTTATTCACGTGTCCGTGTCCGTGCTCAAATCCGTGAGCAGGTGGTCAGTGAGGCATTCGTGAAGCTGTCTGTGAAGGATCCGTGTTGGGTCCGTGGGTCCGTGTTTTGCTATCCGTGTTGCATCCGTGTTTCACTGACACTGAACAGCTGAAAAATTATTTTCAAAGCATCTCTTCTTAATGATCCGTGAAACACGGATGCAACACGCATGGCATCTGTGAGGGATCCATGCGTGTGCGGAAGCGCCATCCCTTTCACTTCATCCAACTTTGGTAGGTTTTGTTGCACTTTACTGCTAATTGCACTTTTGGCTGAGCATTTTATAGGACAGTCTTTCTGGTAGTATTCAGTCTGATCAGCGCCCATTATAGCAGCCATAGGTAATATTACACATTGGGTAGGTTGTGATGCACTTTCTGCTAATTGCATTTTTGGCTGAGTATATTTTATATGACAGTCCTTTTGGCAGTATTCTGTATGATCAGTGCCCATCATAGTAGCAATTGACAATATTATACATGTTTGATTTTCCTGTCAATATGGCCATATTACAGGTGGCTTCTCGTCTGTCTAATTTGTAGACCTTTTTGGTCACTTTACAGACATATGCAATAGCCTACACTATTTATGATTGTTACTGTTTGTTACTAATGAAGTAATATATGGTGCTTTTATTGGTCTCCCTACTGTATCATGTTATGGTGATTATCTGTCATTTTTAATCATGCTAAATAAAAGATATTATTTTAACGGAAATATTTAGTACTCGTACAATCTTTTCTTGGTATTAGAATCAGAGTAATGTATATTGAGGCTTAGTTTGCTGTTAACCCTTGCTGTGTTGCAAGAAAAAAAATGATTAAAATGAAAAATCTGCATAAAAAATGAAGTTTTGACATTTCACCTCCATTTTCCTTTAATTCTTGTAGAACACCTAAAGGGTTAACAAAGTTTGTAATGTCAGTTTTAAATAATTTGAGGGGTGTAGTTTATAAAATGGGGTCATTTATGGGTGGTTTCCATTACGTAAGCCCCTCAAAATCACTTTATATCTGAATTGGTGCTTAAAAAAATGGTTTTGGAAATTTTGCTGAAGATTTGAAAAATGTCTTCTAAACTTCTAAGCTTTCTAACCTCCTAAAAAAATTAAATGACATTTACAAAACGATGCCAACATAAAGTAGACGTATGGTGAATGATGACTATTTTATGAGGTATTGCTATCTGTCTTAAAAGTAGAGAAATTCAAATTGAGAAAATTGCGAATTTTCCAAATTTGTGGTAAATTTTGTTTTTTAAAAAAAAAATAAAGGAAAAATATATTGACTCAAATTTACCACTGTCATGAAGTACGATGTGTCACGAGAAAACAATCTCAGAATGGCCTGGATAAGTAAAAGTGTTCCAAAGTCATTACCACATAAAGTGACACATGTCAGATTTGCAAAAAATGGCCTTGGCAGGAAGGTGAAAACTGGCCCAGGGTTGAAAGGGTCAACAGACTCTGCCTGTTTGTGCTCCACAAGCCAGTCAAAGAGGCAGGAAAGGATGTAGACTGAGAGTGGTGACAAGCTCACCTGTTGTAGCTCCTGAGATGGAGTAGAGAAGCAGGAGGGGACTTGGCTTGAGAGAGAGACAGTTAGATCTGTGCTCTACTTACACGCTGTTGTCATTTTGCTCAATGCCAGTTATGCATTTTTTGAGTACAATTGTGCTTATTGACCCAGTTTGTTTACCTAGCTATTTATTTGTCTTCTCCCTAGTATTACTGTTTATGACATTGGGCTGTTTCCTAACTATTCTTCTGTCGTCACTGCACTGTTTGTCTCTTGGTTTGACCCAGCTTGACTATGTTGAAGATGTTGGTTACTGATTTGGCTTAGATTTCATCCCCTGTGGTTCTGATGTTGGCTAGTACTGCCATTCTACCTGTTCACTCCACCTTTTAACAGCTACCCTTTGAATACAAACTAGGATTTCATTACACCAGCAGGGACCACACAAGGTGAACTAGTTTAGGTTCTCACCTGGGATTACCTTAATTGGGGCCAGTGTCATACCTTCAATGGAGGCAGACCACACAACGGCTATGGGGCCCTTGGCGCTGAACTCCTTCTTTTCCCAATTAGAAGACACTGCATTTTCATGTTGCCACCACTGGTGGCGCTCAATGCAAACCTATTATTTCAGCTTCCTTTCTGTTTTTTGAGAAGACAATAGTGCTTTATAGAAGACAAAAATATTGTGAATGGGATGCAGCCCAACGACAATGTTAAGTATACAGATAAACATCTAGACTCAATAGATGGACAAAAGGCACAATTAGGTAATGTCTAATGTTTGAAATATAAAGCAATGTTCTTAAACAAAAACATAGAGAGTAGGGTGGAAATATGGAATCTGAGGAGAGAAGAGGTAAAGGGGAAAAAAAAGAGGGAGGGGCATATGTTCCTATTTGCGAGTCTGTATCCTAGCTATGTTATCAACAACAGTTTAAGTTCCTGGGAGCTTTGAAACATGATCCAGTATCGCCACGTTTTATAGAATTTGGTGTATGTACCTCTCATAGATGTTGTCAGGTCCTCTATTCTCATGACCTCCTGAATTTTGTTAATCCACATTGCTATTGTGTGAACAGATGTTTGTTTCTGGAATATATATGTTTAGTGGCTCACCAGTACAGAAAATTGAATGGGAGGTGCTTCACACTTGCGATTAAACCCTATAATCGTAGTAAACAAATAATAAAAGTATATATAAGTGGAGCAGTCTACCATTGAAAAAGGGGACAGTTGCAATCCCTGAAACGCGTCTGGTGTACATTCTGCTGAATCAACCCTAAAGAAGAAAGTGAGATTATCCTGTATCACCTCCTCATCAAAGGTGACCCAAAGAATACAAAGTGACCCAAAGAATCCATCTGTCACTTTCAGAAAATTCGTGCATTTACCGCTATAGACTGCGGCAACGACCCTTGGCTTCCCAGCATCCGCACACCATCATTTGAATTTTGGCACGGAGCACCACGTGGGACGCCACGTGTAAACCCTGCAGGCACATAGACGCGCGCCACAGTGGAGAATTAGCGTTCGCTAAGACGGAACTGAGCCGGGATCCGCCTGCAAGGAGGGATAACCATCATCACCTTAAACTCCAGGAGGGTAACGCACTATAAACTATGAAGTTTCTTTTGGTAACCCACCATCGATAGCGCAAACTTATCTAACAGCGCAAATTTATTGTTCCACGCTACTATTTTCAACAAAGTCTTGCTCTTGATAATAGCACAACCCCTTCTGAAGCCACCTTGTACGGTTGTGTACTCAGTTAGACACACTGTATAACCACTAGCAAAGTGCTACTATATGACACTATTGAAACAATCCGGATGCAATTAGCACTACTTTGAACTGTATCCCCATACCAACAAACCAGAAGAGGACTATCTCACATATCCTCATTTTTATTTTTTTAGCTTTAAATTTTTTATCTTTATGTATTTTTTATTTTTATATATTTTTTAAATATTTTCTTTGTTTTCCTATTTTTTTCTATTTTTGATTCTCTACCCACCTTTTTGGACATTAATTATATATTCCTCAAATTTTTACGTACAATATTAGTATAATAAATATATATTTTATTTACTACATATTACCTATTGCATTATTTCCATAAATACCAAAATTGAGTGTGCTCCACTTATATATACTTTTATTAGATGTTTGTTTCTACATGCAAGGGATACAGGCTCTTGCGGCGTTAACCATATGTCGCACCATCGATGTCACGTTCGGGTGTGGGGGGAAAAGCCACACCGAGCGTATGAGGGATGGGAACAGACAAAACCAGGGAACTGGTCACCTCCTGCAGGGGACCCTAAGACTAGGCCCTAGCTAGCTACCAGTATGAACTAACCCGGGTGGTAGGAAAGCTCATACACAGGAACCTAATCTGAATAAACCCTAGAACACCCTGCAGTCTAATGACACAAGAGAGTAACCTGTTCCTCCAAGCGTAAGGAGGAACAGGAGACTCAAACAGGAATAACCAAAGGAAGGGAAAACACTTAACTTAAAGTAGAACTCAGCAACAGGATCTCAGCCGAGATCCACACCACTCTCAACCAGGTATGTAGCAGATATAAACCGCAAGGGATACTGGGAGAGGAAGAGGTAAGTAGGAGACAGCTAATTGCCCAGCGGCAACAGCTGAGGGAAAGGGGTGTGGTGAACAGCACCCAAACCACAGGGAATAGCCTGTCAAACCTGTCACTTAGAAAGCCGCGCAGAACGTCTGATTCCAGACGCAAGACCACTCGTGACATTACCCCCCCTTTTACGGGTGACCTCCGGGCACCCAGGACCAACTTTATCAGGGTGACACCTGTGAAAGGCTTTTACCAAACGACTGGCATTCACGTCAGATGCCGGTACCCATGACCTCTCCTCAGGACCATAACCCTTCCAATGAACCAGATATTGAAGGGTCCCACGAAGAACTCGAGAATCAATGATCTTGACAATCTGAAATTCCAAATTACCATCCACCAAGACAGGCGCGGGTGGCAAGGGAGATGGCTCCAGAGGTTCAACATACCTCTTCAACAAACATCTGTGAAACACATTATGGATTTTCAGGGCCTGAGGAAGTTCAAGACGAAATGCTACAGGATTAATAATGGCCATGATTTTATATGGGCCAATAAATCTTGGACCCAACTTCCATGAAGGAACTTTCAACTTAATGTTCCTAGTAGACAGCCACACAGAATCACCCACATTTAGGTCCGGACCATTCATGCGTCTCCTGTCAGCCACACGTTTGTACTTGTTACCCATATTTATCAAGTTACTTTGAATTTTTCGCCATATGGAAGACAATGATGACGAAAAACGTTCTTCCTCAGGAATACCAGAAGTATCAGAACCACAAAATGTGCCAAACTGCGGGTGAAAGCCATATGCACCAAAAAATGGTGACTTACCAGTGGAGTCCTGTCTGCGATTATTTATGGCAAACTCAGCCAGAGACAAAAACGAGGACCACTCCTCCTGGTTCTCAGAGACAAAGCATCTCAAATAAGTCTCCAGATTCTGATTGGTACGCTCAGTCTGTCCATTCGTCTGGGGATGAAAGGCAGAGGAGAAAGACAGTTGTACCCCGAGCCGAGTACAGAACGCCCTCCAGAATCTGGACACAAACTGAGTCCCACGATCAGAGACAACGTCAGTGGGAATGCCATGAAGTTTCACAATATTGTCAACAAACACTTGTGCAAGAGTTTTAGCATTGGGGAGTCCAGGTAATGCAATAAAGTGCGCCATTTTACTAAAATGATCTACAACCACCAGAATAACTGTCTTACCAGACGACTCAGGCAGATCAGTGATGAAGTCCATGGATAGGTGAGTCCATGGTCTGGACGGGATGGGTAATGGAAGTAGGGGTCCAGAGGGACGAGTATGTGTCACCTTAGAGCGTGCGCAGACACTACAGGCTGACACATATTCCTCAACACACTTACGCAGACCTGGCCACCAGAATCTACGAGAGATGAGGTCGACAGTGGATTTACTCCCAGGGTGTCCCGCAAGCACCGAAGAATGATGCTCCTCAAAAACCTTATAACGCAAATCAGAAGGAACAAACAACTTCCCGGGAGGGCAAGACTCCGGCGCATCTCCCTGGGCCTCAAGCACTTTAGCCTCAAGATCAGGGTAAAGAGCGGATATCACCACTCCTTCAGACAGTATAGGGCTAGGATCTTCAAAATCACCACCCCCGGGAAAACTACGTGACAAGGCATCCGCCTTCACATTCTTAACCCCAGGACGGTATGTGACAATGAAATTGAATCTGGTGAAGAACAAAGACCATCTGGCCTGCCTCGGATTAAGTCGTCTAGCCGACTCCAGGTAAGCCAGATTTTTGTGATCAGTGAATACCGTGATTGGATGATTCGCCCCTTCCAACCAATGACGCCATTCCTCAAAAGCCAACTTAATGGCCAGTAACTCTCGGTTACCCACATCATAATTTCTCTCCGCCACAGAGAGTTTCTTCGAAAAAAAAGCACATGGGCGCCATTTACCAGGTGACGGGCCCTGTGATAACACAGCTCCTACCCCCACATCGGATGCGTCAACCTCCACAATGAAAGGTTGTGACACATCTGGCTGCACCAATATAGGGGCAGAAGAAAAGCACTCCTTTACAGCAGAGAAGGCTTGCAATGCTGCATCAGACCACACAGAGACATCCGTCCCTTTCTTAGTCATGTCAGTTAAGGGTTTAACCATAGTCGAATAGTTCTTAATAAATTTTCGGTAATAGTTGGTGAACCCCAAAAATCGCATAAGAGCCTTCAGATTTTCAGGTCGGTCCCAGTTCAGAACAGCACAGACCTTCTCTGGATCCATACGAAAACCTGAAGATGAAAGCAGGTATCCTAAGAATTGCACCTCATGTACAGCAAAAGCACATTTCTCTAATTTTGCATACAACTTGTTATCTCTTAAGATTTGCAACACCTGCCTCACGTGATCCTGATGTGTCACAATATCTGGAGAATAGATTAGTATGTCATCCAAATACACGACTACAAACCTCCCCACAAGATGATGAAAAATGTCATTAACAAAATGCTGGAAGACAGCAGGAGCATTGGTCAACCCAAAAGGCATGACCAGGTTCTCAAAGTGGCCCTCAGGAGTGTTAAAGGCCGTCTTCCATTCATCCCCTTCCTTGATCCTGACCAGATTATATGCCCCCCTTAAGTCCAACTTGGAGAACACCTTGGCATCCACAATCTGGTTAAACAAGTCAGGAATCAAAGGAAGGGGGTACGGATCACGGACAGTAATCCTATTGAGTTCACGGAAATCCAGACATGGCCTAAGGGATCCGTCCTTTTTTTTAACAAAAAAGAACCCTGCTGCCACAGGAGATTTGGAAGGCCTAATATGTCCTTTGGCCAAACTCTCAGCAATATATTCCTTCATGGCCGTTCTCTCAGGTCCAGAAAGGTTATACAGCCTAGATTTAGGCAATCTTGTTCCAGGGATAAGATTGATAGGACAATCGTATTCCCGGTGAGGGGGTAAATCCTGACATCCACCTTCAGAAAATACATCAGAGAAATCCGATATAAAAGAAGGAAGAGTCTTAGTGGTTAAAGCAGAAAAAGATGTATTAAGGCAATTGTCAACACAATAATCGCCCCAATCCACAATTTGTCTAGTATGCCAGTCAATGGACGGATTATGTTTGCTTAACCACGGTAAACCCAGAACCACAGGAGCAGGAAGACCTTCCAACACAAAACATGAAATAAGCTCCTGATGAAATTCACCCACTCTTAATTTGATATCATGCACCATCTGAGACAAACACTTCTGAGAGAGAGGTGCAGAATCAATGGCAAACACAGAAATCCTCTTATCCAAAGAACTTGGTGACAATCCATGCATACGGACAAACTGAGCATCAATCAAGTTCACCCCTGCCCCGCTGTCAATAAACACCTCAATTTTCACAACCTTTGATTCTAGCGCCACCTCGGCAGTCAGGAGAAAACGGGTACTGCAGGATGAAGACAAATGCACATTTTCAGTCTCCCTACCCACTCCACCAAGAGTGAGATGAGAATTCAACGCCCCCTTTTCTTTTCTCTCCTTTAGAGATAGGAAGCATGGACATACATTGATAAAGTGTCCTTTCTGACCACAGAAAAAACACACTCCCTTTTTATTACCAAGATGTTTACGGGTGGCTACAGGAGTGGCGCCCCCTAATTGCATAGGTGCATCCCCAGACATCAACCTAGGGGAATATTCACCCAAAGTATCATAGGAAGCTGGTACACTATGTGATAGTACGTCCTGAGAGCGGGGGCCCCTAGATCGCTCTCTCAGTCGTCTATCCATGCGTACAGCAAGAGACATAGCGGCTTCCAAAGACACAGGGGTTTCCTGAAAGGCCAAAGCGTCCTTCAGCCTTTCAGACAAACCTTGACAGAATTGGCTACGTAAAGCCGGATCGTTCCATTCAGTATTGGTCGCCCACCTCCGAAACTCAGAGCAATAAGTCTCAACCGGCCGCTCACCCTGACAAAGGTTACGTATCTGGGTCTCCGCCAGGGAGATACGATCCGGGTCATCATAGATAATCCCTAGGGTCTTGAAAAATTCATCTACCGACCGGAGAGACAGCGATCCGGCCGGTAGAGAAAAGGCCCATGACTGTGCATCCCCTTTAAGCAGCGAGATGACCACACCAACCTTCTGTTCCTCATTACCAGAAGAATGTGGACGCAGTCTGAAATACAATTTGCACGCCTCCCTAAATAGAACAAAATTATCACATTCCCCAGAAAATCTATCCGGGAGGGGGACCTTAGGCTCCAAACAGGCCTGACACTCAGCACCCCCAGAACCACCAGCCTGTGGTCTCTGAATCTGGTTGCGGATGTCAGCCACCTCCAAGCTGAGTCCCTGCAGCCGTTCAGCCAGTGTAGCAATAGCATCCATGTCAGCACAAAAATGACATAAATTTTTGTTAGCGGCCGTTTATAATGTCACGCTCGGGTGTGGGGGGAAAAGCCACACCGAGCGTATGAGGGATGGGAACAGACAAAACCAGGGAACTGGTCACCTCCTGCAGGGGACCCTAAGACTAGGCCCTAGCTGGCTACCAGTATGAACTAACCCGGGTGGTAGGAAAGCTCATACACAGGAACCTAATCTGAATAAACCCTAGAACACCCTGCAGTCTAATGACACAAGAGAGTAACCTGTTCCTCCAAGTGTAAGGAGGAACAGGAGACTCAAACAGGAATAACCAAAGGAAGGGAAAACACTTAACTTAAAGTAGAACTCAGCAACAGGATCTCAGCCGAGATCCACACCACTCTCAACCAGGTATGTAGCAGATATAAACCGCAAGGGATACTGGGAGAGGAAGAGGTAAGTAGGAGACAGCTAATTGCCCAGCGGCAACAGCTGAGGGAAAGGGGTGTGGTGAACAGCACCCAAACCACAGGGAATAGCCTGTCAAACCTGTCACTTAGAAAGCCGCGCAGAACGTCTGATTCCAGACGCAAGACCACTCGTGACAATCGACCTCCTATATTGTAGAAAAGGGAATCTCGCCATGATGAAGCAGGAAGAATGCAGGTGTCTTAATAAGAGCATGAGAAGTCAATTTAGATGTGATGCGCCATACCTCATCCCAAAAACAGGCATGGGACACTCCCAAAAGACATGTAAAAGCGATCCTCTAGGTCTCCCACAATACCAACAAAGCTGGGAGACTGTAGGGAAAAGACAATGCAGCGTGGAGGACCTTCAAACCTATTTTCTGGATGTTGCTGGCAATGGAGGTCTTGTGTGTTAATGTATATAGGCGTGCTTCTGTTACGATGAAAAGGTAAATCCCAGGTCTTTTTCCCAATTGAGTATACAGGTAGGGGAGGTTGGCTAGACGGAGAGATGAGTAGGCCATAGATTCGGGACGGAGCATGTCTGATTACCCCCCCTCGTGTTGCAGATTTCTTCGAAGTCAGTTCTACCTCTTATGTACGTGGAGGCTGGAAGTAATAATGTGAGAAAATGTTGTAGTTGGTGTGATTGCCAACTTGACAGACCCAGTGGGTCCGAGGTGTCATTGAGTGATTGAGAGGAGAGCCAAGAGTTGGATGGGATTAAGTGATGTGCTCTAAACCTATTGGCTCTCACCCACCACCGGAATGGACCCTGATCTAATCCCGGAGGGAACATGGGGTTACCCAGAATAGGAAATATCGGTGAAGGAGACGGAGAAATGTCTGGTAGCTCGAAGACAGATGATACCGAAAGGAGCGTCGGACCTATGGTGGGATGGGTGCGTGCTGTCAATGGTATATGGGATCCCAACCACGGCGTCGTGGCCAGTGAAGTGGCCAAAAAGGATTGTTCCACCGCTATCCATTGTTTATTTGAGTGATGTCGAAACCAATCTACCACCCTCAACAGGTGTGCGGCTCGGTGATCGGTCCGGTAATCCCAGATCTCCACTATGTTTGGGTCTGAGTAGGACTGAATGGGCTATTCTTGGGGTTTCCCCTGCCCAAATAAAACAGGTAAGGATAGAAAATAAAGTATGAAAAAACAATCTGGGGATAGGTATGGGCATGGCTTGTAAGAAATATAATATTCTGGGGAGGATATTAATTTGAAAATGGAGATCCGTCTGAACCAGGTGAAGATGCCTTTGTTCCAGTGATCTAGGTCAATTTTTATTGCCCGGGGGGGGGGGGGTAATTCACTGAGTAGAGGTCGGATATGTTTGGGGTAAATTGTATGCTTAAGTATTTTAGTGAGGACCTGGACCATTTAAATGGGAAGTTATCCACCAACTCCGCAGCTAGGCTTGACGGAAGAGTAATGTTCATGGCTTCAGATTTTGGAATTTTATCTTAAAATTAGATAATAATGAGTAGTTTTTGAGTTCTCTCATAAGATTTGGCAGGGACATGTCAAAAAGAAAATAAGGTCATCTGGTCTTACACAGTGCCCTTGCTCGGTTCCTACCAGGTTTATTCCTGTATTCATAATAGTGTCTGCGTCATTTAACGAAAGTCGCTTTCACTCTAGACATGCAGAAAGAGCGGACTTGTTCTCTTAATTTCGTCAGTTCAGCTCCCAGGTGTCTGTACAGGGTAAACTTGTAGAGTTGTTCCAGGTTGTGTCTTCTGGAGATGAGTCCAGTTAACACTGCCACCCGCTCTTTTTTAATTAGGCATCCTAGCTTAATGAATGTGACCCTAATATAGCATTTGTGTGCCTCCCATACAGTAAGGGGGTCACAGTCTGTAGTGGTGTTGAGTGAGAAGTAGTCAGTCAAGTCTTTACGAATCTCCTTTGTGACCTGCGAGTCCTGCAATAGAGAGTCATTCAAATGCCAGTGCCACGATCTGGCATGAAAGGTTGGTATTGTGAGTGTCATTGATATTAAGGCATGATTGGAAAAGGTAATCGGATCGATCTGCACTCCAGTAAGCTGTTCCAACCTGGATTGGTGTACTAGGAAGTAATCCAATCTGGAATATGAGTTGTGGGGATTAGAGTTAAATGTCTACTGATCCGTCAGATGTAAAATACACCAGGTCGCCAGAATCCACTAGTTGGTGGGCATTAAGGAGTTCCCTTAGTTTGGACTGTGTGGGGTGAGGTAGATATGTATATCTGACATATTTTAAGAACAGTAAAAAAAAAAAGGGTGAGGTGAGATGGAGGGGAGTGACAAAACAGGATGAAAACGAAAAAAAAGCTCAAATGAGACGAGGTCTCTGCAGTAAACCTAAAAGTGAGATGAAACTCTATTCAACTGTGTTTCGTCCAACCTGGCTGTAATAACCGCCAGGGGGGCGAAAGACACAGTAGCCTAATGGGGGAAAGTGGAACAGCCAGTTGATTGAAGAGGAGCATCAGAGGGACACACCCTTGGTCCAGCCTTAAACTAGAAATATCAACTGAGGGAAACCCTAGTCATTTGGATGAATGTAGAGAAAGGGGGAGGGTGGCACAGCAAGGTCAAGGGAGAGAGAAATCTAATTTCCCAGTTACTATTACAAGCCCCCCTCCCCCATAAAAGAGGGGATTAGAACTCAGGAGGGGCCCCGGGTGGAGAGAGTGCACAGTATGATCCTCTGGAGGGACCGTCCTAGTCCAAATGAAGTGTCCTCTTTTGTATATTACTTTATCACTTTGCTTCAGCCTCAGCGAGGGAAGACTTGGTGATGCACCACAGAGGAACACTGAGGTCGGATCAAGTTGGATCCATAGCGACCATTTGATGGGCGTTGGGGTAAAGGTGGACGGCTCCTCCAGGTCTGTTCTCCTCCTGGGTTCAGGGCTTGAAGGAGCTGTGTTAGACTCTAGTCTGGAACTGGTACCGGTGGGATGTTCAGGAAACCGAAGGCTTCAGGGAGATCCGACGGAGTGTGAATAGTCATAGAGAGTCCCCCTTGCTTGCGTAGGATAATGTGGAAGGGATGGCCCCAACGATATGAGGCTCTTGCTTCTTTTGTGGCCTCCAACAACGGGCGAACTAGTCTGCACATATAGAGGGTCAGGCGTGAGACAAAAATCTCTCTTTTCTTCCAAGCATCACGTAGAATGTCTTCTTTCACCTTGTAAAAGTGCACCCAGCAGATTACATCACAAGGTTTATCTGGGTCGTGGTTCCTCAAGCCCGCTACTCTGTGTACTCTGTCTAATTCGATCTCAGTTCCCAGCAGCCTGTCTAGTATTTTGTTAAAGATGGTTACCACGGTGTCAAACAGACCGATTGTGAGATGTTTCGGATTGTTGCGGCCTCCTCTATTTTCGACATCGTCGAGGTGGAGAGAGAAGTCCTTCATTTGAGTAGTATAAGTGTCTATGGTGGCATAAAGGGAGGACACTGTAAATGCTGAGATGGAGTAATGTTGTTCAAGTGTGGTAACTCTGTCATTCAGAGATTGTACGGTCTCATGAACTGCCTGCAGGGCCTCTATACAGGCCACTTGTGGTACCTGGTCTGATCTGGTGGGCAAAGTCCTCACCATCTCCCAAAGTTCTGCTAATGTCCAGGAACGTTGGGAGGGGGGGAGGTCCGCCATATACAGTCATGGCCAAAAGTTTTAAGAATGATACAAATATTAATTTTTACAAAGTCTACTGCTTCAGTTTTTATAATGGCAATTTGCATATACTCCAGAATGTTATAAAGAGTGATCAGCTTAACAGCAATTACTTGCAAAGTCAATATTTGCCTAGAAAATGAACTTTATCCCCCAAAACACATTTCAACATCATTGCAGCCCTGCCTTAAAAGGACCAGCTAACATCGTTTCAGTGATTGCTCCATTAACACAGGTGTGGGTGTTGATGAGGACAGGGTTGGAGATCAATCTGTCATGATTAAGTAAGAATGACACCACTGGACACTTTAAAAGGAGGCTGGTGCTTGGCATCATTGTTTCTCTTCTGTTAACCATGGTTATCTCTAAAGAAACACGTGCAGTCATCATTGCACTGCACAAAAATGGCCTAACAGGGAAGAGTATCGCAGCTAGAAAGATTGCACCTCAGTCAACAATCTATCGCATCATCAAGAACTTCAAGGAGAGAGGTTCCATTGTTGCCAAAAAGGCTCCAGGGCGCCCAAGAAAGACCAGCAAGCGCCAGGACCGTCTCTTCAAAGTGTTTCAGCTGCGGGATCGGGCTACCAGCAGTGCAGAGCTTGCTCAGGAATGGCAGCAGGCAGGTGTGAGTACATCTGCACGCACTGTGAGGCGGAGACTCTTGGAGCAAGGCCTGGTCTCAAGGAGGGCAGCAAAGAAGCCACTTCTCTCCAGAAAAAACATCAGGGACAGACTGATATTCTGCAAAAGGTACAGGGAGTGGACTGCTGAGGACTGGGGTAAAGTCATTTTCTCTGATGAATCCCCTTTTCGATTGTTTGGGACATCTGGAAAACAGCTTATTCGGAGAAGACGAGGTGAGCGCTACCACCAGTCTTGTCTCATGCCAACTGTAAAGCATCCTGAAACCATTCATGTGTGGGGTTGCTTCTCAGCCAAGGGAATCGGCTCTCTCACAGTCTTGCCTAAAAACACAGCCATGAATAAAGAATGGTACCAGAATGTCCTCCGAGAGCAACTTCTCCCAACCGTCCAAGAGCAGTTTGGCGATCAACAATGCCTTTTCCAGCATGATGGAGCACTTTGCCATAAAGCAAAGGTGATAACTAAATGGCTCAGGGAACAAAACATAGAGATTTTGGGTCCATGGCCTGGAAACTCCCCAGATCTTAATCCCATTGAGAACTTGTGGTCAATCATCAAGAGACGGGTGGACAAACAAAAACCTACAAAATCTGACAAAATGCAAGCATTGATTGTGCAAGAATGGACTGCTATCAGTCAGGATTTGGTCCAGAAGTTGATTGAGAGCATGCCAGGGAGAATTGCAGAGGTCCTGAAGAAGAAGGGTCAACACTGCAAATATTGACTTGCTGCATTAACTCATTCTAACTGTCAAGCTTTTGTTACTCATAATATGATTGCAATTATATTTCTGTATGTGATAAAAACATCTGACAAACACACATAAAAACCAGAGGGCAGCAGATCATGTGAAAATATAATATTTGTGTCATTCTCAAAACTTTTGGCCATGACTGTATATTGTTGGGTGGTGGCAAAGATGGCTGGTGTGCCCTGGCTGAGTGATGGTGTTTCAGCCACCACCAGGAAGGAGGCAGGTACCTGTAGTGTGGTCTGATCTGCCACCCTGTAGTCCTTCTGTGGATCGCCATGTGGTCTAGGTGTTATGGAGGCCGAATCCAGCCTGTTGTCCCAACGCATCCCCAGGTGTTCTCCCCCCGGACAGGAAGACAGGAGCCGACTGTGAGGGAGGGTAAGTCTCTACATTGTGTGTGGGAGCGCTGTGGCACGTGGGTACTGGTGTAAAGGGTGTGGCCGAAGTGCGCAGAGGTGCTGCCGGGGCCACCATTGCTGAGGACTCAGGAGCGTAGATACCGGCCTATGGAGAGTTTAGGTGGGGCCACCGACCGTCTCCTGGACCTTCGGGTAATGTTAGGCCCCATTCACACGACCGTATTGAATGGGGCCGTATCGATCCGCACAATTGCGGAATAGATGCGGCCCCATTCACCTCTATGGGGCCGGGAGCCGCGGCTCATTTGAAGCATGTCCTATACTTGTCCGTACGCACGGACAAGTATAGGCATTTTCAATGGGGCCGCCCGGCGTGTGTTCCGAGCGCTGCGGAACACATGCCGGGCGGCTCCCGTATATTTGCGGGTCCACAATAATGCGGACCCGCAAATATACGTTTGTGTGAATGGGGCCTTAGACTGGGTTTCCTGGCATTTATCTGAAGGTGGACACAGAGCCCTCTGTGCGTGTGTCCTCACTCTGCCATGCCGAAGCTACGCCCACCCAGCTTCCTTTGTAACTGTATAAGTTAATATGGACTTGAGCTGCACCTAGTGGTGGCTGTTGGCAGCCAGTTTTGTGATAGATAGAAAGGACGCAAATTTATCAATCCAATATGAATTATACTAGTTGTCTGGTGTAAATACATTGATAAATATGGCCCTCAGAATGATTGATATAATTGTAAAGTACCTATTCATTTTTTTCTGATATAGAAATCAAATACAGTAAAGTGGATGAAGTTGACTTTTTGTTATTACAGTTTTTCATTTTTCATCAGAAATCTGGGACTTTCTACTTTGTGATGCCTAAGAGTGATTGTCGAAAAATGTACTGGGAAACTGGGTGGGCCAGGGGGCTCATCCAAAGTTTTGCTATAGTGCCCTATGAGATCTTTGTACACCCCTGATTGGGGCAGCTACTCTGCTATAGGCAGAACCCTACCTACTTAATGATAGGGGTGTTTCAGGGAAAGACCTCCATTTCCTAATGCTTGGATGTGCATTTTGGTAGACATTGTTACAAAGAGATTGCCGTGGGGAGAGTATTCTAAATTTTGCTATGAAGCACTATGGTTTCTGTGTAAGTCCCTGATTCTGTGTTGTACTGTTCTTCTAGAATTGCATGAAAAAATCGACAACTGGCTGACTGTGTCATACTTTGAAAAGGGGAATAGGAAATTCATAGATTTCTAGGGGAAATAACAGAAGAACGGCATAGCACCAAGCTATGAAAATAAATGCTGTAAAATATACTTATAGTTATTTTATGGAAAATACAAATATATATTAAAACAGACAGAGAGCAGACAACTCCCTCGGTGGTTACATACTGTTTGTGGGCATGTCACTGTCACAGAAAAATATACAAAAGTGAGTACACCCTTTATATTTTTGTAAACATTGTATTTTATAATATCTTTTCATGGGACAACACTGAAGATATGACACTTTGATACAATGTAAAGTAGTCAGTGTACAGCTTGTATAACAGTGTAAACTTGGTGTGCCCTCAAAATAACTCAACACACATCCATTGATGTCTAAACCGCTGGCAACAAAAGTGAGTACACCCCTAAGTGAAAATGGCCAAATTGTGCCCAAAATGCCAATATTTTGTGTGGCCACTATATTTTTCCAGTACTGCCTTATCTCTCTTGGGCATGGAGTTTACTAGGTTTTCCCAAGTTGCCACTTGAATCCTCTTCAAACTCCTCCACAACGACATCATGGAGCTGGTGGATGTTAGAGACCCGTTCTTCGTTAATGCCCACTGGAAATCCTGCTATCTGTCTGGATGACCTCAATAAACATGCAAGCAGTTCAATTGCCATAACAAAAAGAAGGGGGGAAAGGGGACAACCTTGTCGGGTGCCCCTTTCCAATTCAAAGGGCTCCGAAGGAGCATAATAATATTACAAGTTATAGTTACTAGAGAGGGGTCGCTGATCCAAGGAGTTATTCTGATTGCCTGATTGGAGTCAAAGGGGTTTTTTGCCTTCCTCTGGATCAGCTTGTAGTAAAACAGGCGGAACTGGATGGACAGATGTCTTTTTTCAGCCTTATAAACTATGTTACTATGTAAACTATGAAGAGTACCGTTGGCTCTAATGTGCGCCACAGGGTTTTGATCGAGCAACTGAACCCAAGAGATAAAAGTAGTTCCAAAACCCATAGCCCTCAACACTTCCCATAAATATTGCCATTCAATACTATGAAAGGCTTTGGCCACAGCCAAAGATAGTATTGCCCGACGCCCCACCACCTCCGACCCTCTCTGAATGTTAAGAAACAACTATCTAAGATTGACTGATATTTATTTGTCAGGCATACAACTAGCCTGATCCTCATGAATAATAGTAGCTATTACTTATTGTAACTTATTCGCCAAGACCTTTGCTAAAATCTCAGAGATCAGCATGGAGATGGGCCGGTATGAATCAGGACGAGTCTTTTCCTGGTTTCGGCAGTACCACAACTATTGCCTTCCTCATTGAATCAGGTAGACTTCCCCTTTGAAAGGCCTCCAAAAACACTTCCAAAAGCTGTGGCAACAGGACAGTATTATACTTTTTCAAAAGCTCCGCCGGTAAACTATCTACACCTGGGGCCTTTTCATTCGGAAATGAGCAAAGTGCCAACTCTAATTCTTCCAGCCAAAGAGGTTGGTACAGACAGATCACATGCTCTCTTGAAAGCTTGGGGATAGGAATGCCTGCAAGGTAATGTGCAATGGCTTCCGAGCCCATTGACAACTTAGACTTATATAGATGTTTATAGTAGGAGTGAAAGACTGCCAAGATATCAGCGTCAGCAGTAACTAATATGCCTTCAGTATTCTGGATGGCCAACACTCCAGATGCTATCCCCAGCCTCAAAGTACTTTTACTTTGTAACATTTATTATCCGCGGTATGCAGTAAATGTTCCTTCAAAGCAGCTTGCGCCGCCATCTGTGTAGTCCTATTCTCAGGAGAGGAAGACTCAACAAACCTCATTTCCGTCTCCACCACCGATGTTTGAGGCGACTGCAATGTGTTTCTAGACTTTCTTTTACGCTGGCTAATCCGCTGAATATATAGCTCCCTTATGAATGCCTTACAGGCATCCCATGCAACTCCTTTAGATGTTGATCCCACATTATTAGTAAAGAATTCCCGGAGTTCACCCATGATCTCCTCCCCACTGTCCACCAGCTGCAACCAGAAGGGGTTAAGCTTCCAAGTGGCGACACCAAAGGAGTTCCTGACACCTAATCTGAGTACTACCTATATAGGTGGGGCCCTCAGTAAATACATAGCATCCACCACAAGGGCCAATAGGTCTGGTGATCCAATAGCCAGATCAATCCTGGTAAGAGAGTAATGTGAAGTAGAGAAACGGGAAAATTGACATTTGTCTGGGTTTCTGACGCTCCAAATATTAGACAGATCTAGTTCTCTTAAAAGCTTCTAGTTCTCTTAAAAGCTTCTGTCCCCCACATCCTATCCAACCGCGGTAAAGGGCATGTATTAAAATCATCTATTAAAAGGATAGGGCAAGGAGAGCACATCTCTATAAAGGCCCTTGCCTCACTATTGCATGGTTGAAGGATATATACAGCTATTAAAGTAAGTGTGGTAGCAAGTGCACTGTAAACACACAAATCTGCCCATGGGGTCTATTCGTGAGGAGTGACAGACAAATGGGGTAGCGTTATGTACAAGAATGCTCACTCCCCGAGAGTGCGTAGACCAGGTATCTCAAACTCGTGGCCCTCCAGCTGTTGCAAAACTACAACTCCCAGCATGCCCCAATAGCTGTAGGCTCTCCTGGCATGATGGAAGTTGTAGTTTTACAACAGCTGGAGGGCCACGAGTTTGAGATCTCTGGCGTAGACAGTGTAGAATGGAAAGAACGTCCCACCCATGGCCTGCACAACAAGCGCGTATTAGCAGGTATTAAATGCTTCTCAGACAAGCAAATAATGGCCGGCTGACGTTGCTGGAGTGCAAGACATATTGCCGCACGTTTCGTTGCCTCTCCCATTCCTCTAACATTCCATCCCACAATTGTAAGCTTTTCATCCATAACCTAGGTGGTGACATATAATGACAGGATAGCTAGGCCCCGGACAATGTGGCACTAGCCACCATAGCTCAGTGGCCGAAAGTTGCAGCACAACCGTCTCTTTGCTAGTCCCTCCCACACCCCCAAACAGCAACTGATTACTAAAATATCAACAGGTATCAAGTAGGTACCATACAAAAAAAAGAAAGAAAAGAAAACTGAGACAGAAAAACTTCCTGTAACCGAAAAACGGTTAGGTAAGGTGCTCAACAATAATAAACTGTATACAGACATGTAATGAGGTATCACCCCTAGCCTACCTCCCAAAGAATAGAGTCTGTAGTGCACAGCACATTAATAAAAGGGCACTTAGACAGTATTGCAATTATCAAAACTCCCATGCTACACAACAATAATGCTAAATGACATCACAGTACAGTATATTGCCCTGTACATAGAGAAAACTCTATATATACCGTTTCAAACTAAGCCCCCGCTTTTTTGGAATGGATAGAAGAAAAGGAAGAAGAAGAAAGGATAGAAGAAAAAGATGGGAGAAGATAGAATATATCATATAGGGAAGAAGGGGGGAAAGAGAAAAAAGAAATAAGGATATATGGCACTTATCCGGCGCGTTCAATGAGCATTACGACAGTTACGTAAATCTCCCGCTGTAGTAAAAGGAATACACTTCATCCAGTGTTCTTCAGTGCCTTGAGGGAATGTTCGTTAACTTCCAGCCATTGCGCAGCATCCAAAGGAGTATCAAACATACAGACTTCTCCATGAGCAACCATTCTCAACTTGGTGGGATGTAACATAGAGTACGAAAGTTCTATGTCCCATAGACGGCGTTTCACATCCTGGAACTTAGCTCTCTTGTGCTGTACTCCAGCATAGAAGTCCGGAAAAATTGATATTTTATTCCCATTGATATGGAGATCAGGATGATCCCTAGCCTTCCTGAGAATTAAGTCTCTGTCTCTGAAGTGTAGAAGATTCATCAAAACTGGATGGGGGGGGGGGGGCTTCCCTGGTGGTGGAGCTCTGAATGGCACCCTGTGTGTCCTTTCAATAGCAAATACATAAGATAGTGAGTCCTTGCCAAACTTGTGGGTCAGCCAATCTTCAAAAAACATCACTGGGTCGGATCCCTCTGCCTTCTCAGGGACCCCCACCAATCTGAGATTATTTCCATGCAACCTATTTTTGAGGTCATCAGTTTTGGACATCAGTAAAGACACATTATGTATGATCCTGCCAAGATTCCGTTTTACTGGGGGTAGTTGGTCTTCCACATTACTCACTCTTTCCTCCACCTCTTTAATCCTTTCATTAACTTTTTCTCAAATCTTGTCTGATAAGGGAGACATTTTCTTGTAGATTACCCATGTGGGAATTGAGGATAGTTAAGGAGCTGCTGCAGGACTGTACAGCCGCATATATATCTTTTATTGTAGGCTCACCAGCAGGCATATGAGTGTGTACGGTGGTTAATTCAAGTATGTACGCAGACTGGAGACGGCATCTTGCTGCCAGGCCACCATTGAGGAGGCTTCTATGGTGTTAACAAGCACTGCAGGGGGAATCCGGCTCAGCCATCTTAGCAGTAGGGGCAGCAGCTATCGCAGCAGGCGTGGGGGGGGACAGAGGATGAGCGGGCATATTTACCCAGGCGGGCCACAACGTCCACAGCCTGCACTTCAGAGACAGCGCCATCTTGCTTTGGCGTGGCAGGAGGCCCGGCGTCTTTCTGGTCCCTCTCCTTCTTCCCAGTTCGTGTCATATCGACACAGGAAGGATTCGCCGATCTTGCAGCAGCGTCTGGTGGCACTCAGGGACGATTTCGTCCACTACAGGAGGAGGATGGAGGAGAATTACAGGAAGTAGGATGGGAGCCTCTCAGCGCTGCGTCCTCTCACATGCGCGACCAGGCCACGTCCCCAGAGGCTGAGTTTTCAGCTTCAAAAATTGTACCATGTGAACATACTTGTCATTCAGTATTAGTACATTGGCACACATTTAATAATGTGTCTGTGTTTGTGTCTAATATTTCTGACCTTTTTCTGACATGTTCAACAAGGGGGTGGGGTTAGCTGAAAAGGTGGGGTTTCATCAGGAAAATGCCTCAAAATAAGCCAACCAATAGTTGGTATAGGGTCAAAGAAATCTGTCATTCCCTAACCAGATGTATCATCCAGCCTAAGCTACTGTGACAATCTGGTGCAGGTCTAGACAGTCTGTCTATGTTTAGGCCATCTGTAGGATTTGTAAAACGTGCCATTGAGTTAAATGCCCCAAGAGAGCAATCATAGACAAGTACATTGCTTGATATTTCAGTTCTATCCCCTAACTGTATAGCTTTGATGTTGCACATAAAGAGAAGATGAGTAAAGCGAAGTTCAAATTTTGTAGTTTATTTACATCCCAGGGCATACCACGAATGTATCTGGATGACTCCATTTACCCAGTGGAGGACAAAAGAATGTTCTTTTGGCCTCTATCGGGAAGTTTTTCTTTCAGCAAACCTTTTGTTTTTAGTATACAGGAGAACACAGTCTGTGGGTCACTTTAAAAATGGTAAAATGTTTGGAATAGTTTTTTTAGGTTAAAAAAAACATTGAGGCCTATAGTGCTATAACATGGTATTCATCAGAGCCTTCCATTACAGGGAGACATGCACAGCACCAAGTCCCTGGTTACGTCTCTTTATACTTCTTTTACCGATTACCTTTTCTTCATTCTCCCATTCTTTTTACTTCTACATTCTTTTCCCCTGTAGAAAATGTTTGCTGCAAGCCCATATTCTGAACCCATTTACATAGAAGATCCAGATCCCCAGCCTATCATTGATGGTGAAGAAGGCCTAATATGGGTTATTGGACCAGTCTTGGCAGTTGTTTTTATAATCTGTATAGTCATTGCTATTCTTCTCTACAAAAAGTAAGTTCCTTAAATGTTAATTTTTAAATATTAGCTATAATATTAAGAATATTAGTGATTGTATATTAGATTAATATATTTAATAAAATTATGAAAGATTCCATGTGTTGTTCCTTGTATGCAAAAAGCAGTACAATACTAGTTAGCAAACAGGAACACATAACGCAAGTAACATTCCAGTTTCCAACTTCTACCATAAATAATACACAATAATGCACAAATAGCAAGAATGCCAAATGTACTTGTATGTTAACCATGTCAAAACAGGTCTTACTGTTGCTTCATCCCTGCTACAAGTCTCCTTTCTGCATTCTGGTTTTTCATGGCTGGTCGGATATCTTTATCTGCCTTTCTCTCTACTATATTCATTAAAAATAACCAACATAGATCTACAGATATATAATCTGTATAAGGCTTCATTCACACGCAAATTGCGGATCCGCAAAACACGGACACCAGCCATGTGCATTCCGCATTTTGCGGACCGCACATGGCCGGCTCTATAATACAAATGCCTTTTCTTGTCCGTGGCTGCGGACAAGAATAGGACATGTTCTATTTTTTTGTGGGGCCGCGGATCGGAAGTGTGGATGTGGACGGCACACTGTGTGCCGTTCGCATCTTTCGCGGCCCCATTGAAAATGAATGGGTCCGCACCCGTTCCGCAAAATTGCGGAACGGATGCGGACCCATTTCCAGGACGTGTGAGTGGAACCTAACAGTAATTATTTTAGATTGAGCTCCCTTTATAGAAAAATCCATTCAACTTTGCACTACATGAACATTGTTATATGTCTGTTGTTAACCATAAAGCTAGTTTCACATCTGCAGTAAAGGTATCCGTCAGGCTGTTCCAGCAGAGGAACAGCCTGCCAGAGTTCTCTGTATCCAGCATTGCCAGATATTGCCTACACCACCAGAGCCCATGAGTGCCTGGCTTCGGATGGACAAAAATTGGAGCATGCACAGGTTTTTGTCCGGCTGAAACTTTGCACTCATGTTGGAAACTGCCCCACTGGATCCTATTATAGTCAATAGCGTCTGGTGGTGCACAGCCCTATCAGGCTGTGCTGGATAAGTTGAACTCTGGCTTCACTAAGTAACCCTTTAATGTGTATAAATTTTGTACAGCACGCTTATTGAATTGAGTTGCAAGTGCGTTCATTGATGTTTTAATAGAGGACCAAAATATAACTTTGGACAGTGCACAATAAATTTAACTACACATGTGCACCTTCTCCTTGTCATGGCAACTATCCTCTGTTTAGAACTCCTGTTAAATTTATTTCCATTGTTTAGGCCTTGTTCACATTGTCCGTTTGACATCCATGGAAAATCCATCCATGTTTTATCAGTGAAGATGTCCATGAAGAATCCGTGTTTGGTCCATGTGTCCATTTTTGGCTCTCCATGTGTCATCCATATTCCATGGACACATGCGAGCTAAAAATCTCCTGCAAATGGTCTGTGAAACGTAGATGACATCTTTGTTGTGTCAGTGTTTTTTTTTTGTTTTTTTTTACAGACCTATAGACTTCTTTCTGTGTGTTTGGTCCGTATCATGGACCAAAGTGATGCATGTGGAAATCACTGATGTGTACACAGACACATTAAATTCAGTGGGTATGTGTGCTTACCATGGAAAATCTGGATAGCACACATTCATGAAAAAGAGAAATGTGAACGAGTCCCAACGTTGTTTAAGAAAACTGATTTGACAGTACTGAATGCTACCATAGACGTTTCATTACTTAGAACAGATATCAGACATCTAGCAAGCACAGCTTTAGTGAAATGAATATAACTTGTTTTTTTTTTTTTTGCTTTTGTTTTTTGCTTTTCACTTTGCAATCCATTGTTACATTGAATAAGTATTATTATATTTCTGTTGCAAAAAAGTAATATAAAGTAATATAATGTGTTCTCTCTCATTTGCCTCCATTAACAGCAAACCAGACAGGTACGAATTCTTCACATTAGTTTCCCTTTACATATACAGTCATAGATGTAATTAATCCATTGTCATGGTTTGTTAAAAATAATTGTGTATTTTTATATTTTTAAGCAAAAGGAAGAACTCAGAACCCAGGACCAAATGTCTGTTAAACAATGCAGAGATACCTCCTCACCACCCTACTGATCCAGTGGAACTGAGACGCATAAACTTTCAAACTCCAGGTAATGGCAGATATGTAAAATCTGGGGCAAATTTTTAATTAAAAAAGTTTCACTGTGAACTAATTATACCCTTGTGATTAGATTGCAGTTCTGCCCTGAAATACATTCTGAAATAATTGTATTAATTATGTTATTCCTGCCTTCTTTCACATTGACCGGTATTAAAGGGGTTTTTTCCATCTCTACATTTGTGGCATATTGCTAGGATATGCCATAAATGTCAGATAGGTGCAGGTCCCACATCTGGGACACACACCTGTCTTTAGAACTAGGCCTCCGGAGTGAAGGGAGTTCAACTATGCATACACGGCCAACCTTCATTCCAAAAATACCCACACGCTTGCCTGGTTATTTCCGGTAGTCCCATAGTGGTGAATGGAGAGTTGGCCGCAATATTCACTGCAATGGGACTTTTGAAAATAGCCAGACATGATATCTGACATTTATGGCAATGTTGAGATGGGAAAACCCCTTTAATATGAACAGTAGAAATAACTGTATATTTTTATTTAGCACTGTAAATGTGCTTACTTGCACAGTTAGGCATCTCACACACAGCCATATTCAGAGTATGAACCATGTATATTCTAAATATGATGTCCATAGCCTGCTGTGGGCCCATACTGCACCTCACTGTGCCTCTGGTTTTACATAAAAGTCAGAAAATTAGTTTTTCTCACGTATACACTATATAAACTATGTTACTATGTATACAGTGAGATCTATGGCAAATAAAATGGGGCATGTTTCAACACTTACCCTAGTTTGGTAACACTTATAAGAGGGGACTTTCTAATGCCTTCTAGTACCAAAGTGTAGTGAACTGCAGTAGACCCATAGTGTACTCACACAACTGGTATATGCCTCCTTGAATATGGAAATGCCAAACTGAATCAATGTGAAGCGTTCCTCTAGTGATTTACTTAAAAGCCTCTTAGGATATACGCCTTAGTGTATAAATTCATGTTTATAATGTACAATTAAAAAAAATGCTCTATGCTGTTTTTTAGCTTCATTCATTTGCAGGCTGCACAAACAATTATTGTAATATTTGGCAGAATAGAGAGACCTGATATGCTGCAGCATTTTACTTCCTTCCCGTAGAAGGAGAGATAGCTAAATAAATAATGAGGGAGATACAGCAAAATACTGTATATACACATATTGAATGTTCCCCAAACATTATGTAGACCAGTATAAGACATGTGAACCAAGGAAACTGATTCAGCTCATCTCCCCAAGGCACACGGGCATTATCCAATTCTCAGCGCCACTTCATAAAACTTGGACAAAAAAATTGCATAAAACAATGCTCACGTCATGGAGTAATTGATCACAGCAGCATGAAGAAAGGCATGACTCCTTACTCATAACCTGATACTATGAATGAGAGAGAAGATATATTCGTTACTAGAGATGAGCGAACGTGCTCGAAACGAGCACTGTACCGCTCGGCTCCCCTGTGCTCGCATGGGCGCAGGCAGCCTCCTGAGGAGGACGGAAGCGGCTGCCTGCACCCATGCGAGCACAGGGGAGCCGAGCGGTACAGTGCTCGTTTTGAGCACGTTCGCTCATCTCTATTTGTTACATAGTTAATACATAGTTAATACGGTTTGAAAAAAGACATGTCCATCAAGTTCAACCAAGGGATAGATGGGGACGTGAATCCCAGAAGGAACTCCGATTTCTACACATTTTCACAAGAACTAATGTCATTTGCTTTTAAGAATTCACCTAAACACTTTTTAAAACGGTCCACTGTTCCTGCTGTGACCACGTCCTGAGGAAGTCTATTCCACAGATTCACAGTTCTTACAGTAAAGAAGTTTTGACGCTTCTGGAGACAACTTTTTCTTCTCCAGTCGGAGGCAGTGCTGCCTTGTGTTTTGAGGGCATTTTACATGGAACAGTTTTTCAAAGTATTTTTTATATGGCCCATTTATATATTTGTATAGGTTTATCATGTCCCCCCTTTAGACGTCTCTTCTCAAGACTAAATAGATTCAATTCTTTTAATCTTTCTTTATAACTAAGACCCTCCATGCCCCTTATCAGTTTTGTCTCTCTCCTCTGTACTTTTTCCAGCTGCAGAGCATCCTTTTTATGTACTGGTGCCCAGAATCGAACTGCATATTCCAGATGAGGCCGCACCAACACTTTGTAAAGTGGTAGTATTACATCCCTGCTCTGCGAGTCCGTGCCTCGTTTAATGCATGACAATATCATGGTGGCCTTAGAAACAGCTGATTGACACTGTATGCTGTTATTCAATCTATGATCTACAAGGACACTCAAATCCTTCTCTTTAAGTGACTCTCCCAGTGTTACATCCCCTAGGACATATGATGCACAGCGGTATTACTACTAAGATGCATAACTTTACATTTATCCACATTGAACCTCATTTGCCAAGTTGATGCCAAATCACTCAGTGTCCAAGTCAGCTTGTAGTTTATGGTTATCTTCCATAGACTACACAGCACTACATAGCTTAGTGTCATCTGCAAAAATAGAAATGGTGCTATTAATCCTGTCCTCGATATCATTAATAAATAAATAACAGAGGACCCAGCACTGAACCTTTGGGGTACACCACTTATAACCCGGGACAATTCTGAATAGGAATCATTGACCACAATTCTCTGGACACGGTCCTTCAACCAGTTTTCAATCCAATTACAGACTATACTTTCCAAGCCTATAGACCTTACTTTACCTATTAAATGTCTATGAGGGACAATATCAAAAGCCTCTTCAAAATTCAGAAAGACTACATCCACAGCCGTCCCTCTGTCCAGACTTCTATATATACATGTCTGCAATATTCTCCACCCCCCCACCCCCCCCAATTAAATACAAAGGCATGTACACAGCAGGTACAATCATTTCTGAAAGCAAGGATACAATGTCATTTAGTTATCAACAATATAACATAAAATCTGTTCTCATATTTAAACCTTCTGGGTTTGAGCTTTTTAGCATAAAATAGATTTCGCAATTCAGGGTTCTCCTCCAATCGCCCCTTCTCACTCTATTTGGCAGAATCTAAAAGTGGATACGTGACCTGAATGAATCCGACAAAAGTGCTTTGAAATGATGGAAGGATTACATGCTTCAATATTGTCAATATGAGTCTCTAATGTGCCCCCTGATTGTTTCTTTTTGCTTCCGTATGGTACAACTCACATAATAAATTACACTATGTGCATTGAATTCCATACATCACATATGTGGTGTTGCAATGAATGAATTGCTTTATCTTATTCTGTTTTCCAGTAAAATTATTAGTAGAAAATGAAGTTTTATTTGGATATTTGTAACATATTCATTTTTACTGTTGCATTTAAAGAAACATTTCATTATGAGCCATGATTTGCAGTATATATGAGGGGGAATATATATATATATATATATATATATATATATATATATATATATACACTACCGTTCAAAAGTTTGGGGTCACCCAGACAATTTAGTGTTTTCCATGAAAACTCACTCTTTTATTTATCAAATGAGTTGCAAAATGAATAGAAAATATAGTCATGACAAGGTTAGAAATAATGATTTTTATTTGAAATAATAATTTTCTCCTTCAAACTTTGCTTTCGTCAAAGAATGCTCCATTTGCAGCAATTACAGCATTGCAGACCTTTGGCATTCTAGCTGTTAATTTGCTGAGGTAATCTGGAGAAATTTCATCCTATGCTTCCAGAAGCCCCTCCCACAAGTTGGATTGGCTTGATGGGCACTTTTTGTGTACCATACGGTCAAGCTGCTCCCACAACAGCTCAATGGGGTTGAGATCTGGTGACTGCGCTGGCCACTCCATTACAGATAGAATACCAGCTGCCTGCTTCTTCTCTAAATAGTTCTTGCATAATTTGGAGGTGTGCTTTGGGTCATTGTCCTGTTGTAGGAGGTAATTGGCTCCAATCAAGCGCTGTCCACAGGGTATGGCATGGCGTTGCAAAATGGAGTGATAGCCTTCCTTATTCAAAATCCCTTTTACCTTGTACAAATCTCCCACTTTACCAGCACCAAAGCAACCCCAGACCATCACATTACCTCCACCATGCTTGACAGATGGCGTCAGGCACTCTTCCAGCATCTTTTCAGTTGTTCTGCATCTCACAAATGTTCTTCTGTGTGATCCAAACACCTCAAACTTCGATTTGTCTGTCCATAACACTTTTTTCCAATCTTCCTCTGTCCAATGTCTGTGTTCTTTTTCCCATATTAATCTTTTCCTTTTATTAGCCAGTCTCAGATATGGCCTTTTCTTTGCCACTCTGCCCTGAAGGCCAGCATCCCGGAGTCGCCTCTTCACTGTAGACGTTGACACTGGTGTTTTGCGGGTACTATTTAATGAAGCTGCCAGTTGAGGACCTGTGAGGGGTCTAGTTCTCAAACTAGAGACTCTAATGTACTTGTCTTGTTGCTCAGTTGTGCAGCGGGGCCTCCCACTTCTCTTTCTACTCTGGTGAGAGTCTGTTTGTACTGTCCTCTGAAGGGAGCAGTACACACCGTTGTAGGAATTCTTCAGTTTCTTGGCAATTTCTTGCATGGAATAGCCATGGAATTTCTAAGAACAAGAATAAACTGTCGAGTTTCACATGAAAGTTCTCTTTTTCTGGCCATTTTGAGAGTTTAATCGAACCCACAAATGTAATACTCCAGATTCCCAACTAGCTCAAAGGAAGGTCACTTTTATAGCTTCTCTAACCAACAAAACTGTTTTCAGCTGTGCTAACATACTTGCAAGGGTTTTCTAAACATCCATTAGCCTTCTTACACAGTTAGCAAACACAATGTACCATTAGAAGACTGGAGTGATGGTTGCTGGAAATGGGCCTCTATACACCTATGTAGATATTGCATTAAAAACCAGATGTTTGCAGCTAGAATAGTCATTTACCACATTAACAATGTATAGAGTGTATTTCTGATTAATTTAATGTTATCTTCATTGAAAAAAAACTGTGTTTTTCTTTAAAAGATAAGGACATTTCTAAGTGACCCTGAACTTTTGAACGGTAGTGTGTATATATATATATATATATATATATATATAGTTAAATACGAAGGCAGCACTCCAAAAATACATTGAAAAATAGTGGTTTATTCACCCATCAAGCTGCAACGTTTCAACCGCACAATGCAGTCTTTATCAAGCTTGATAAATAAATAAATATATATATATATATATATATATATATATATATATATATATATATATATATATAATATTGCTGATGTGCACATATATATATGTGTATATATATGTTCTGAAACAGGTCAACCAGATAGTTATGCCTTTATTCATGCTGCTGTGATGAATTACTCTATGCCATGGCATTATTTTAATGATATTTTTCTAATAAAGTCCAATTTTTATCAAGTGGAGTGGCGCTGATCTTTGGGTACAGTGTAAGGCATGCTTCACTGAGGTGTCGGAAGGGGGACAATGCTACTGCTAGTGGGAAAGGGGTAGAAAAGGGTTCAGTATTGCTGTCAGTTTGGGAGTGGTGTGTATAACAGCTCCGCGCTGCCAGCTCTATAATCCAGGGGTGGTAGCACTTCTTGATTTCCACTTGATGTAATTAATCACAGGTATATATTCATAGTCGGACCCTCCTTTCACCTCTCTGTACGCTTAGAACAAATATTTTTCCAATAGTGAAAGCTGCTACGGACACACACTGATGCCTACTTACACAGTTGTAGTATGCCCTTGCATATCAAAATATTGTAGTTCACGCAGGGCTGGGATTCAAATTTTTAACAACATGTTCCCTACTCAACGGTAGACATGCGGCGTCATGACACATGTTTACATATACATCACATATATGCAACACACATGAACATAAATACACCACATATACACTACACACACATACCACCCAACTTTTAAAAATCATAAGGAACTAAACTATAGAATGGAAGCGCTCTTCTCCAGCTGCCAGCAAGATCTGTCGTTTTAGCAACCCGGATCTGGAAAACCTGAGGGAACTGGCTGAATCCCATGCCTGAGTTCCCGGGTTTTCTTTCATGGGCAACCGCATACTTTTCCCACTCCTTCCTGCACACCTCGGCTTGGAATTAAAATGCCTTTGGTAGTTACAAATATTACAATATTCTACTTACACGTTTAACGTGCAAAATTGTATAGCATATAATCACTGGTAAAAACACCCGACCCAGGTTTAGCCTTGCTTCCTCAGGGTTTTAAAATTACAAGTCCAGCTCTGGCCTTTTATGGCCCTTACCTTCCTTTTTCTCTTGTAAAAATTCCTTCCATTATAAATAACATTAAAAGGCAACATTACCAGTGGTATGTAGGTTTTGATCTAATATCAAAAGAGGACTATTTGAAGTGTTCGGAAAGGATCTTCTCCTCTCAGCACCTATATATCTATTGGGCCTTAAACCACCAACATTCAATTATACCGCATATAAACTCCAATTTATATTGATGTCTGCCAGGATCCACATAGCTTCCAAATGGCGAACTCCCTCTCTCTCCGTGTCAGCAGTTATATACAGGGTTAATCATATAGCTCTTTACGCTACACTGACTGACACTAGGGATCTACAAATATGGAATCCCTGGCTAAACTGTTCCCAATCTCCTAACCTACAATACTTTTTTTTAATCTCTTTAACTAGACGCTCTGAGGCTTGGAAGACTTTTAATACCCGTCCATATTCTTTCTCCTTCCCTTCCTCTCTTTGCCCGGGAGAGTCCCAGGGACTGCTCCCTTCTTACTCCATACTGTTTACTCTAGGCAACTCTTGTTCCTTAACAAATTTATAATGTTATATGATTGTTCTGTTTTCAACAATTGATGTTTAATTACATCGTATCCTACATATGCTTGAAACTATAGGAGAACTCTGTCCATCTATGTACTCGTATGTATTATGCATGACTTCTCCATTTTTGCTATCAACCCAATAAATACATTTTGGAATTAAAAGACAATATTATCCAAACATTTTCATGTTAGAAATAGACATACATTTAATACAATATATCCCCATCTCTTATTATATACTATATTTCACATAATAAGTCAAGTGGAAATCAAGAAGTGCTACTACCCCTGGTTTATAGAGCCGGAGAGAGGTCAGCGCAGAACTGATATATACACATAATTTTGGAAATAGGTGGAAGCACCTAACCTCGGCGTGTTTCTGCAGTCCCCAAAGCATTGGACTCAAAGTAAGGTTTTTTTCTATTGTATTTTCCAGTTTGTGAGTGGTAGTTGAGGGGGTAATGCTGATTCCAGTGGGGGATGGGGGATTAGGATGACAATGCTGCTGCCAGTGATGCAGGGGTGGATACTGCAGCTAGTGAGGGAAGGGTGTCAAGGAAGACAGTTCTGCTGCCAGTGGGGAAGGTGTGGGAAAGGGAACAAGGCTGCTGCCACTGGTGCTGCACTATAGTATTTCACATTACTGGGGTGGTATTTTGAACTGAAGGTGGTATCTGTTTGGCACTTCTGAGGAGTTAGTTTGAGCAGTATTTTGGTATTTGTTTAGTCCTGGTTTAGAGTTATGCTGTGCTGCATCATGGTGTTTGGCCCTTACGTGGAGAAATTTGGTGCTGCAGTATGGTAATTTTTTTGCATGTGGAAGCTGTCTTGTGGCACATTGTGGTTTCTTATGCTGCACAATAGTATTTGTGTGATCTTGTATGTTTGCTTGTGAGGCCTGAGTAGAAAAAGTTTTAGAAGCCAAGGTGTCGAGGGAGCTTTTATATACTGGTAATTAATGTCTTTTATTCACAGCATCATCGGCCCTAATTAATGTGTGAGGGTATAGGGTAAGTTAGGTACATGTATGGTAAGCTAGCGGGCATGTAATCAAAACTAGGCAGCAGCTCCACTTTATCTGTGACATGTCAGACAAGGATAACAACTATCTGCTAGTGATTTAGTATAAAGGAGAGGTCTGCAACAGAAATGGCTGGTTTTGCTGGTAAAAGCTCCACAAAAGTATTGGACATGAGGCGCTAAGAGTACGGTTTGGTTTTTAAGTTTCACTGGAGGCACGCTTTGAAACTACAAAATATATTTTCTTGACTGCTTTATTTATAAAAGGGCTAATGGCTTCCTTTAAACCAATTAGGTTAACACAACTATATTTGAGGTTGGTTACGATTACCCCCATAAATTCAGAGCCAAAAAAGCAGCATGTTCATTGAGCAGCACCAGTGACTAGTTCAGGAAAAGCCTGCCGAGCGCTCCTCCTGAATCGCTCTGCCCAATCATAGTGCTGTGCAGCAATACATTTACAGCTGCACAGTCTTCTCTATCCCCTCCCTGCACTCTTCTCTCTGATCATTGTGGCGAGGAAACGGGAAGCTCAACTGTCAGTTTTCATCCTCCTGTTACAGCCATAGCACTGGTGGAGCGGAGCCTGGAAAAGTGAGTAACCATAGGACCCCAAGTACAGTATATCCCTCCACCAAGGATCTTAAAATTAACTGTTTGCCATAGACCACTAGTGATCCTTACATACTGCCATAGACCACCAAATGTGCTAACATTAATCCTGTTACCATTCTAAACCACTCAAGATCTTAATATTTATCCTTTCACTGCTGTGGACCACCAGGGTTACTAGAAATAACCGCCTTACTGTCCTAAGGAACCAGGTATTCTTACATCAACCACTGTATTGCCTAAGACCACCAGTGATCCTTACATTAACACATAACCTCTTCACTGCTCAAGACCACCAGAGATATTAGAAGTAACTCCGTTTGCTGTAGACCACCAGATATTAACCCATTCACTGCTCTAGGCCACTAGGGATACTGGCATTAACCCCTTTGATGCTCTTTCATACTGGATGTTATGTGGCCCAGTGATGCTATATAGCTATTCATTAGATCACTGTATGTTAATATTTATTTAATGTGGTTATGTACTGCCTGTCTTGGAGCAGAGCCCAGATCTAAAAGAGCCCTACTTCAAAGACTTCTAGAGAAATTATTCAGCACTGAGTAATTTTTTGTGAATTTTGTATCCATTTTATAGTCTAACTTTAATCTTCACTAGGTAAGTGGCACTTGTTTATCTGTTAAGGTGCCTATATATATAACCGTGATTATTGAGGAAACGTACTTAGCGATCATTGCTATGTGTATGTTTCTACAATTATTTCCTTGTAACGAATTAAGAACTGGCTTTACATTTTTATTGGCTGTTAGTAATTACACAGCACAATGTTTTCAGGCAGTCAGTTATTAAAGGGAGTCTGTCACCTAATTTTCACCAATATAACTAAGAGCACTGCCCCACAGAAGATTGCAGACACATCCCAGACATACCTGTGTGCACTTTGTCTCTGTATTCCAAGTCCAGCAAAAACACTATTATTCTGCAGGAAAACAGCTCCTAGGTGCCCAGCTGAAAGTGAAACTAAAAACAGCTTTCACTTCTGACTTGATTTCTAACAGCTATATCTTCTGATATAGTGCATATAATGCTATGATTCTGGCATCGTTTGAAAGGTTGGGATGGCAGCTTTCAAACAAGGTGTAGTGGCTAGTACTACCAATCCTAAGATATGAGCAGCTACAGCAGCCCTCCCCTTTTCAGTCTGGCACTTAGGAGCTGTTTTCCATCAGAAGAAAAGTGCTTTTCCTAGACATGGAATACAGATACAAAGTGCACACAGGTATGCTTGGAATGTGTATGTAAAACTACGCATTAAACAATATTTACAATCATTTTCCGTATAGAAAATAATTTAATCATTTAGGATATCTCGCTGTGTATGCTTTTCTTAATAACCAGAAGGAGTTACTTTGGAAAGCTGACAATAGGCAACTTTATTGAAGAGGGTTTGTATACCACAGCAGTCTGCACTGTAGTACTTTAAATTTTTTTAACGCAAACCTTAAAGCGGTTGTCCTGGATTTTCTTTTTAAATTGCCCCAGCCAGTAGGACCTGTGAAGGGTGGGTCACGTACCACTTAGGGGCACACCACTGTCATTGGAGGGCAGTAGTGCATGTGACCCCATCTGTGCAGATGTTGACAATCTAGGAGCTGGAACTTCATAGGTCCTGCTGGCTGGGTGGGAGGGGATGGGGGGGGGGGTTCTAAAAAATAAAAACCCCAGACAAATCTTGTAATTATAATTTTATATGTCATATGTTAAAGTGTGACTGCCATTCTATTTTTATTTGTGTAATGTATAGGGGCAGTGATACTTACTTTAATTACTGAAATCATACATTTTATTTATATCAAATATAATATATATTTATATATCTATTAGAAAAATAGCTCTAAAGTGGCCAATTTTGAGCCACAGCAACCATTGTGAGCCTTAGCAACGCTTCTCTGTCTTCTGTTTACATAACAGTGGAGACTTGCTAGACAGAGGAGCGTTGCTAAGGCGCACAATGGCTGCTGAGACTCAAAATGAACCACTTTAGAGCTATTTTTCTAATAGAACTGTATGATTTCAGTAATAAAAGTATATTACAAAAATGGTCAGGATCACTGCCCCTACATATTACACAAATAAAAATAGAACGGCAGTTACACTTTAAGATGTGATAAAACATACAATTACATTATTTAATTTAACATACAGTGCTGGAGTTTCCCTGCCCTTCAGATTAAGGGTACATAACAATGCAGTACAACCAAGTGCATAGCTAAAGGCCCATGGGCCCTGGTGCAAGAATTCAGCTTGGCCCCCCCTTTCCTTTGGTGCTTTGTGGGTATGGGGCAGAGGAGCACATAGACTTCCTACTGCTTGAGGCAAAACTTGAAATAGCACCCGGCCCATGCCAAATTTTTGACCTAACCCTTTCCCTCCAGCCAGAGGTGTAACTTGAAGATTCTGGGCCCCAGTGCAAAATCTATGACAGATGCCTCCCAACATGCACTTTCTATAATACTGGTGTATTCTTATGCAGCACAAGGGTCTTTGGGCCCCCTCAGGCTCCTGGGCTCGGTAGCGACTGCTACCTCTGCACCACCTATAGCTACACCCCTGAGTACAACTATAGCACCCAGGCTATTTGGTTGTGATGGATTAGCCACATCTCATATGGAAGCCTACTATTTGAGCATTTACAGTATATTATGATGTGCATTATCATCCTATTTATAGTTTTTGCAGATGCCACTCATACTAATATGCTAGTGTGCCACATGATCTTACATCTCACAATAGACAAACACAAAGTGAATGTCTTTGTTGTTAATGTAACCCACTATGTGTTCTTGTGAATGTGAAAAATAGATATTAAAAAAAACAAGTTGTTTTTATTTCTTTATTTACTGTTCTTTGCAGATTCTGGTCTCAGCAGTCCCCTCAGTGACCATGAATTTGAAAGTTAGTTCCTGTCTGTTTTGTTTCCGTTTTTTTGTGCTTCAATTGCTGTTCAACTTTTTATTTCTCCTTTTTTTCTTTCCTTTTGTTTTGTTTCTTTATTTTTTCTTACTTTTCTTTTGTTCTGTTATTTAATTTTGTGTCCCTTAAGCTTTTCACATAACATCTTTTTACAACAACATTTCTGTGCCTGTCTCTGCAGTTCTGCAGTTTTGGATAAAAAGTGTCTATTGTGCAGATTCCATGCTATTATGCCATTGAGTTTGTCTGACAATGTAAACAGAACCAGCTTTCCCATTCATGTGTGATACTTAAAATGGTATTCCCGTTGTGACATGCTATCCCCTATCCACATGATAGGGGATAACTATTAGATCGATGGGGGCTCCTATTGCTGGGACCCCATACCCCTCAGGTCCCCTGAAATGAATAGAGAGACAGTTCAGACATGTGCACTGCCACTCCTGCAGCTCCATTTATCTTGACAGGAACTTCAAAGATAGCCGAGTACAGCACTTGGCTATTTATAGAGTGCATATGCCACTCAGTTCATTTTTGGCGCCTCAAAGGGGTACAGGGTGTCTATTCGTGTGATCATTGGTGGTCTTGTGAATAGGGGATAACTTGCCACACTTGGAATACAACTTTAACTTAATTCCATATTATCAGTTTTCTTTGTTACATTGTGCTGCTGAAAAAAGTGATTGATACCTGAAACAGTTCTGTAATTAAGAGCTTTATAATAGTCTTTTGGAAGGTCACAAATATATATAAATACACACATACACTGGGATAGTCTTAATTTTATAAATGCCGTACCTGTCACTACTGCTGTACAGTTGCATAGAAATGAAATACTTTTGTTGTATCTCCCACTGAGATTTAACATTGGGATCCATTGAACAAGCTCCAGAAATGTGAACATGTATATGTTTTAATTTTCTTTTAATTTGCTACCATTTAAATGTCCTCTTTTCCTGTGTCTGCACCCGGTTTACTTGCAGACTGTGTATACTATATATATATATATATACACATATATACACAGTCTGCCAGTCTGTGACCATGTATGTTTCTTGTCATAAAGACATTGGCCAGTGTCCATAATGTTTTTGTTTCAAAGTTCACAAAACTAAATACAATGGGCAGTATTAAGTAATTTTAATTTTATTTACCGTGTCATTCAGCAGTGCCATTTGCATGCATCATTTGTAATTAATGAACATTTCAAATCAGAATAGTTGAAGTGCACATCGGATCTAAATATTGTAAATCCTAATGTACTAGGCTAACTGAAAGCAAGAATTGCATTTCAAAAACTAAAGATAAAGAACGACTTTGCTGGGTATATTATATTATGGGTAGATTATGTGGCATTTATTCTGATCATTACTCTTTACTTTAGCAACACAAAGTGACATAGAGCATAAGATGACCAGTGGTTGTAGTGTTGTAGTTGGTATTGTGTGATGTACTTTTATAGTAATAAACATATTCCATTTAGACACTGGATCTGTGTATTGATTGTTCACTTGCTGGTGTTGTTTGATTCTCTTGCCACTTGCAACATGAACGGGGCTCGAAATTCTCTAAGGCAAACATTCCCTTTCATTTTTGACATGCAGAATTTTTCATTTTTCAAGCCCACTTCTCATCTCACGTTTCAGGAATCAATTGCTGGACTAGTAGTTATGGAAAAGAACCTATAAGGCTGTTGTGATGGTCCCCCAACGCATTTAATGATCTCTTATAGTACTATGTGAAGTAAAGTAAAATCTAAGACAGGTTTGAAGGCAAGGTCTTTGTCTCAGATTTATGGTCCTTTTACATGAACTGATAATCAGGCTAATTATCAGGGATGAGCATTTGTAGAAAAGCTGTTCTTGATAATTGACCTGTGTAAAAGGTGCTGGCAATCACCCAGTCAGCAAGCCAACAGTCATTCATTAAGTGATTGTGTCGTTTTGTAGGCACTTAAAGTCATTGGTTCATGTAAAAGGACCTTTTGGCTGAATGGGTTCTCTGCCATAGTCCTCAGAGAGCCCTTAATAGACAAATTTTAAATATATCCTTATCTGGGTATGGATGACTTCACTACTGATGTTAAGACAGGAAGTGTCGGAAATAGTACGATTACTAATTAACCTAGCTGTGTTGACAATTAAGTCTTTTGAAAAAGCATGTCAATTGGTCTCTCAGGGTCAGGAAAGGGCTGTGGAGCCATTACATTTACACTGAGCAAATCTGCGAAATCCATAGTCTGCCCTGTTCTGACATTTCTTATATCTTTAATTACTTCATTGCTTTCCCAGTTCCTGATAAACTATTGCAGCCATCCTAATCCCCAATGTAATTTGCTTGGGGTACAGTCACAAAAGTGTCTTTTCTTAATTAAATGCACTGCATGATCTGAATTGCAGTAATGGTAGCCACGAAGTGCCCAGAGCAAAATAGAAGCTGATTTAAGTTAAATAGCTCTCTCCTGAACTTAAACTGATCTTGCAGGTTTACCTAAAGTAACCGTGAACCAGTCATGTCAAATTCTTTCTTCTTCCAAATCCTTGGATCAGTACGGTTAAAGAACATTTTTGTTTAAAATTCCTTCCTCCTGTTTCTGTGTAAACCACTTTAGAATCCTATATCAAAGAATGTAAGAATATTTTACTCAGATACCTAATGATCCTCCTGAATTTCATCTTTTCTCTTAATTAAATGGCTCCCAGCCACATAAAAAGCTGTATCCATATGATTAAAATGGAAATTTGATTAAACGTACTTGAAAGGTGCCCCAGTTTTAAGGCTGTATTACACAGCCCAATGTGGCAGACGATTGTCGGGAGGGAAGCGTTCCTTCCTGGCAGTCACCTGCTCGCTAGTGGAGGAGACAGCTGATATTACATACAGCAATCTCCTATACAGCATGGGTGGAGCGATGCCATGCCATCGCTGGTGACCATGCTGTATAGTGATTTGCCAGCAGCAGATCATTATTAGACACCACAATCTAAAAATTTGGATTGCCCGCTGATCGATGCTCGTTCATTGGTCAATCAACTGCAGTATTACACTGCAAGATGGCCGCTAACGAGTGTTCATACATCACCAGGTGTACTACAGGCTTTTTTGTCCAGGAAGCTTCACCACCACATTGAAGGGGCCAGCTCCCTTCTGTTACAACTGATGCAGAGACAAAGAAGGGGACAAGTTTAGCTAATGAACTGAGCCATGCGCCCAGCCCCCTTCAAGCACATTACCGAGACCGGGAGCCTTGGGAACTCCCTGCCTGTATTGTAACAATCCTGGAAGAGAAGCTTCCTGTACCATGGATGAGCACTGAAATATGAATATTGGTCAGCTTGCATAATTAAATTTTATTTCTAAATTTAATCAATTTCCATTTCAAACACATTGAAATAACTTTTTATGTGGCTGGACAACCCCTTTAAGATAGAATTAGTCATCTTCCTCTACATGGTGATTGTTATATTAGAGTGATCTCACATTCACTGCTGTCAAATGATTAACATGATTAGTCTAAATGCATTAATCGAATCCATTTTTTTTTACAATGCAACTCTATGGTGACATATGCTGCTTTATGAAATCCTTCTGAGACACCCTTTTAAACTACATGTCATGTGTATATGTTAAATGTGGAACAAAAATGTAATGTGACCACAGCCTAATAGAAACATTTTGAGTCTGTGCCCCTAAATAAGATAAATAATAAATACAATATTTCTCCAACTACTGCTTGTCATTACTCACTTGTGAAATGCCCTGCCAATGATGCTCAGCCTTTACATGACAGCAAAAATGACAAGCTGTAAAGGCAGATGACCGGTTCAGCCACTGCTATCATTTCTGGTATGTAAACAAAGAGCAGCTGAGGACCATGAGAGTATCTGGGTATTAAACTGGTGATTTAATAGGATTTATGTTATTTTATTACATATCCTGCTGACAGATTTTTCTTATTTCTTGGACTACCCTTAAGGCTTCATTCACACGTCCGTATTTGTGCACATCCTGGAAAACGGCCAGTTTTTTGCGGATCCGTTGTTTCGCAAAAAACTCAGTTTTTCCAGGACATCCGTTCCGTTTTTCTGTAAAAAACGGAAAGGATGTATTCATATGTCATGCGGATCCGCAAAAAACGGAAGGATGAATAACATCTTTTTTTTTCACCCCTCCTGGAACGGAATCCGCAAATATGGATGACATGCGGATGCCTTTCCACATGTCATCCGCATTTTTGTGGATCCATTGACTTGCATTGGGCAACGGACCGCAAAATCAGGATAGAAGTAGGACAGGAGGATTTCTTTATGCGGACAGTTGGAACGGACACACGGATGCGGACAGCACACGGTGTACTGTCCGCATTTTTCCAGGACCCATTGAAATGAATAGATCCGCATCCTATCCGCATAAACGGTCCGCAAATTGCGGATCGGATACGGACGAATTTCACAGACGTGTGAATGAGGCCTAACAGTTTTGCCCGAACTCTGTTCATCCTTTGAGAGAAAGACCTAACAGTTCAGCTCAAGCAGATCTTACGCAGATCAACACCTTTAAGTTTAAATTAAGTCACTAAGGGGTTAAAATGCACCTGAGTTGTGCGCCAACTACGTATATTTACTTTAGACATAAATTTAAAATCTACAATAAAAAAGTGACATTTTCGGGAGGGTTTTTATAATTATAATGTCAAAATTGGGGGTTTAAGGGATTGTCCAGGCCTCCTCTCCTACCCATCTGATATTGGGTGTGCACACTGGGTGGGACAGTTGTCATGGCAACTGTCTGGCCCACTGCAAATATTGTGCATGGGTCCCATTAGAATAGGACCCATGCACAATTCTTACTGCACATCAGACTCTTGCGTTAGCAACTATCCTGCCCAGAGTCCAGAAGTATGCCTAGACAACTTTTTTAGTGTCACTACGAGTATGTGGAAAATGATTCATTTACAAGTTTTACAAATTCTTATTTTTGTGGAGTGTGTAACAGATTTGACAGAATGTTAATTATAAATACATTATAATTTGTTATGGAATTATTACAAAACGTAAAACTACCTTCACTGTACTTCTCCTAATACTTTATGGTGAAAAATTGTACACAATAAAGTACATGAGATATAAAAAAAAATATTTAGAAAGTGTACCAGTTTTTGTGAATTAGATAATATTTAGTTTAAAAATCCATCACATGGCTAAGCACACTTGAATTTTCATTTTTGTTATTTGATCTTTTTTTGTATTTCATCTTCAGTATTTCACCTCTTTTCCAGACCCATGTGCTTTAATTAATTACATTTAGATATCATCTTTTTATGCTTTTTGTTGTTCTGTTGAATATTTATTAAAGTTATCCATTGTTTCTGTATTTTTGAAGTTCCCTCATTCCTTGGGCCCTAACCTTTAACAACAGTATCTGCTGAATATGGGGTATTGAAGGGAAATTTAGATCTAATTTTTTTTCAGGATAAAATTTCGAGCCCTGCTTTCCGATCTGATCTAACCTGTGTCCTTTCCTTTCAGATCTCACATTAAATATTTTTCTTATTTTTATAGTTTTTGTTTTTTGTGATTGCTTTAATAAAATGTTCACAGTGCTCCATTTTTCCTCCCTCTTAGGTATGCTTAATCATCCACCAATACCTATTGCAGATCTTTCTGAACACACAGAACACCTTAAGGCCAATGATAACCTAAAACTATCTCAGGAATATGAGGTGAGGAGCTAAGGTGGCAAATCTTTATGTGATTCATATAGAGTGGTTAAAATATCATTTCAAACAGAGGATGCAAAATTATTGATGCTTAGTTTACTGGGAATCAAATAGGCTGAAGTATATGTAAGAGGCAGTTTCAGAAAAGCCGCAAACTATCATAAACACACCATTCAGAGCAACACTGTAGTATTTTTTATAGTTGACACTTAAAGGGAAACTGTAAGCATAGTTTTTGTGATTAAAATACTGCCATGCTGCTATAGCACTTGTAAATATCTTTGTAAGGATGACCCATCATGATAGGGTGATGCTCTCCTGTACTCATCTGGGCTGTACTGGAGATGTGACTAGTCACATGCCAAATCAAGACAGAGTGGATGTGCATGTAGTCAAGGCACCATGAGTAGTTCCAATACTGCCCAGATGATTGTTGTACAAATACATGACGGCACACGAATTTGCAGTGTTCACAAGTGTTTTTTATTCATTCAGCCGAACATTCAGGTGCATAATATAGCAGCAACATTTCGGGCTTAAAGAAATGAGCAGCCCTTTATCAAGCATGTCTGTGTCCATGGGTCACATGCCAGCTGTAATGACCCATGTGCACAGACACGGCTGCTCATGCCTTTAAGGATAGGGAGTTCCAGAGGTCAGACCCTTACTTATCATACTTTATAGCCAGTCTAAATCCAGACACATGTTTTCATATGGTAAGCAATAAAAATGGGCCTAATAGGGTAATGACAAGGGTACACAGCCCGATTGTCAGGCAGATAATCGTAGATGAATGTTCCTACAAACTCTCGGTCCCAATAATCTGCCCATCTAAAGTTACCACAGATCAACCAATGAACGAGCAAAACTCTCTTTCTTTCTTTCTTTCTTTCTTTCTTTCTTTCTTTCTTTCTTTCTTTCTTTCTATCTATCTCTGTTTTTATTCATATGCAAATGAGAACGAGCACCAGGAGGCAGAGCTGAAGCCTTTGAGCACTGCTGTGTAACACCTCCTGCACTCTGTAAACTCCCCCTACCTTGATTGACAGAGCTAGACATACTGAGAGCAGAGGTGTGTCTGTACTATAGCATCAACACATTGAGATATGCTCAGAAAGTAATATACAGGGTGGGCCATTTATATGGATACACCTAAATAAAATGGGAATGGTTGGTGATATTAACTTCCTGTTTGTGGCACATTAGTATATGGGAGGGGGGAAACTTTTCAAGATGGGTGGTGACCATGGTGGCCATTTTGAAGTCGGCCATTTTGGATCCAACTTTAGTGTTTTATAAATGGGAAGAGGGTCATGTGACACATCAAACTTATTAAGAATTTCACAAGAAAAACAGTGGTGTGCTTGGTTTTAACATAACTTTATTCTTTCATGAGTTATTTACAATTTTCTGACCTTCTGACAATTTTCTTTTCTTATAAAATGTGTTCAAAGTGCTGCCCATTGTGTTGGATTGTCAATACAACCCTCTTCTCTCACTCTTCATGCACTGATAGCAACACCACAGAAGAAATGCTAGCACAGGCTTCCAGTATCCGTAGTTTCAGGTGCTGCACATCTCATATCTTCACAGCATAGACAATTGCCTTCAGATGACCCCAAAGATAAAAGTCTAAGGGGGTCAGATCGGGAGACCTTGGGGGCCATTCAACTGCTACATGATGATGTGTTTCCCTCTTTATGCAGTGAAACTGGCACGTTCCCTGAGTTTTTCCAGCAAGATGGTGCACCACCACATTATGGGTGTCAGGTCCGAGCATTCCTAGATGAACAGTTTCCTGGAAAGTGGATTGGTCGTCGTGGGCCAGTTGAATGGCCCCCAAGGTCTCCCGATCTGACCCCCTTAGACTTTTATATTTGGGGTCATCTGAAGGCAATTGTCTATGCTGTGAAGATACGAGATGTGCAGCACCTGAAACTACAGATACTGGAAGCCTGTGCTATCATTTCTTCTGTGGTGTTGCTATCAGCGTGTGAAGAGTGGGAGAAGAGGGTTGCATTGACAATCCAACACAATGGGCAGCACTTTGAACACATTTTATAAGTGGTCAGAAACTTGTAAATAACTCACAAAAGAATAAAGTTACGTTAAAACCAAGCACACCATTGTGTTTCTTGTGAAATTCTCAATAAGTTTGATGTGTCACATGACCCTCTTCCCATTGAAAAAACTAAAGTTGGATCCAAAATGGGCGACTTCAAAATGGCCGCTATGGTCACCACCCATTTTGAAAAGTTTTCCCCCTCCCATATACTAATGTGCCACAAACAGGAAATTAATATCACCAACCATTCCCATTTTATTTAGGTGTATCCATATAAATGGCCCACCCTGTATATACTAATATACATATTACTGCTTTATTCACAAGTGCAGTATATGATTATAAAGACACCGGTAATATGTATTTGCTTATAAGCATAGAAAAAGCATGCATCTCCTTGTGATAAGGTTAAGTTTGAATCCTGAGAGAGACTACCAGGTTTTTTTTAAAGATATTTTGTTCTTCCACATTTAACCCATAATAAATGTCTATACCGTAATCATATTGAGAATAATGTTTTAGGCTTAAAAAGCTAATAAATATTGCTGGTTTCTTTTGCGCTTGTGAATAAACCGGTTCTAGTTTTCAGGTTAATAAGCAAAATAAACAAAAATCAGTAATATGTAGATTAGCGTTATAAGCAGGTCTCAGTGTGGTGAAGCTGTAGTACATGGGGGGAATTTATCATGAGGTGAAAATTTGAAGTCAGTTTTGCTTGAGTCTGCATTCGAGTACTTTATGCCACATTTATCAAATGTCTCATGTCACTTGATAAATTTGTCTTATCCTTAGACCTAACACTTTTGTCTACAGAAGCTACTCCAGTTTTCCTACTCCACCCTCCTCATGGAGTCAGATTGCAACTTTTTAAAAAAAAAAAAAAGTCTCAATGATCTGGAGGATAGCTAACCACACCCACGTTTCCACCCAAAAGTCACAAAAGCACTATTTTTGCAACTTTTTGATGCAGAATTCTGGAGTGAAGTTATGATAAATCAGGGCCATTGAGTATATGATATATAGAGATATAGATGCTAGGACACAACTCTGCCCTCAGTATACTGTATGTAGCCCTGTCAATCAAGTGGAGGGGGGAGTGTGCAGAGCACAAGGGGTGTTACAAAGCAGTGCTCAAATGATTCAGTCCTGTCTCCTGGTTCACAAACTTCTCATTTGCATATGAATAAACACGCAAATTTCCCTGCAGCTGTTTATCATACAGACAAAAGAAAGGTATTGTTTTAATCAGCATGATGAGCTCTACAAGCCAGTATGTCTGGTTTAATAGGGTTGATCCTGGTGACAGAGCCGCTTTAAATCAACATTTGTCAATGGGGGACCATGTGACCACTGCATCGGTGACCTGTTTAGTCACGACAACAGGTGGCCCTATATTGATACATTTTACTGAATTAGGTGGTTATATAAATTTTATTTTAATTACTTGCAATTACGAAAGTATTCAGATCCAGGTGCTGGTTTGAAAAATGTTTTTTGTGGGACAAGCCTTTTAACAGAGAACATTCAGAGGTCAGAAAGTATCATGACACCACTTAGTGCAGGCAGTGAGGACGTTATACACCCTGGCGATCTAGAAACACTGTTATTAACCAAACTGCATCTGAACTTCGAATTCCCATTCCTCCCAACCCTTTTAACTATTAGATGCTATCTTTAAAGGGGTTTTCCATGGAAATATCTTGAAAAATGAACCAGAAAGGGATCACAATATAAAAAAAAAAAGTTTTATATTGCTCTCTCTGAGTCCGCACTGCTGCTGTTCTGACACTGTCCCTGCCCCCTCTGGTGTCCATTTTTGGTTCAAGCACAGCAGTTACCTGCTTCAGCCAGTGATTGGCTGGTGGCCATGCTAAGCCATTTCCTGAAGGTGGAGAGCAGTGAGGTTCGGAAGAGTATCAGAACAGCATTTATGGGGGATCGATGAGGTTGAGTAATGCTTGGTTTATATCAATTTTTGGCCCCCCCATCCTTTTTTTTATTATTTCCCTGGAAAATACCTTTAAGTGGATAAAGCAATATGTAAGATGTTTTATTGTAGTAAATATTACACATTCATGCAATCTACCATCTAATTTTTTTTCAGTCCATTGATCCTGGCCAGCAATTCACTTGGGAGCACTCGAATCTTGAAGTCAACAAACCTAAAAACCGCTATGCCAATGTGATTGCCTATGATCACTCTCGTGTCATCCTCATGCCCGTTGAAGGTACAGAATTGCATATACTAACTCAGCAGTTCTTTTATATTAAAATAATAACACCATAGTTATATAAAATGTAAACATACCACAAAGCAAATTTATATATCTGGTTCTTCTAAAGTAATGATTCAGGTAACATTTCTAAAATACAGTACGAAAAGCACCAGAAAGTGCCTTTTTCACAAGAAAATTTCAATCAGTCACATAGGTTAAAAGCTTCAAAGGGTCTAAAAGTACCATAATAGTTGGATTTTTTTTTATAGAGGGCAATCTTTAATAAATAGAATGACTTTTGACTTATTTAAAGGGGTTGTCCAAAATAATTAAAAATCTCTCAGACCTGCCCCCCTGAATGCAGTAAAATAAAAAAAATTTGTAAACTTAAGAGGTAAGCATATAATTTTTTTTTCAGCATTCGGGTCTTAACTGAGATATTTAACTATCTTGGATAACCTCTTTAGCAATAAACATTATAGATAACTAGCTAAAGGACCCAGCTTTGCACAGGTATATTTAATATATTTTATTTAATGTTTGTGTGTGTCGTTAAAAGATATCGGCAGTTGGGAGAGACTCTTACCACGGAACAATGGGTTCATTGCTGCACTATGATTAGCAAAGGGAGCTGGCAGGTTACCTTAATGGAAACCTCCCTAAAGATTCTTCATAGGACCTATTTTGTCCCCTCTAGACTACATGCTATTTACCCCACAGTCTCCCCCTTCTGCTATAGAGGATGCCAGACCATAGGAAACACCCTTCATATATGGTGGACCTGCCCGGTGGTTCGTAGGTTCTGGACTAACATTAAAAGAGGGTTATATGAAGTATTCGGGAAAGATCTTCCCCTATCAGCGCCCATATATTTATAAGGCCTCAAACCACCGGCATTCAACTATACAGAATATAAACTTCTTCAATTCATTCTGTCAGCCAGGATTCACATAGCTTCCATATGGCATACACCCTCTCTCTCGATATCAGCAGTTATTCATAGAGTTAATACTATTGCACTGTATGAAAAACGAACTGCTACAGGATACCAGGGAACGTTATTCGCAGGTATGGAACCCTTGGCTGAACTGCTCCAACTCCCCTAATTTAGAATATTACTTGTCTCTACAATCAGGCAATCTAAACTGTGGGGGACCACTTAATATATCCCTAACCCCTCTCTTCCCCTTCTTACCCCTGACCGGGGTAGTCCCAAAGACCGTTTTCTTTCCGGTATAGTTCTGACAGACTCAGACAGCTCATGTTTATTGACGAAATTTGTTATTGTTATATAATTGTTCTGTTTATACAATAGATTTCCATATTCACTGTACTCTGTAAGCGAGTATACCCATAGGAGAAATTTGTTTGCCTAATCTATACATTTCTGTGCTACTTTTGTAACAGCAGCCTGCTGTCTGAGCATGAGCTGCAGGGAGAAATTCACCTTGATTTTTACCTTCGTTTTTTCAATCCCCGTCGGCTGCAGAGTGAGAGGGAACGTGGCCTAACTGGATCAGGGCATGGCTTAACTGGACCTGGGGGCAGAGTTTTTAAGTCCTGTGACCTCCACACCACTCCGCTCCCTTAATAGTGTCATCCACAGTGCCCTGCACCTACAGCAGTGAAGAAAAAAATGGCTGGGTTGTTATGGAAACCGGCATAAAACTGTGTGTATTTGGAGACTAACGACCTCCGAGCTTCTATTGGCTGATAAGGGACATATGACCGTGTGTATGACAGTTGGGATGTGAAGAGAAAGACCTGCAGGCTTTTATTGGCTAATTAATTTTTTGGAATATCTCAGAAATAGTACGTCCTAGAGAGCTGAGACCTGGTCTAAAACCTTCCCAGACACCTAATGTACCTGTGTGCCAAATTTCGTGATTGTAAATGCGACGGTGCGAATTCCTTTAGCGGACATACACACATACATACATACACTCAGCTTTATATAGATAACTAGCAGAAGGGCCCGGCTTCCCCTGGGTATTTTTCATCTATTTAATTTAATGTTTGTGTGTGTCGTTAAAAGATATTGAGAGTGACCTCTACAGCACCCCGACTCCTTAACAGTGACCTCTACAGCCCCCACCCCTTAACAATGATCCCCCCCCACAGTGACCCTAAACATGAAGCCACACTCCCCAGCTCCATGAAGACACGGAGGAAAAGAAGAAGTTCCTGACCTGAAGGTGAGCTAGGGACAGCTTGGTGCTTCTCTCCTCCTCAGTCAGCCACAGGGAGCCATGTCTGTGGACTCTAGTGACTGACTGGGGTGAGAGAAGCCTCAGTCAGTTGCTGCAGCTCACGCTCAGACAGCACAACGCTGCTGTCTGAGCATGAGTTACTGAAAGGGTGGACATCCCTGTGTCCGTCCAGGCAATGCGAAGGATGGAGGACAGGGAGCCAGAAAACTGGACTGTTTGACCTAAAACCGGACATCTGGCCACTCTAACAGCAGCCTGCTCCTAGGGTGGTGAGAGGTCTGGTTTTAGGCCAGACAGTCTGGATTTCAGACTCCCTGTCCTCCATCGGGCGCAGGGCCTGGACGGAAACAAGGATGTCCTTTTGAACAGTTCACTCTCAGACTGCAGCACTGTGCAGTCTGAGCATGAGCTGCAGTGAAAAAGTCACCCTCCCTCCCCTGCAGCTGACAGAAGTTGATATTTACCTTCATTTTTTCAATCTCCATCGGCTGCGGAGTGTGAGCGGGCGTGGCCTAATCGGATCAGGGGTGTGGCTTAGCAGGACCTGGGGATGGGCTTTTAAGTCCTTCATTTGAGGGTGGCCTGAATTACAGGTCAATGCCATGGTAAGTTATGAGGAAACACAGTGGATAGCAGTGGAAGAAAACATCTTTTATTACTACTGAACGGTAAATATGTGAAATTTACATTATCCCGATGGCGACCGCCCACTGTCTTTAGATGTCGGGCGGCGTGAGTCCAGAAAAGGGGTGTCAGGGAGCCCCCGGACGGACCAGCGGCGGGGGTCCGGCTGTGCCCAGTAGCCGGACCTCTGCTGAATGCGCCAGCATCGGTGAAAACACAGATGCCGGCGCATTAACCCTTCATGTGCCGCGGTCAGCGCTGACCGCGGCACATGAGACGCTCGGCATGGTGCGCGGCTTTTCAGGATGGCGAGCGGGGGCCATCGGGTCCCCGTGCTGCTGTGACGGGGACCTGATGGCTTAGATAGCAGCCCAATGCCTTCCTTAGGCATCGTGGCTGCTATCCCTGCGAGCCTGTGCGATCCAGCCCCCTGGATCTCACAGGAAGCAGGCTGTAAGTGTATTACACTGAGTAATACACTTACAGCCAATGCATTACAATACAAAAGTATTGTAATGCATTGTAAAGGGGATCAGACCCCCAAAAGTTAAATAAAGTTAAAAAAAGTAATAATAATAAAAGTTTAAAAAAGAATACGCCATTTTCCCAAAAAAAGTAAAAAAAAATGTAAAAAAAAGGTAAAAAAAGAAAGGTATACATATTAGGTATCGCCGTGTCCGTATCGACCGGCTCTATAAAAATATCACGTCATCCACCCCGCCAGGTGAACGCAGTAAAAAAAAAAAAAAAACTGTGTCAAAACAGACATTTTTTGGTCACCTTCCCTTACAAAAAGTGTAATAGCAGGCGATCAAAAAAGCGTATGTACCCCAAAATGGTACCAATCAAACCGTCATCTTGTCCCTCAAAAAATGAGACCCTAACTAAGACAATCGCCTGAAAAATAAAAAAAAATATGTCTCTCAGAAAATGGCAACACAAAAAATATTTTATTTTGTTCAAAAATGTATCTAATGTGTAAAACTTTCCAAAAATAAAAATGATACACATATTGGGTATCGCCGCGTCCGTAACAACCTGTTCTATAAAAATATTACATGAGATGGCCCCCCAGGCGAATGCTGTAAAAAAAATTTTTTTTAAAAAACTATGCCAAAATAGCCATTTTTTCCCCTCTTCCCTCACAAAAAGTGTAATAGCAGGCGATCAAAAAGGCGTATTTAACCCAAAATGGTACCAATCAAACCGCCATTTTGTCCCGCAAAAATTGATACCCTACCTAAGACAATCGCCCAAAAAATAAAAAAATATGGCTCTCAGAAAATAGCAACACAAAAGAAAGATTTTATTCTGTTCAAAAATGCATCTAATGTGTAAAACTTAACAATAAAAAAATGGTAGACATATTGGGTATCCCCGCGTTCGTAACAATCTGCTCTATAAAAATATCACATGACTTGCCCCCTCAGGTGAATGCTGTAAAAAAATGCTAAAAAAAACTATGCCAAAACAGCTATTTTTTTCACCTTGACTCACAAAAAGAGTAATACCAAGCGATCAAAAAGGCATATTTACCCCAAAATGGTACCAATGAAAACCTCACCTCATCCTGCAAAAAATGAGCCCCTACATAAGACAATAGCTCAAAAAAATAAAAATCAATGGCTCCTGCAAACCACTCCATCAAAATCTGTGTTGTAAAATCCATATGGCACTCCTTCTGTTCTGAGTCCTGCCATGTGCCCCCACATCAGTTTACCACCACATATGGGGTGTTGCCGTATTCAGGAGAAAATGGGTAACAAATTATGGGGTGCTTTTCTCCTGTTACCCCTTATGCAAATAAAAAAAATTGGGGCTAAAGTAACATTTTATTGAAAGAAATGAAACTTTTCATTTTCACAGCCAAGTGTTTCCAAATTCCATAAAACGCTTAGGGAGTCAAAGTGGCCAGTACCCCCCTTAATATATTCGTTATAGGGTGTAGTTTCCAAAATGGAGTCACTCTTTGAGGGTTTACACTGTAGGGGTACGTCAGGGTCTCTCAATTACAAAATGGTGCCTGAAAACTATTCTAGCAAAATCTGCCTCCAAAATCCATATGCCGCTCCTTTCCTTCTGACCACTGCCACAAACCCATAGAGACGTTTACCACCACATATGGGGTATTTTTTTATAATTTGAGGGGTGTAGTTTCTAAAATGGGGTCATTTATGGGGGGTTTCATTATGTAAGCCCCTCAAAATCACTTTATATCTGAATTGGTGCTTAAAAAAATGGTTTTGCAAAATTTGGTGAAAATTTGAAAAATGGCTTCTAAACTTCTAAGCCCTCTAACGTCCTAAAAAAGTAAAATGACATTTATAAAATGATGCCAACATAAAGTAGACATATGGGGAATGTAAAATAATAACTATTTTTTGGAGGTATTACTATTTATTTTGAAAGTAGAGAAATTGAAATTTGCTAATTTGCTAATTTTTCCAAATTTTTTGTAAATTTGTTATTTTTTTATAAATAAAAATGAAATATTTTGCCACAAATTTACTACTGTCGTGAAGCACAATATGTGACGAGAAAACAATCTCAGAATGGCCTGGATAAGTAAAAGCGTTCAAAAGTTATTACCACATAAACTGACACATGTCAGATTAGCAAATATCAGTCTGGTCACGAAGGTGCAAAATGGCCTGGTCATTAAGGGGTTATATTAGGTAATGATTGGTGATGATGAGTCTAAAACATAAGTTATATTTATGGTAACTGGAATACCCCTTTAACAGTGTCATCCACAGCACTTTTCCCCTTTAAAGCTGACCTAGAGCAGTGAAGAAAAATGGCTGGGTTATTATGGAGACTTGGTGTGGAACTGTGTGTGTGTGTGGAGACTGCGAGCTTCTATTGTCTGATAAGGGTCATGTGACCAGGCTTCTATTGGCTAATGCATTTTTTGGGAATATCTCAGGAACAGTACGTCCTGGAGAGCCGAGACCTGGTCTAAAACCTTCCCGGACACCTGATGTACCTGTGCCAAATTTCATGATTGTAGCTGTGACGGAGGAGATTCCTTTAGCGGACATACATACATACATACATACATACACTCAGCTTTATATTTTAGATGTATAACAGTAGCCATCTATCAACTGATATATAAATAGCAAAAAGAAAATTCATAGCACTGACTTTGAAGTAAAATAATTACCTTATTTTTCATCCTATAAGACACATTTTTCCCCCAAAAAGTCTGGGGGGGGGAATGCCCCTGCGTCTTATGGGGCGATTGCTAATGAGCGCTTCCATTATGGAAGCCAACTGCAGTGACTCCGGTATCCCCACAACCTAACTGTACATATATAGACACAAAGAGGCATTATTACTTTCTACAGGGCATAAAAGAAGTTATTAATAGTGTGTTGGGGCACAAAGCGGACATTACTGTCTAAGCCACATTATTACTATGTAGGTGACACAAAAGGAGCATTATTATTTAGTACGAGACACAACTGGTGCCATTATTAGTCTATGGGGCACTAAAAAATCACAAGTGTGGGCCTAAAAGGAGCACTATTGAGATGCATTCACACATGGTTGATATGCTTCAGATATGTTGGCACAGATTTTCACGAGGAAAATCCAGTGTTGTACTATAACTCCAAAGTAGATGAGACATCTGATCTGCACACTTCAAAAAAACTGCAGTGAAATTGAAGTACAGTGCGAATTTGAAATCTGCAGTATGTCAATTTATGCTGCAGATCTCCACCACAGAATTCACACTCTGCAATGCAAAGGGTATAAAATACTGTTTGGGTGACAACTAATGTCTTAATGTCTGGGGCAGCTGCGGTGGCCCTGGGAAAAAAGTAAAAGTGGCTCCATGTTGGGTTCAAATTGAAGGCAAACCAACACAAGTAGGCAGGGATAGCAGAAGTAAGAGGTGAAGCAATACCACAGTTCAGCACATAATACTGCCTTTACCGAAGTATTTAACTGTATATATTTACAGCCTGCTGGCAATAATGTAGACACAACTGCAGTGACCTCGCTATTCCCATAACCTATTCATGTGCATATTCTGTCTCCTGGTCCCTTCATTAGTTGCTTCAAAATAAGACTCTTGTGTGGTTCAGTATCCCAAGTATAGTTCATACAGTAGCATGTAAAAGCTTGGGCACTGCCAGTCAAAATTACTGTTACTGTGAATAGTTAAGCAAGTTGAGGATGAAATAATCTCCAAAAGGCATAAAGTTAAACATTCCCTTTGTATTTTAGGCAAAACATTTTTTTATTTTCATCTTTCACATTTTCAAAATAACAAAAAAGGAAAATGACCTGAAGCAAAACTTTGGGCACCCTGCATGTTAGGTATCTAGTACCAGTGTCGGATTGGGGCGCCTAGGGCCCACCTGTAAAATTTATTTTGGGGGCCCACCGTTTGGATGCATTAAAATATTACCTGCTCACACAGCAGCAAGATGCTACCAGATAATTGAATATGGGGGGCCCTGCAGCAACTTTGAGAAGGTCGGTCCTGGGGAGAAGAGGATACTGGCTAGATTTCCTCTATACCTAGAAGACATCTCAGTACTGACCATGTCTATAATAATAAACTGGGGAGTTTCTTTAATAATCCATCAAGTTTTTTATATGAACATAGGCTGGTTGAGGTGCTGTACAGTGAATATATGTATGTAATGCAGTAAGTCTACTGTGTTATGTGCCAATAGTGCAGGGAGTGGGAGACTAGGAGCTCAGGGACCCACCGGGGGATTCACCTGTACCCCTGTGGGTCAGTCTGAGCCTGTCTAGTACCACCCCCTTTGGCGAATGTGACACAGCTTGCAAATGCTTTTTCTAGCCAGTAAAGAGTCTTTCAGTTCTTGTTTGAAGTATTTCATCCATTCTTCCTTGCAAAAGTCTTGCAGGTCTGTGAGATTCCTGGGCCATCTTGAATGCACTGCTCTTTTGAGGTCTATCCACAGATTTTCAGTGATGTTCAGAAAAGGGGACTGTGAGGGTCATGGTAAACCCTTCAGCTTGCACCTCTTGAGGTAGTCTATTGTGGATTTTGAGGTGTATCTAGGATTCTTATCTATTTGTAGAAGCCAATGCGCTTTTCACATTCCGCTTTTTTACAGTTGTTGTTCTGTTGGCTTCCAGAATTTGCTTTGATTTGGAGATCAACTGCTTCAGTATTAATGGAATTAATGCAGTCTGGGTCAGGGGATTTATCAATATTTAATTTTCTTTCCATGGCCTTCATTGTTTTAAATACTTTTTGATTTTGCATTACTATGTTCAGTAAATGCTTGACCTGTTTGGCTATATTAGTTGGCTTATAACAAAACTCCACTTAAAAGTTTACTGTTGTAGCACACTCCTTGGATCTAACCCATAAGGACTCTGCGCTGTCACAGCCTCCCCCAATATTGTCATTTAGCACTGGACTTAAAGAGGACGTTGAAGAAGATACCGTCAGCACTGCAACAAGAGGTCATGGAGAGACTCTGAATGGAGAAGAATAGTCTTATTGATGGTCCACAATGAGTTTCAGGGTCGAACCGAACCTTTCCTTAGGTGAATACATGAACAACATACAAGTGAAAGACAGCAATTTGAAAACTGGTTTTGGCGGCAAATGTAAGATTGACAGGTACCTCCCACACCATAGGAACCACAAAAAACAAACAAATAGGCTATTAGGGCACATTAGTCATAAAGTCAGTTTAAAATTTTTAGTAACATGTTAGATACAATTCACAGGTCTGTGACTTAAACAACTGATTATTTTCATCTAATTTCCATGTATTTTGGTGTGCTGAAAACAAATAAAATATTGAAAAACTCCTAGATGTCAGGATTTGCTACAAAATAGAAAATTGTCTTCAAATTTATAAAAGTATTTTTAATTTTTTATATACTATGGGTTTTTAACCAAATTTAAAGTCCAAATTACCATTAATTAATTCACATAAGTGCATTTAAGATATAAAAGGACAAAAAACCTTAAAGGGGTTGTCCGCGTTATGTAAAAAAAAAAAAAAGCACTGTAAATCTGATGGTCAGCAATATATACATAAGCTAAAAAAATTATTACAGACTTTGTGAAAAAAGTATACTTCACATACTTTGGACTAAAAATTGGAGATCAAGATAAAAACCTCATAAAGTGTGCAAACGGTGTGTTGAGGAGCTCAGAAACTGGTTCAGGGGTAAGAAAAAATCTTTCCGTTATGAGATTTCTATGGTATGGCGAGAGAAAAAGAACCATAGTGACGACTGTTACTTTTGTTCATGCGATGTGAAAGGGTTTAATTCCAAATGGAAACATTACATTTCATACCCCAATCTTCACTCAGCAATTCGTCCCATCCCCCATGGCACAGATATATAGCCTTCTGCTACCCAGCTCGGATGAAGGTGAAGTCATACCTGAATCAGATGACGAATCAAGTTCTGGCTTTGAAGATGATACAAGACCAAAATTGTTTTCTCAGGAGGAGATGAATGATTTAGTAAGAGACTTGAATCTTCCTAAAGATGCCGCTGAGTTACTCGGATCAAGGCTGAAAAGCAGGAATTTATTGTTGCCAGGAGTGTCATCTTCATGGTTCAGACATCGTGAAAAGGAGTTTGTTCCTTACTTCGCCCTGGAAGACAAGTTGTTTCATTGCATCGATGTCGAAGGTCTGATGGGTCAATTTAAAATCCAATATGATTCAGAGCAATGGTGTCTTTATAGGTTCTTCAAAAAGAAGTCTCAGAGCAGTTTTACTACACAACGGTGGTTTTTACACTTCCATACCTATAGGTCATTCCATACACTTGAAGGAAATCTACAAGAACTTGGAATTGGTTCTTTGTAAACTTAAAGGGGTTGTCTCACTTCAGCATGTGGCATTTATCATGTAGAGAAAGTTAATTCAAGGCACTTCCTATTGTGATTGTCCATATTGCTTCCTTTGCTGGCTGGATTTATTTTTCCATCACATTATAAACTGCTTGTTTCCATGGTTACAGACCACCCTGCAATCCATCAGTGGAGGTTGTGCTTGCACAATATAGGAAAAAGCACAAGCCTATGTGCGCTCCCATGGTCCCGGCCACCAGAGAGGCTGACGCTTTTTCCTATAGTGTGCAAGCACGTTGTACAGACATTTTTAGGCAATAAAAAAGATCCTCACTACAAAAGATCGTCGGACGAATGCTGAAAGCATTTCAAGCTTTAGGTTGCCTGATGAGTTTGAAAGTGCATTTCCTCCAGTCCCACCTTGACTTCTTTCCTGAAAATTTGGGAGCTGTGAGTGAGGAACAAGGTGAACGATTCCACCAAGACATTAAAAAGATGGAAAGTAGATACCAGGGAAAATGGAGCATTACAATGTTGGCGCTATGTAAATAAAGATTATTATTACAATGATGGCAGACTACAGTTGGATGCTTCAGAGAGACATTCCAGATGCTACTCACTAGTGTAAATGTTCCAAGAGAAGTCTCACAGGGAAGAAGAGTTTAGTGTGTGTATAGGTGAGCTAATTTCAGTTCAAAAAAGGATTTTCATCAGCGAGATTATTGATAGGGGCCCACTGGAAAACAACCACTTCTCCACCAATAGCACAGTGGTTGGTTAAATGTGATCAAATATATTGACTGGAGCAATTAGCCCATTGCAATTCCAAAATCTCTCCTCAGTTCGTACTTGGAGAGTTTAGAAAAAGTACAGAAACCTCCACTGACCTTCTAATTATTTAGATATTAAGATACCACTCATCCTAGACAGAATCTGCAATCTTATTTCTACTATCCATATGTTCCTTTTTCTTTTGTTGTATTACAATAGACGAATCACATTTTCAGTCTTGTATAAAGAAAGTTGACTGTTCTGTATTATTATAATGCTCAGCGAAGTGGAAAGGTGATCACCTAATGTTAATATGTATGTACGCTGCTGGAAGCTCTAACATGCAATATGTCATTGTACTTCACTACATTCCTGTGTACTTCGCTTTGTATTTCGCTAGTGCAAGCTGCTAATAAAAACAGTTTTAAAAACAAAAAGGGATTTTCATGAAAAAAATTGTAATAAAACATTAATTTTATAAGTCTATTTCCATTTATTTTGAGGTGTTGCCTTTTTTTTTTATATAGTTACCTAAATTGTCAGGAAACGTGATGTCCTATGACAAAATGGAGATAATTTTCAGATTCAGCTCACCAAAAACAAAGATTACGTGAAAAACCAAAACAGCTCTTGGAAAAAATTTTTTTTGCAGACCATACATCCATATATATGCACTTTATAAAAGTGACACTAGAGGGCGCCAAAGCTTCTCCAGTGAGAACCTTGAAGAGAACATAAGAAAGAAAAACCATAATAACTGAATGTTTGACAAAATTGTAAAAAGAGAAAGGGGGGCGGGGGTTAAATACCAAGTTAAATTAATACAAGTGGTAAAAATATTATAAAGCCACATCCATAATTTCATTAATACCATACGGTTGTATACAGTGTAACTTATATATCCAGAAGGCTTCAAGATTCCCGAGTATTTGGAATCCATGGTATGTACCAATAGGTATATGGTCTATGGACGTGATCAATGGGATTCAGGGCCCTTTCACATGACCGTATGCCCTCTGAGACGTGAGCGGGCCATATGTCCTGGAGCGGCATCGATCGTGCGCATGGGAGCGCACAGCATCATTGATTACAATATATGATTTTATGAGTGTGGGACAATAGTCCGGAGCAATAACTTTAAAATTTTACCATTCACATAGATGTATGAGGGCTTATTTTTTTGCAGGATAAGTTTCAGTTTCTAATATGGCACCATTTAATTTTGCATATGATGAATCTGGAAAAAAAATTCCAAACGGGTGGAATTGGAAAAAAGCAATTGTGCCATAGTTTTAAAGGTGTCTCTATGCGGTAAAACTGACCTGTTTCAGTATAATTATGGCAATACCACATTTATAAAGTTTTCTTGAGTTTAAATATTGAAAAAAAAATTTGTAAAAAATGTTTAGTTTTTTTACATCACAATATTCTATAACTATAACTTTATTATATTTCCATCTATAGAGCTGCGTGAGGACTCATTTTTTGCAGGGCAATCTATAGTTTTTATTGAAACCATGGAGTGTTTATGACTTTTTGATCACTTTTTTATTCAGTTTTATTGGGAGGTAAAGCAACAAAAAAATGTACCATTCTGCCATTCTGATTTTTTTCCTGTTAAGGTGTTCACCTTATAGGAAAAATACGGTTATATTTTATTAGTACAGGCATTTTAGAAGACATCAGTGCAAATTAGCTTTATTTTTTATTTTTAAACTCAGCAAAGGGTGTGATTTGAATATTTTTATTTTTATATTTTTAAACTTTTTTTTTTTTTTACTTCCCCCGCAGCATTTTATCATTGCCACTGTGTACCATGACAGCCCAGTCCTCCCCTGCCTCACCAAGCAATCTGTCTATCCAATCAGCAGTATGCATAACCCAATCTCCCAGAAGACAACACACTGAGTGTTCGGTATTCATTGTTTTGGCAGCAGATGACAAATAACACCACCAACATATGTCTCACCTTTGCAGGATGCTTCCTCAAATCCTTCCTACATCAGTCATCCTCCTAGCTCCTAGGAATGGTTTGCTGTAGTGATGCTGGCCCTACCCGTGCATCCCTAGTATCAACCAAACTGCATATTTACTACATTGTGCCAGGGGAGGACTAGCCTCCCAGGCACTTTTTCCCCCTACCTCTTCTTCTGTTACCCAGCAACTGACCACAGGGTCCTGATCTTGCCCTCTACCACCCACTTCCATTTCATTGGCCCCAGCCAGTGCCTGCACAGTATGCTCTAATCTTCTATCCAGGTTTATAGTGGCTCTGAGCATTCTAAGCTGTTCATTTAGATCCAAAACCTGGGTTTCCAAATACACAACATTCGTGAATCTAGTGCAGATACATTCACCTTCAAACAGGCATGTATACATTGCACAGGACACCCACTTAGCAGTGTTGTCCATGGAGCTCATATTTAATGGGGATGACCAGTAAAAGAAAACACAATTTAGAATATAAAAGTAATCCCTTTTTTCTCATTTTATTTGAGCGCTTTCTAGAATACCGACAAAAAGTGCATGAAGAAAATCTACCGAACATTAGTCCTATGTCCTTGTGTTGAACTGTGGCCTTGTGTTAAGTATTCATTTACTGTACTCTTGCAAACCTTGCTCCACTCAAGTAAACTATTACAGACCTAGCAACACCCTCTACACTCCTATGTGTTTAACACAGCGCAAAAAGACTGGGTGTTCAAAAAGTTGCAAAAAAGGGGTTCATGCAAAATTTGGTGTACATGGTGTACAAATGTTGGTAAATTTGTCTGGGTTGCCCCAGCCACACCCTCGACACTCCTATGTGTCGAACCTAGCGCAAAAACACTGGGTGTTCAAAAAGTCGAAACATAAACTGGAGAATGTTTGTAAATGACACCCAAAAAAAGTTGCAAGACACCTTTTTGCAACTATTTAAATGCCTGTGTGTCAAAATTTTGTTGAACATGTATTTTTACACCGCCGTGTGGCGGCTGGGGCCAAGATATTGGCCCCAGAAAATTTACTAACATTTATAGCTGGGAACACGTGTAAAAGAGGAGTGAAAACTATTCCAGTGAGAGGCTGCAGTAGTTTTGACTGCAGGCGCACGGACTGACGGAGATGTGCCTAATTTATGCCGAGCTCTGCCCCTCGTCATAAATCAGGTGCTTCCTCCAGCAGTGCAGAGGCCTGATATAAATCACCCGCCGTGTGCAAATGGCATTACACAAGTAGTTATCACAGAATATGGCTTTGCATTAAACTGTGCACTTATCTGCAAACTTGCCCTTTACCAGACACTTGCAAACCTTGCTGCACACTGCAATCAAGCCACAGGTGAAGTTTCACCCTTTTCAGAAACGCTTGAGGATGCTGCCACATGTCGTGGCTGTACTGCGTTTTGGGTGTGGCAAAAAAAGCATGCAGTTTTTGCTACAACATACCTGTATTTATTCTGTGTTTTCTTCCAGCAAGGGAAGAAAGAAAACCGTACGCAGCAAAAGTGAATTACATTAATTACAAAATTGAGTTAAATTAATGTGATTTAAGTCTGCTGTTTTCCCTTGCGGAAAGAAAAGCATAAGGCCCCTTTCAGACGAGCGAGTGTCTCGCAGTCAATTCACAGTAAGGCACCTGGCCTGAACTTCCAGCACTGCCAGGGTTACATAGCATTATATTGATTTATGATGCTATGTAACCCTTACAGTTCTGGAATGTATTGGATACATTTCAAGACTGCAGAACTTGAGTACACCTATAGCAGTTGCCATTCCCAGGTTCTAACTATGGCTCACAGCCCTTTAACCTAAATATTCTCTGAATACATAATTCTTAAAATCCTACGGAAAAAAAAGCCAGGGAATTGCAGAGCCTAGAAGGCATCACTAGATAGTCATAATGCCCTGTATGAATGTTAAAAACTTCTTCCATTACCAGGGGTTGGATTCAAAATTTTAACAACAGGTTCCCTACTCAACAGTGGACATGCGGCATGCGGCACATGTTTACATATACATACACCATATATATGCAACACACATAAATGCACCATATACATGGTACACATACATAAATACACCATATATACACTACACACACATACCACCCAACTTTTTAAAAGCCTAAGGAGCTAAACTATGGAATGGAAGCGCTTGTCTCCAGCTGCCGCCATCAGAGCACCCGATTGTGGGATTCAGCCGGTAACACGGTTCTCCGATCCGACTATAATTTTAACAACTGAATCTGGAGGACCTGAGGGAACTGGCTGAATCCCATGCCTGTCCATTACCCTTCTTGACCAGATTATAGGCTCCACTAAAGTCAGTATTATAGAAAATAACTGCCTTTTGAGCTGAGGGTTAGAGGATGGAGGATACGTATGGTGATCTTGTTAAGTCATCTGTAATAAATACAGGGACAAAGATTGCCATATTTCTTGGCCACAAAAAAGATTCCAGCAACAGCTGGGGACCAGGAAGCATGATTGAATTCCTTTTGCAGATTCTCCTTGATATATTGCTGTCCTAAGTCTCTGGAGCAGGCAAGAAATACATTCTTCATTTGGGAATATTGGAACTGGGAAGAAGGTCTAAGGAGAAGTCATATTTTTTTATAAGGGGGAAGAACATCAGCAGTCTTTTCACTATAGACTTCAAAAGATTCACAATACTCAGGAAAACCTTGGAGACTGTTGGCAGCAACTTGGAATGGTTAGTTAGACCAATGAACAAGCAAACAAGGGTTTGCTTCTTCATTGGGTGATTGCTAACATCTTTTAAACAGGCCAGTTATTGGGAACAAGAGTATCAACAAATGCTCATCCCCGATAATTGGCCTGATTATTGGTCTGTGTAAAAGGACCTATAGTTAAACTCTGTGGCGCTATGAGATTTCTATGTGCCCTTGGTTGGAGGGTTTCAAGATTATTATAAGAACAGAACATCACTGCAATTTGTTCCACCCTTATCTCTGAAACTATTTTATAACCAAATTATATAGTAATGTTTTTATATAGCGCTGCTATATTCCGCAGACATTAGCATCAAGCTGTCCCCAATGGGGCTCACAATCTAAGTTCCCCATCAGTATGTCTTTGGAGTGTGGGAGGAAACCGGAGTACCCGGAGGAAAACCACACAAACATAGTTATGCAAAATATCAGTCGAATATATTACACGTAATGCCAACACATTTTATAAAGCATATTGTTAAAATGGACATTGCCAGTTTGATTGACACATGAATAATAATAAATACTTTAGTGTTTTTAAAAATATCAGGCCATACGTTTGATGGGGAATGCGAGCACTCTAGGATCTGATCAGCAGCAATATACTATAATAAAACTTTTGTAACCTGGAGTTGTGTAAAAGTCCAAAAGCTCACAAAATGTTTGCACAAGTGAAGATAATTCTGGTTATATAGTAATACTTAAATTACCAAACCAAAATATCTTTCTCAATATCTGAAGTTGGGCTTGCATTTTGCACTTTTCTTTAATGAGAGTTTGATCCGTGGTAAAAGGAACCTTGTCACATAACATACAGTTGGTAAAAAAGTCAGTTTAAATTGTAATGTAGGTACTAATGTCACTGCTCCCTGTGGCCTTTAAGTTCTGTGGGTGAAGTATCTCAGTTTTTGACAGACTTTTCTATATGAAAGATGTCAATCACTTAATAGTAACGTCACTGGACCTATAAACATGGAGTGCATTTGGAAAATCTTCAGACCCTTTCACTTTTTTCACATTTTGTTACGTTGCGGCCTCGTGCTGAAAAAAAAAATCAAGATTTTACGTATTATTCTGCACTCAATAACCCATAATGATAACGTGAACACAGAATGATCCAAATCTTTGATAATTTATTGAAAAGGAAAAACTCAAATATTTTAAACATAAGTATTCAGACCCTTTTACGCAGCGCTTAGTTGAAGCACCTTTACCAGTGATTAACGCCTCCAGTCTTCTTGGGTGTTCCACAAGCTTTGGGGATTTTCTACCATTCTTCTGATGAGAGGCTGCTTTCTGGCCACACAGGCATAAAGCCCAGATTGGTGGAATGCTGCAGTGGTAGTTGACCTTCTGAAAGTTCCTCCCCTCTACACACAGGATCTTTAGAGCTCAACATCATTTGGTCCTTGGTTCTTCTGGTTCTGGTTGTTCCAATTTTCTTCAATTTAAGAAGCATCAAGGTCACTGTGCTCTTGGGAGCTTTCAGTGCAGCAGAATTTTCTTGTACTCTTCTCTAGATCTGTGCCTCCACACAATCCAGTCTCTGAGCTCTACAGGCAGTTCTTTCCTCCTCATGGTTGATCATTGCTCTGATTATATACAACGCAACATAACAAAATATGAAAAAAGTGAAGTGAGTCTCAAGACTTTCCAAATGCATTGTACACAGTAACACACATTCTGTCCTATTTCACTTATTTTTCTACCAGAAATGTCTAGCTTTACTATAGCTGTAATTATTTCATACATAAATTTTCTAAATAAGCATTTTACATATTCTTCACCTTTTAAAATATATTTTTGTCTCTTTAGATCTGTGAATATTTTCTAATTATTATCCCTATTTACTACAGGAATTCTTGGCAGTGACTACATAAATGCCAACTATATTGATGGTTACCGGAAACAGAATGCATACATAGCAACTCAGGGACCCTTGCCTGACACTTTTGGAGACTTTTGGCGCATGGTTTGGGAACAGCGATCTGCTACCATAGTTATGATGACAAGACTAGAGGAGAAGTCTCGGGTGAGTATCATATGACATTATAGCAACTCAAGCTATTTATATTTTAAAACCTAAAACAATGTATCAATCAGTTTTTGCCTGATTTGAGTGGAAATTGCACAGGTTAAAAAGTCTCACCTAAAATTTTGCTAAATTTGTAACATTTGTGTTCTGAGTCCTAAAAAGAAAACAGTCGGTGGGTGTGGTCACGCTGTAAAGGCTACTTTCACACTGTCAGTGTTTGGTCATTGATTTCCATCAGTGAAAATCCATCCCTGCCTTCTCTATGGGGAGCTTCCTGCTCCCACAGCTGCACTATTAGGGGCTGTTCAGATGGCCATGGTATTGCGGATCTGCAAAAATGCGGATCCGCAATACCAACGGATGCCGACCAGCATGTGTTCCGCAAATTGTTATAAAATGCATTTTTTTTTTTTTTTAAATCTGATCTCTTTTAATTAATAAATCCACCTGTCAAAGCCACAAAGGGAAAATAAACCAAATGGCACTTTGAGATACGCAGGTCCCCAAAACAGGTACAATAGAATCCTGGCATGCTTACAATGTTGATAAATGAAAATTGGAAAATTTTCACAAGTTTTGACAGCAGTTTTACAGTTTTTCACCACAGTTTTGCAAAAATCTATATCACACAAGCTGCAAAAAATCCATTTCAGTTTTCGATGCAATTCCTCTTCAAAATCCATGTGTTTCACATTTGTCACAGATATCACCCTATGCATTACAAAGGGCAAAATATGTAGTAAAACGCTGCAGAAAATATATTGCAGATTTAAAATCTGAAACTACATGACAATTTCCATGCATGAACTTTCTGCAGCACTCCAGCCGTATTCCTCTGCGGATTTTTTGCCTGCAAATGCAGATAAAAAGTCCACTGCATTTCCACTAGGGTTTTCATGATACCAAAATTTTGATTCGATTTCGATACCTTAAAAAATTATTGCGATACTCGATACCATTCGGAAAAAAAACAAAAAAGCTGCATGCATTCCACATTTTATGGAACGTCCGGCCCATAATCGAACAGTTCTATCCTATTTTTTGGGGGGGAAAAGGTGACAAGGAAATTTTTTTATATTTTAATAGTTTGGACTTTTCAGACATGGTGATATGTAATATGATTATTTATTGTTTATATATTTTATATGTAAAATTGGAAATGGGGGTGATTTAACCCCTTCGCGACCAGCGCCGTACATGTACGGCGCTGGGGCGATGCGGGCACATGGCGCCCGCTCGCGGGTGCGGCGGGCGTCATGGCCGGCAAGTCTCTGCTGTTTCTAACAGCAGAGACTTGCCGCTACCTACCACATCGGCGGCGTCTTCTGGGTTGACTAGATGCCGTGATCACACGTGATCACGGCATCTAGTTGCGTCTAAACCCGGAAGCGTTCGCTTCCGGGTGGTGTACAGACACCCCGTGTGACCAATCGGGGTGTCTGTACACCATATGAAAACTGTAATCCTCGCTGGTGAGGATTACAGTTTTCAAACTGCAATTCTTATTCTGGCCACTAGATGGCAGGCCAGGATAAGAAATGAGCAATTGATGGTTTTCTGAGCCTATAAAACCCAGAATTGCTCATAAAGAAAAAAAAAAAAAGCCACAATTTATAAGCCCATATTTGAGCTTTCTAATAGTAAAAAAAAAATTTAAAAAAAATGTTAAAAAATATATAAAAAATAAAAAAGATGTAAAAGTTCAAATCACCCCCCTTTCCGTATAAGTAAAAAATAAATACCTAAATAACAATAAATATAGACATCATGGGTATCACCGTGACCGAAAACGCCTGTACTTTTAAAATATAAAAAAAAAAATTCCAATACGGCGAATTGTGTGGCGGAAAAAAGCGTCCAAATGGCGATTTGCCGTTTTTTGTCGCTTTTTTTTTCTAAAAAAAATTAAATAAAAAGTGATCAAAAAGTCATACACACCCCAGAATGGTATCAATAAAAACTTCAGATCGTCCCGCAAAAAATGAGCCCCCATACAGCTCTGTACACATAAATACCAAAAAGTTATAGGGGTCAAGATTTGACAAGGAAAAAAAAAAAAAAAAAGGGCAACTTTCTAATTATGTTATCACTATGAAAACGCAGGAAAAACTATACATATTAGGTATTGCCGGATTCGTACTGACCAGTAGAATGAAAGTAACGGATCAGTTTTAATGCACATCGAACGCTGTAAATAAGAAACCTGTAGAACTGTAGCGGAATAGCGTTTTCTTTGCAATTTCACCCGGTTTGGAATTTTTTTCCCGCTTCCCACTACACTGTATGCAATATTAAATGGTGGCGTTGGAAAGTACAACTTGTCCCGCAAAAAACAAGCCCTCATACAGCTATGTGAACAGAAAAATAAAAGAGTTATGGCTGTTTGAAGGCAGGGAGCGCAAAACGAAAATGCAGAACCGAAAAAAGCTCCGGTCGTGAAAGGGTTAAACTTAATATTTTGGTGCTTGTTTTTTTTTAAACTTTTTGTTTTTACTTTTTATTCAATAACCATTAGCTCCCTTATGCCCCTTTCACACGAGCGGGAGACTCGCATGTCTCCCGCAACGCATCTACAGGGCTGGACTGGGCACGGACAGGGATCACATATAATGCTATGCGATCCCTGTCAGTGCCGAGTCCAGCCCTGTAGATGCGTTGCGGGAGACATGCGAGTCTCCCGCCCGTGTGAAAGGGGCATTAGGGGCTAGAATCTGTGATCTTAATTCCTGTGATCTGTGATCTTAATTAGTGTCCTATTCACCCTTATAGAGCTCTATTAGGGTGAATAGGATTTCACACTCTCCCTGCTCCCCGCAAAGCACAGGGCAGCAGGGAGCTTACCATGGCAGCTAAGGCTTCACTAATGTCCTGGCTGCCATGGTAACCAATCGGAGACCCGATTGGAACTGCCACTGCACCACCAATGAAGAGGAGCGGAGGGGACCCTGTGGCCACTGGGCCACCAACGACTTTAATACTGTGGTGGTTGGGGTGCACTGTGCCACCAATGTTTTTAATACTGGGGGGTGGCACCTGATGGGTTAACTGCCACGGATCACAGTACCCTGACATAGAGGTCTGGTGTCGGCTATGTGATTTTGCCGCCGGCACCGGCCGCTTGTATTTGAATTAACAGGTTAGTTATCTTCATTGGTGGCGCAGTGGCTACAGCCACTCGCCTCCTCTTCCCCTCTCTATTGTAATTGGTGGCAGCAGCACAGCAGGAGTGGAGGAAGAGACTCCCTCCTTCTCCACAGTGCTCCTGAAGAGAACATGGAGCGTGCTGACAGCAGCGCGTGCCATGTTCTATGATACTAGGCCAATCCGGGTACAAAAGTATTGATTGGGTATCGATAATTCGATACCCAGTGCAACCCTAATCTGCGTGTGAACACAGCCTAAGGGCTCATGCACACGGCCGTTGCCATTTTTGCTGTCTGCAAAACAAGGATTCCAGCCTTGTGTGTTCTTCATTTTGCGGAACGTCTTGCCCTCTATAGAACTGTCCTATCCTTTTCCATAAAACGGACAAGAATAGGACATGTTAATTTTTTTCACGGGGCCACAGAATGGACGTAAGCTTCCAGTCGGCACATCGGTGTGCTGTTCACATCTTTTGCAGCCCCATTGAAATAAACGGGTCCGCATCCATCCCACAAAAAATGTGGATCACCAAAAGTAAGTTTGTGTGCATGAGCCCTAAATGTAAAAGGGATACATCCATCACAAAGGGGTATGTTTTCAAACTCTACAGTTTCCTGCCTCAGTGTTTTTATATCTTGTTGGGCTTATGCACATGACCGTATGTATCTTGTGGTCCGCAAAACACGCATCCGCAAAAAATACTAATGACGTTTGCACTCCGTATTTTGTGGAACGGAACAACTGACCCCTAAGAGAACAGTCCTATCCTTGTCCATAATGCAGACAATAATAGGACATCTTCTATTTTTTTGCGGAACGAACATACAGAAACGGAATGCACATGGAATAACTTCTGTATTTTTGTGGACCCATTGAAATGGTGCTGCATACGGTCCGCGGAAAAAAAAAAATGGAACGGAGGCGGAAAGAAAATACGTTTGTGTGCACAAGCCTTTTGTCAGATGTTTCTATGGTTTACTGAAATACAATAGCATTTACTGACAACTACATCAAGTTTATGCAAAGTTTCAACATTTACACCCTGGCATGCTGGATATCAGTTTATGGGCCAAATCCTCACTGATGGCATCCCATTCTTGTCTAATTAAGCTTGGAGTTTATCACAATTTCTTTGTTTTTATTTGTCCAAATGCGTTTTAAGGGTTGACTACAGGTTCTCAATGGGTTTGACATCTGGGGAGTTTCCTGGCCATGGACTCAACATTTTAACATTTTGTTCACTGAGCCACTTAGATATTATTTTTGCCTTGTGACATGGTGATCCATCATGGTAGAAAAATCATTGTTCATCACATGGTCTTGAAGGGTGTTTTGATACCATTCTTTACTCATGGAAATGTTCTAAGGTAAAATTGTGAGTGAGCCCTTGGATTAAAGCAACTGTAAAGCGTCTCAGGATGCTTTACTGTTGGCATGACACAGGACTCATGGTAATTCTCACCTTTTCTTCTCCGGACAATCAGATGTTCAAAACAGTCTGAAAGGGGCTTCATCAGAGAATTGGGCTATAGGGCAGTCTTAATAAATGTGCCCAATGATTTTTCTACCATGATGGATCATCATTTCACAAGGCAAAAGTGACAACTAAGTGGGTCAGTGAACAAAATATTAACTTTTTGGGTCCACGGCCATAAAACTACACAGGTCCCAATACCTTAGAGAACCTGTGATCAGTCCCCAAAAAGGTGGGTGGACAAGCAAAAATAAAGCAATTGTGAAAAACTTCAAGTCAGGATATACTCTGGCAACAGAACTTATCAACAACTGGTCGCAAGACACCTGTCGTGGCCAGGATCGCTGAGCATCGGTGATCCCATAGAAATTAATGGGATTGTTGCGACAGTCGCAAGAAATCCAACACGTGTGACCAGTGTCACCTTGTAGCCCTTGCCTAAGGGTGCTGACACACAGTATAGTTCCGCCATGAATTCAGGATGAAGTTTTCAATTTAGCCAGTTTGGCAGCCTCATTAACCCCTAGTGTTCTGCATACTGCAAATGATTTAATTAATTTCAGCGATATACAATAAAAAAAACCGCATCCTGAATGCATGTCACAACACCGCTGTGTGCCAGCACTCTAAGGCTTTGTTGGGTGCTCGAGTCTTTATGATCCCTCTCCACCCATCAAACCAAACATTCATAGGAAAAACCACTATTCCCAGTCTTTAACATATTGTAAATGTTATTATACATCACCAAAACAATCCATAGCCTTAAAGGGGTTCTCCCACGAATAATGTAAAAAATGAAAATCAGACATCATATAGTACATGACAACCTCTTCCTAACAAAGCTAGAACCAGCCCTGTACCTCATATGGATCCAGAGATCTCCCCATTCATTGCTCTGCTAGATTTATATCAAGATAACAGCTCAAGGGGAGTGTCTTTTCTGCTGCAGCTCAGGAGGCGTGTCTCAGCTCTCCCTATCACAGCTCAGGAGACAGTTAAAATTTGAAACTGAGCATGTGCGGCCTTCTCAGTGAATAGGTCAAAGAAATAAGAAATTAAGTGGTCCTATACAGATACATTTTATTGAATAACTCAGTAGCTATACAAAATTTTTTATGACATGCAATTACAAAAGTATTCAGATCCAGGTGCTGGTTTGAAAACTGTAGAATATTTTTTGTGGGACAACCCCTTTAATGTTCCCATAAAAAAAACTTATTTTATTAATACAATTAAAATATCAAACACAATTAATATGATGGGGGTAAATCAAGATTCCTACCCTCGAATATCCAGCAAGGTGCTATTCATTGTGCATATTCAGTTAGGTCCATATACATTTGGACAGAGACATTTTTCTAATTTTTGTTCTGTACCTCACTGGATTTTGAACAAAACAATTCAGATGCAGTCGAAGTTCAGACTTTCAGCTTTAATTCAGTGGGTTGAACAAAATGATTGCATAACAATGTGAGGAACTAAAGCATTTTTTAACTCAATCCATTCATTTCAGAGGCTCAAAAGTAATTGGACAAATTAAATAATTGTAAATAAAATGTTAATTTGTAATACTTGGTTGAAAACCCTTTGTTGGCAATGACTGCCTGAAGTCTTGAACTCATGAACATCACCAGACGCTGTGTTTCCTCCTTTTTAATGCTCTGCCAGCGGTTTTCAGTTGCTGTTTGTTTGTGGGCCTTTCTGCATGCTCTATTGGGTTTAGATCAGGTGACTGACTTGGCCATTCAAGAATATTCCACTTCTTTGCTTTAATAAACTGCTGGGTTGCTTTGGCTTTATGTTTTGGGTGATTGTCCATCTGTATTATGAAACGCAGACCAATCAGTTTGGCTGGGTTTGAGCTCACAGTATGTCTCTGAAAACCCCAGAATTCATCCGGTTGCTTCTGTCCTGTGTGACATCATCAATAAACACTAGAGACGCAGTGCCACTGGCAGCCATGCATGCCCAAGCCATCACACTGCCTACTACGTGTTTAAAGATTATGTGGTATACTTTGGGTGCCACTGGCAGCCATGCATGCCCAAGCCATCACACTGCCTACTACGTGTTTAAAGATTATGTGGTATACTTTGGATCATGAGCTGTACCATGCCTTCGCCATACTTTTTTCTTTCCATCATTCTGGTGGAGGTTGATCTTGGTTTCATCTGTCCAAAGAATGTTCGTTTTTAAGATGTTTTTAGCAAAGCCTTCTAACTCCTCTGTATTTACTTTCATGCATTCTTCTCTTTGTGGTAGATTTGGATATAGATACGGCTATATCCTGGAGAGTGTTGTTCAGTTGGTTGGCTGTTGTGAAGGGGTTTCTCTTCACCATGGTAATTATTCTGTGATCATCCACCACTGTTGTCTTCCGTGGGAGTCCAGGTCTTTTTGCATTGTTGAGGTCACCAGTGCTTGCTTTCTTTCTCAGGATGTACCAAACTGTAGATTTTGCCACTCCTAATAGTGTAGCAATTTCCGGAAGGGTTTTTTCTGTTTTCGCAGATGAAAGATAGCTTGTTTCACCTGCATAGAGAGCTCCTTTGACCACATATTTACTTCTCAGCAAAATCTTCAAAAGGCAAGCACCATACCTCAAATCAACTCCAGGCCTTTTATGTGCTTAATTGAGAATTAAATAATGAAAGAATTGCCCACACCTGTCCATTAAACAGCCTTTGAGTCAATTGTTCAATTACTTTTGGTCCCTTTAAAAACAGGCTGCCACATGTAAAGGAGCTGAAACTTCTAAACCCTTCATCCAATTTTAATGAAGATACCCTCAAATGAAAGCTAAAAGTCTGGACTTTATGTCCATGTCCATTATATAACTATAACTTGAATATGTTTTAGTAAGCAGGTAAAAAAAACTAAATTTGTGTCAGTGTCCAAATATATATGGACCTAACTGTTGTAGGCAGACACCAGGAATTGTACTGGAGGGAGTGTATATCTCGCCCAGAAAGTTAGGCTGGACGAGATAGTAAAAGTCTGATAATGTTGTTTTGTTCAGCAGCCTAGTTGCTGATCCCTTGGTAAATGGTAAATTCTGGGCCAGCTTTGTTGGAGTGGTGAACAGGTTGGTAGTGGGACTCACCACTCCTGCTTCAGTAAGGAGAGTGTGGGAGACTCAGTCTGCTCAGCTGAGAAAGGGTGCCTGAAGGAACCAGCAGCATCTCTCTCTCTCTCTGAAAAGAACCTAGCTGAGGGACACGAGCAGTTTGCAGGCTTGTTTGCAGGCGAGCATTGCATTGCACACTCCTGTTAGCGTGAGGCAGGGGTGCTCAATCACTGTAAGAGCCAAGCCAGGCGAACGTTTTGGTGTTATTTCTTTTTTGTTTAATCCGTTTTAGAGCTGAAATAAATCCTTATGTCACTCTATCTGGACTGTTGCGTCTGTGTCACCGCCAAACTGCCCTACCACACTCCAGAGCCTTACAAAGTGGTGGAGGTTGCGGGCACTGTGAGCCGTTGCTAAGGGCAATGGCGTGACACGCGTAGACGCTAAGGATTGCTTCAAGGGGTTTTGCCAGTGGATCGGCGGGTCCACGAAGATTCTCTTCAGCTGCTACAAGGGAGATTTTGCCTGTGGATTGGTGGGTCCACGAAAACTCTGCAGCCCCTCCGAGGAGCATTAAATGTGAATCAGCGGTTTTACGAAGATTCTAGTAGGAGTTGTATCATGTACTGTTGATGTCCTGGGTGAAGTCTCTATCTATCATGCAATCACAAACCCACCCTGGATGGAGGAGGTGGTAAAAACTCTCTCAGGCCCAAGAATGTGCCTTGGAGCAGCAGCGCCAGTCCCAGGAACAAATAACCCGTCTAATGCTGGAACAGATGACGTTATTAAAAGAGGTGGTGTTGGCATGCTCTGAGACCCAGTCAGCGAGGGGCCCTGCAAGCTGGGGTGCCAGAGAGGTCATACAACGCTCCCTTCAAAAAATGACTCCCGGGGACAATGTTGAGACTTATCTTACCATCTTTGAGAAGGCGGCCCAAAGGGAGAAACTCCCCTGGAAGAGTGGGTAGCTGTGCTTGCACCCTACCTGATAGGCGAACCCCAGAAAGCCTATCATGACCTCAGCAAGCAAGATGTTTGAGACTAAGCAAAACTAAGCGTCAAGATTCTTGCTCGTTTGGGGGTCAAGGCAGTGGTTCTGGCCAGAAGGGTCAGGGCCTGGGCGTACCAGTCAGATCGGTCTCCTCGGTCCCAAATGTTTGATCTGTTCCATCTGGTAAAAAAATGACTGGAACCAGATGTCTGCACTCCAACAAGGATCGTTGAGAGGGTGGTCATCGACCTTTTTTCCCGGGCCCTCCCCAGTAAGCTGCAGCATTGGGTTGGCCATAGAGACCCCAAGGGGGTGGACCATCTAGTGGAGCTAGTGGAGAGGTTTATCACCACAGAGGGAAATCTCCAGGATGGGCCCACCAACCCGGTGGCCTTAGGGAATTGTCGGGCCACGATTGGCAAATGACGTCCTTAGGCAAAAGGGGATGACAAAGAAGCCCCAGGAAAGACTGCATGTTTAGGGGGCATCATCCTCTTAATTGTATGTTCACTAATGCCAGAAGCCTAACTAATAAAACTGGCAAACTGGAAGTAGTGATGTGTGAGGAGGACTATGACATAATGGGAGTAACTGAGACATGGCTGGATGATAGCTATGACTGGGCAGTTAACATACAGGGTTACAGTCTGTTTAGAAAGGATTGCCAAAACCGGAGAGGGGGAGGGGTCCGCCTTTATGTAAAGTCCTGTCTAAAGCCCACACTCCGGAAAGATATACATAAGTGAGGGACATGAACATGTGGAGTCACTGTGGGTAGAAATACATGGAGGAAAGAACAATAATAAAATACTAATAGGAGTTTATTATAAGCCACCTAATATACCAGAGTCCACAGAAAATCTACTTCTAAACGAAATAGACGAGGCGGCAAATGATAATGAGGTCTTTATTATGGGGGACTTCAACTACCCAGATATAGACTGGGAAACTGAAACCTGTATATCTCATAAAGGAAACAGGTTCTTGCCAATAACCAAAGACAATTACCTTTCCCAACTGGTTCAGGACCTGACTAGAAGGACAGCCATACTGAACTTAGTATTAACCAATAGACCTGACAAAACAACAGATGTGCAGGTTGGGGGACACCTGGGAAATAGTGATCATAAAATAATAACCTTCCAATTGTCATTCAAAAGAGTGTTTCTTCAGGGAGGAACACAAATACCAAACTTCAAAAAGCTAAATTTAGCCAACTAAGAGAGGCCTAACTAACTGGGACAAAGTCCTCAAAATTAAAATTAAGTCACAAAATGGGAGATTTTTAAAAGCATCCTAATATCTAATTGTGAGAGGTACATATCTTATCGGAATAAAAGGTTAAGGAACAAGAAAAAAACAATGTGGATAAATAGAACTGTAAAGAAAGCAATAAATGACAGAAAGAAAGCATTTAAATCAATAAAACAGGAGGGTGCCAAGGAAGCATTGAAAAACTATAAGGAAAAAAATAGAACATGTAAAAGACAAATAAAAGCAGCCAAACTAGAGACCGAGAGATTAATTTCCAAAGAGAATAAAACTAACCCTAAAATGTTCTTCAATTATATAAATAGTAAAAAGTATAAATCTGAAGGTGTTGGCCCCTCACAGAGTAAAGAGGGAGGAGTTGCAGAGAGCGACAAGGAGAAAGCAAAGCTACTACTGTATTCTCCACTGTATTCTCTGAGGAAAATAAACTGTCAGATGAAATTCAGAATGTAAAAGTAAATTCCCCATTAAAAGTGTCCTGTCTGATCCAGGAAGAAGTACAGCGGCGTCTTAAAAAGATTAAAATAGACAAATCGCCAGGACCGGATGGCATACACTCCCGTATCCTAAGAGAAGTAATGTCATAGCCAGACCCTTATTTCTGATATTTAAAGACTCTATACTGACAGGGGTGTTCCACAGGATTGGCGCATAGCAAATGTGGTGCCAATATTCATAAAGGGTCCAAAAACAGAGCCCGGAAACTATAGGCCGGTAAATTTAACATCTGTCGTGGGTACACTGTTTGAAGGTTTTTTAAGAGATGCTATCTTGGAGTACCTCAATGAAAATAAGCAAATAACTCCATATCAGCATGGCTTCATGAGGGATCAGTCATGTCAAACCAATTTAATCAGTTTCTATGAGGAGGTAAGTTCTAGACTTGACCGCGGCGAATCAATGGATGTCGTATATCTAGACTTCTCCAAAGCATTTGACACTTTACCACATAGACATGGATAGACTGGAGGCGTGGGCAGAGAAGTGGCAAATGAGGTTTAACACTGACAAATGTAAGGTTGTGCACATGGGGAGGAATAATGCAAGTCACCAGTACATACTAAATGGTAAAACACTGGGTAACACTGAGATGGAAAAGGACCTAGGAATATTAGTGAACATTAAACTAAGCTGCAGAAACAGCTGCTGCCAAGGCCAATAAGACAATGGGTTGCATCAAAAGGGGCATAGATGCCCATGATGAGAACATAGTCCTGCCACTTTACAAATCACTAATCAGACCACACATGAAGTACTGTGTACAGTTCTGGGCTCCTGTGAACAAGGCAGACATAGCAGAGAGAGTGTTCAGAGGAGGGCAAGTAAAGTAATAACTGGAATGGTTGGACTACAGTACCCAGAAAGATTATCAAAATTAGGGTTATTTACTTTAGAAAAAAACAAGACTGAGGAGAGATCTAATAACTATGTATAAATATATCAGGGGTCAGTACAGATATCTCTCCCATGATCTATTTAGTCACCCAGGACTGTGACTGTGACGAGGGGACATCCTCTGCGTCTGGAGGAAAGAAGGTTTCTACACAAACGTAGAAGAGGATTCTTTACGGTAAGAGCAGTGAGACTATGGAACTCTCTGCCTGAGGAGGTGGTGATGGTAAGTTCATTAAAAGAGTTCAAGAGGGGCCTGGATGTATTTCTGGAGGGTAACAATATTATAGGCTATAGTTACTAGAGATGGCTCGTTGATCCCGGGAGTCATTCTGATTGCCTGATTGGAATCAGGAAGGCATTTTTTCCCCTAAAGTTATTCACAGGTTTTTTTTTGCCTTCCTCTGGATCAACTTGCAGGATAACAGGCCAAACTGGATGGACATATGTCTTTTTTTCGTTACTATGTTAGGTCCATTGTTGGAGGTGCCAGGATTTTGGTCACATCATGGCCCAGTGTCCATTGGCCATGGAGGCTATGGAATGTAACTAGAGCCGACGCCAATCCCTGTTTGCAGCCCCATTGTGTGTGGCTACCCTAAGACTAGAGACTGAGCCACAAGTATTCAAACTGGTTGTGAACGGCTGTCCGGTCAAGTCCTTGCTAGACTCGGGTAGTCTGGTGACATTAGTACATTCCAGCCTTGTACCCGGAACCTATATACCTGATAGATTTGTGAATGTAATATGTATTCATGGTGACAGCAGGAGGTATCCTGTGGCTCTCGCAAAAATTGAGACGCCACAGGGAATAGTGGAATATGAACTGGGGGTGGTAAAAACCCTTATGCATAATGTAATTTTGGGGTGGGAGTTCCCTCTATTTCTTCGCTCGAGCATAGTATTAATACCAACCCCATAGAAGAGGATGAGTCGTCTCCCCTATAGGTCTTAGTGGGGGAAGAGGATGTTTTCCTCACCCCCTGAGAAATACCTGAGTTAGAGGTAACACGAGATAACTTTGGCACCGCCCAATTGAAGGATGATACCCTTAGATATGCCAAGGAAAATGTAGTAGTTATTAATGGTTTTCTCCAAAGACCAGGGGCTGATCAGCAATTTCCCCACTTTGCTATGAATAATAATCTCCTGTTTAGAGTGGTCAAGAAAGACCTGGAAATCATTGAGCAGTTGCTGATCCCTCAGTCCTACCGACGCAAAGTGCTTGATATGGCACACAGCTATGTTCTAGGGGGACACCTGGGAACCGAGAAGACCCAAGAGAGGGTTCTCCGGAGGTTTTATTGGATGGGGCTAATTGAAGAGTCACAAAGTGAGTGGTCCAGCCTGATTTCCAAACCAAATGGGACGTGCCGATTTTGTAATAATTTTAGGAAGCTAAATGAAATCTCCAAATTTGATGCATATCCCATGCCCAGGGTCAATGAATTGATGGATAAACTAGGTAGGGCGAGATACATGATAACTCTGGATCTTACTAAAGGGTATTGGCAAATTCCCATAAGATGTAGAGCCAAGGAAAAAACAGCTTTTTCTACCCCAGATGGCTTGTCAGTATAAAAACATGCCGTTTGTTTTGCATGGAGCGCCAACTATATTTCAGAGAATGATGGACCTGATTTTGAGACCCAATAAGCAACAGCTTACCTAGACTATGTGTTTATTTTTAGTGCAGACTGGGGAAGTCACCTCTGTAAAGTATAGGCAGTAGTAGATGCAATAAGTGACGCAGGCCTTACAATAAATTCAGAAAAGTGTGCCTTAGGACTGGAAGAGGCCAAATACCTGGGATATGTGATTGGCAGGGGTATAATTAAAGGGGTTGGCCACTTTGTTAGCACTTATTAAAACTCTAAAGAAAGCAGGGAGACAATAAACTTCCTCATATATCTTTTGCAGCAGATCTGCCTGGTTCCCTTGCTATTGGAAGCCACACCCCCTCAGTGCTGCTCTCATAGCTCCCTGGCTCGTCCATGCCTGCACATGCACTAGTCCATGGAAGGAGTGTGCTGCTCCTGGGTCCTAAAGGCACCCTGCTAGTGTCAGAGAAGTTTCCTTCTGCTGTGACTGCAGTCCTGACTATACAGGGCTGAAGGGGCTTAGCAGAGAAACTTGTTAGAAGCTGAAATAAAAAAACTTTGCAAGAGGAAGAGAGACTGAGGAGAATCTGTGATATGCCTCACTGACTGCAGTGATGTAGCAGAGCCAGAAAGGTGCTGTGGATAACAAAGTGTGAGCAATCCTAGTGTCTGTCCTGTCTATGACCACTCTGCAATGTGATCTTATCACAGACATGTTTATTCCAGCCAGACCAACAGGTCAGGAGCTTTAACCCCTTCTGAGCTGTCAGCATGGCTGAGGTCAGTGATAGCAGCAGTCACTGATGTCATCTGTAAATATGTGCCCTCTCCTTCCTGCACACTGTATATAGTGATATATGATGCCACCAATACAGTAATATGTGATCACCACTTTATACTGTATATAGTGATGTGTGACCCCCTGTATACAGTAATAGTTGACACCACCACCACCATACACTGTATATAGTGATGTGTGACCCCCCCACCACTGCATACAGAGATCTGTGAACCCCTGTACAGTGACCCCTTTATACTGTATATACAGATGTGTGACCCCCTGTACATTATATATAATGATGTGTGAACTCCTGTACATTATATATTGTGATGTGTGACCCCTGTACACTGTATATAGTGATGTGTGACCCCCTGTACATTATATATAGTGATGTGTGACCCCCTGTACACTGTATATAGTGATGTGTGACCCCCTATACACTGTATATAGTGATGTGTGACCCCCTGTACATTATATATAGTGATGTGTGACCCCCTGTACATTATATATAGTGATGTGTGAACTCCTGTACACTGTATATAGTGATGTGTGACCCCCTGTACATTATATATAATGATGTGTGACCCCCTGTACTTTATATATAGTGACTTGTGACCCCCCTGTACGTTATATATAGCTATTTGACTATACTCATTTTCCCTTTTTTCCCAGATGAAGGGTAGTCATATATTCATAGATGACTGATGGGCTGTCAGCTGGGAGCAGGTCGTATGATGATAGACAGGAGGCTCCTCTGAATGTCAGCAGATCGATTTGTGCAGTCCGTGCACCTAAACAGAAATCTATGACAGCTCAGAGCTGCCATAGATTTCTGTCTTCATTTGAGTCAGAAAACTGGTGAAAATGAACATAAATTTGTTGGGGTGACTGGTCACGCCCTGTCTCTACCATTGTCACGCCCTTTAAATAAAAAAAAAGCGCAGTTAAAAATTTGCAAACACATAGAGGGAGATTTATTAAAACTGCTGTAAAGGAAAACTGGCTTAGTTGCCCATGTCAACCAATCAGGAGCTTTGAAAAATGAAAGGTGGAATCTGATTGGTTGCTATGGGCAACCAAGCCAGTTTTCCTTTACACCAGTTTTGATAAATCTGTCCCATAGTTTGCAACTTTTTAACACCACTTTTTAGGAACAAGGGAAATGATAACTCCCCCCTCATTCTGTTTTTGGCTTACATCCAATGGCACAACTAGAAATGACTGGGCCCCACAGCAAATTTATGAAAAGGGTAACCCGCCCCCCCGCCTCTACTGTTGGGACTGGGGTGTTCTTTCTATTGCTATGTCTGTACAACAGTTATTCATTGATAACTGGGTTATTGATATTATCTAAGGGGCTCTTGTCTCTATGGGAACACAGATGGGCGGGGAGGTCATGTGACTGCTCCTCTAGACATGCTTGCTGCAGTGCATGCTGGGATTTTTACTTTCACTTTGCAGCTGCTCCTCCCACACAGCCTGTCTGAGGGAGCTCCTCCAGGGAAGTGTGTCATGGTGCACAGGTTAGATAAATGACGTACAGCCAGTACATGTCACCTGAGAAATACTTCATAGTGTTGGCTATTGTCTGGGGGAATTTTGGATTTTTGATACTTAGGGTGACCAACCCCTTTAAGCCCCAAGTGGAAAAAGTGTAGGCTATACGGAATTGGCCTAGGCCAGTAACTAATAAACAAGTGGCATAGGGATCACTGGATACTACCGGAGGTTTGTACCAAATCTTTTTGCCAATAGTAGCACCGTTCACGGACAAAAGAAGCAAAGTCCATAATCGTGTCATGGTCCCCAGAATGGGGACCATGCACTGTCAAGAATCCGTTGCATGATGGTTCAAAGTGCCCAGACCTCCAGTCTGGAGAAGGAAGGGGGGATGTGTAGGCAGACAGCAGGAATTGTACTGGAGGGACTGTATATCTCGCCCAGAAAGTTAAAGGGAGTCTGTCACTTCATTAATCAACTTCATCAAAAATTCTTATGCACCCCAAAATGGTACCAATGAAAACGTCACCTCATCCCGCAAAAAATGAGCCCCCACATAAGACTCAAATTAAAAAAAATAAAAATCAATGGCTCCCGCAAACCAATTTGTACTGCAAAATCCATATGTCGCCCCTCCTGTTCTGAGTCCTGCCATGTGCCCCCACAGAGAAAATGGTTAACAAATTATGGGGTGCTTTTCTCCTGTTACCCCTTGTGAAAATGAAAAATTTGGGGCTAAAGCAACATTTTATTGGAAGAAATGAAACTTTTCGTTTTCACAGCCAAGTGTTTCCAAATTCCGTAAAATGCTTAGGGGGTCAAAGTGGCCAGTACCCCCCTTAATATATTCTTTGAAGGGTGTAGTTTCCAAAATGGGGTCACTTTTTGAGGGTTTCCACTGTAGGGGTACGTCACGGTCTTTCAATTACAAAATGGTAACACCTCATATAATCAAAATAAACCACAAACAATTCTTAGGCAAAAATAGGATACTTTGTTGTTAAAACTATAAACAAGATAAATAACAAATGGAGCAATGCAACAGATGGCAATGTGGAGTTTACTCTAGAGGAAAAAACCTATAGGGCGTCGCTGTGCAGGTCATGCGAAACACAAAGCCTACAAATATTAGAAATAAAGTACAAAAATAAGGTGGGCAAATAAAGAAATAGTGCAAAAAATGCAGCAAAGCAATAAGGGCATAGATCTAACAGATATAAGCCACAAGCATATTCAGCCACCATGAAAAGGAAGCGTAAAAAATTATGCTACCATAGAAAGAAACATAGGAAAAAGATACAGAGCAAAGGTGTTTCACCGACCAGCACAGCGGCGTCCTCTTCCCAATGACGTTTCGCCCACACAGCTTCCGCTGTGCTGGTCGGTGAGACACCTTCGCTGTGTATCTTTTTCCTATGTTTCTTTCTATGGTAGCATCATTTTTTATGCTTCCTTTTCATGGTGGCTGAATATGCTTGTGGCTTATATCTGTTAGATCTATGCCTTTATTGCTTTGCTGCATTTTTTTGCATTATTTCTTTATTTGCCCACCTTATTTTTGTACTTTATTTCGAATATTTGTAGCCTTTGTGTTTCGCATGACCTGCACAGCGACGCCCTATAGGTTTTTTCCTCTAGAGTAAACTCCACATTGCCATCTGTCGCATTGCTCCATTTGTCATTTATCTTGTTTATAGTTTTAACAATAAAGTATTCTATTTTTGTCTAAGAATTGTTTGTGGTTTATTTTGATTATATGAGGTGTTGTAATTTTTCCACATTCCAGACTGGCTAGTGCTGGTTCTCATTAGGTGGTAATTACAAAATGGTGCCTAAAAACCATTCTAGCAAAATCTGCCTTCAAAATCCATATGGCGCTCCTTTCCTTCTGACCACTGCCACAAACCCATAGAGATGTTTACCACCACATATGGGGTATTTCTGTAAACAGCAGTATCAGAGTAATGTATATTGAGGTTTAGTTTGCTGTTAACCCTTGATGTGTTGCAAGAAAAAAATTATTAACATGAATAATCTACCAAAAAAGTGAAATTTCACCTCCATTTTCCTTTAATTCTTGTGGAACACCTCAATGGTTAACAAAGTTTGTAACATTAGTGTTTTATAATTTGAGGGGTGTAGTTTCTAAAATGGGGTCATTTATGGGTGGTTTCCATTATGTAATTTTGTTGAAAATTTTAAAAATGGCTTCTAAACTTCTAAGCCCTCTAACGTCCGAAAAAAGTAAAATGACATTTATAAATGATGCCAACATAAAGAAGACATATGGGGAATGTCAAATAATAACTATTTTTGGAGGTATTACTATGTATTTTGAAAGTAGAGAAATTGAAATTTGCAAATTTTTCCAAATTTTTGCTAAATTTGGTATTTTTTAATAAATAAAAATGAAATATTTTGTCACAAATTTACTACCGTCGTGAAGCACAATATGTGATGAGAAAACAATCACAGAATGACCTGGATAAGTAAAAGTGTTCCAAAGTTATTACCACATAAAGTGACACATGTCAGATTTGCAAAAAATGGCCTGGGCACGAAGGTGAAAACAAGCCCGGGGTTGAAGGGGTTAATCAATTCATGGCACTGAGCACTTTGATGTCTTTTAAATCAAAAAATGTTTTCACGTTATTAATTATTTTGGGATATAGTTAGGTTTCACAGTTCAATGTTCAATTAATAATATATTGATTATAATAATATAGAGGCTAAAGTAATGCCAACAGTCCCCATTGATAGGTACATTGGAATTGTGCGCACAACAGTTTTGGAGTCTCGAGCCTCTTCCACCACTTTGCCACATGGGACCAGTTCTCACATGACGCGATCACGTGGAGCTATGCACCACGTGATCGGCCTCAGGGGTAAGTGGTCTCAGGCATACCATGCGCCGCCATCACTCCACTAACGCTCGCTTGACATATACATATCTCTTTAATAGCTTATTTCCCACGTCACTCTGTTAACGCTCACATGACATACACACACTGTCTTATTGGAGGAAGGTTCTTTTATCAACACTCTTACCCTATCCTACGTCATCTCCTAATGAAGCTTACGTAAAACGCGCATAGAGGAACACCGACATCCTGCTGGCATGCATCGTGTAGTGTCACATTAGGCAAGTGATATCATGCTACAGTGCAAATGAATGAATTAAATGCTTATTGCTCTTTACTAGAATCGAGTGCAGTATATAATATGGATTATATAAGTGTCATACTTATATACCTCTATGACTTAACATAGATAGTGTTGTGAGTAGAATTATTACTTCTGACTCAGCCTAGTGAGTGTCGATATGTAGCGGATTCATTCCACAAATAACATGGATTTTGGATATATACAGTGCCTTGCGAAAGTATTCGGCCCCCTGGAACTTTTCAACCTTTTGCCACATTTCGGGCTTCAAACAAAAATATATAACATTTTACATTTTTGGTGAAGAATCAACAACAAGTGGGTCACAATTGTGAAGTTGAACAAAATTTATTGGATCATTTAAACTTTTTTTGTAATAATAAAACTGAAAAGTGGGGGCGTGCAAAATTATTCGGCCCCCTTGCATTAATACTTTGTTGCGCCACCTTTTGCTGCGATTACAGCTGCAAGTCGCTTGGGGTATGTCTCTATCAGTTTTGCACATCTAGAGACTGAAATTCTTGCCCATTTTTCCTTGCAAAACAGCTCGAGCTCTTTGAGGTTGGATGGAGAGCGTTTGTGAACAGCAGTTTTCAGCTCTTTCCACATATTCTCAATTGGATTCAGGTCTGGACTTTGACTTGGCCATTCTAAGACCTGGATACGTTTATTTTTGAACCATTCCATTGTAGATTTTGCTTTATGTTTGGGATCATTGTCTTGATGGAAGATAAATCTCCGTCCTAGTCTCAGGTCTTTTGCAGACTCCAACAAGTTTTCATCCAGAATGGTCCTGTATTTGGCTCCATCCATCTTCCCATAAATTTTAACCATCTTCCTTGTCCCTGCTGATGAAAAGCAGGACCAAACCATGATGCTGCCAACACCATGTTTGACAGTGGGGATGGTGTGTTCAGGGTGATGAGCTGTGTTGCTTTTACGCCAAACATATTGTTTTGCATTGTTTCCAAAAAGTTGGATTTTGGTTTCATCTGACCAGAGCACCTTCTTCCACATGTTTGGTGTGTCTCCCAGGTGGCTTGGGGCAAACTGTAAACGAGACTTTTCATGGATATCTTTGAGAAATGGCTTTCTTCTTGCCACTCTTCCATAAAAGCCAGACTATGGACAGACTCTCCCACCTCAGCTGTAGATCTCTGCAGTTCATCCAGAGTGATCATGGGCCTTTTGGCTGCATCTCTGATCAGTCTTCTCCTTGTTTGAGATGAAAGTTTAGAGGGATGGCCGGGTCGGCACAGTGCTCCTTGGGATGTTTAAAGCTTGGGAAATCTTTTGGTATCCAAATCCGGCTTTCCGGCCGAATACTTTCGCAAGGCACTGTATGTGCAATGAATAGCACCTTGCTGGATATTTGAGAATAGGAATCTTTTTTTTTAAATCCGATCATTTTTATTTTTCTTTTATCACATAGTACAAAAGTACAAAACACATACTACAATAAACCCCCCCAAAAAAATCCTCCCTCCCTTCCCCTCCCACCCCGTGCAGTGTCCTCCGTACCCTCAGTAAGTTCTATACTTGAGTCCTAAAAGCAGTTAACCTCTACTTCCTCCTCTGCTTCATCCAATGATCATCTATGGGTAGTCCTATTTCTCTGATCTAGGCTGACTACTCGCATAGTGTTTGCCAACCATGCTCTCGTCAAGTCCTTGGAGGCTAAACCAGATTTTACTATCCGATTCTCCCATTGTTTCTGGAATTTTTAAAGTGCCCCTCTTTTTAGGTAGAGTCCCCTCTCCAACCAAACCAGGTGGTTTACAGCCCCTATCATCTTTTGCTTATTTGGACCAATTCATTGTATCCAATGTTTCGCAATCAGTTTCCATGAACAATACAGAGTTTTTGTTATCGCTAACCTACTCCCCTCCATTACTGCTAGATCCTAGCGTGGCCCAGAACACCAACCACTGGGTTCCTAGAAACCGCAATATTGTACACAGTATCTATTATATTGAACACTTCCGACCAGTAGGTATCCAATTCTCTACAGGACCACATCATATGAATAAGATCTGCCTCTGCCTCTGTACAGCAAGGGCAGTTGGTGCTGGATCAGACCCCCATCCTATGGAGCATTAGAGGTGTTCTATATACTCTATGTAACAGGAATAGTTGTGAACGATGCTGAGCCTCACTGATGGACAACAATAGTATATTTTCCAGGATAGCTTGCCACTGGTCAGAAGTTAAAGGTCCTACATCCTTTTCCCATTTTCCCTCTAGTCCAGCTATTGGATTCCCCAGAGTCCTTTCCAAGAGGAACCCATAGGCGAATGAGATGAGTTTATATGAGGCCGATGCTTGCACCACTTGATCAAACAAGGCAGTAGCAATAGATGTAGAGGCTTCCTTCTCTTGATATTTTAGAGCATGTCTAAATTGCAAATAGGCATAAAAAACTGACCTTTGCTGACCATAAAAAAACAAGGTCAGAACATGTAGGACCCCTAAATGATGATAAAGGGGTGTTGGGCACTGGGGATTGAGAGAAGGCAGAGCTCCTAAATGGGTTTTTCAGCTCTGTATATACAAAAGGAGAGGGGGCATCTCATGAGGGTGGTGCCACTGGTGAAAATACCTCAAATAACATACTTACCTGCCTGACTGCAGATATGGTCCTTAATAATATTCTAAAAAATAAAGGTGAACAAGGCCCCAGGTCCAGATGGATTACCCCCTAGCGTTCTAAAGGAGCTCAGTTCAGTTATTGCCTCTGTTGATAATATTTACAGATTCTTTAATGATAGGCATTGTACCAAGAGACTGGTGCAAGGCGAATGTGGTTCTCATTTTCAAAAAGGTCTTCACCAGGAAATTATAGACCAGTTAGCTTAACATCCATAGTGGGAAAAATGTTTGAGGGCCTTCTATGGGACTAAATACAGGATTATGTAACTGTCAATAATATAATAAGTGATAGCCAACATGGTTTTACTAAAAACAGAAGCTGTCTAACTAACCTGATTTGTTTTTTCGAGGAGTAGAAGCCTGGACAGAGGAAAGGCTGTCGATATTGTGTTTTTGGACTTTGCAAAGGCGTTTGATACTGTCCCTCACGGACAACTAATGGGTAGAGATGAGCAAATCTATTTGCCGCTTCATAGATTCGTATCAAATCTTACAAATTTTCTACTTTGAAGCGAATCCGGATTTTTTCAGATTCGCTTCGTATTATTTGTAAATCTTCGCAAAATTTTGAACGATAACGATACATACGATACATATGAAACGTACGCATTCTTCGTGAGGTGGGAAAATGACGATACGCCCCCGCAAGAGCGGGAAAGTGAAGATACGCCCCCCCTCAGAACTGGAAAAAAACAGCCCGGCCCACTCCTCCCTCAGTTCTCCACCCTCCTCTGAACCAGTTTAGACCAGCGCTGAACACTGAGCAAGTAGCAAGCATGGCTAAAGAGCTTCGTCCCAACTGGAACCTTGGCCTTTGGGGACGACTTCCCTGAACCACCTCCCGCTCCAGACACCAGGGTGTCACGCTCTGAACTGAAGGCGAGTAACCCACCTACAGTGCCCTTATTCTCCTTACCGTCTGCGGAGTTAGCTGCGCATCGTGAGGCGGTTTAATGTCGTCATGCAGCTAGTGTGTCTGCTGTGGCTGGTGCGGCTGGAGCGTCTGCTGCGGCTCGTGCGGCGGAGGCAGCTGGAGCGTCCACTTCGCCGCCTAGGAGGAGATCCACAACAACACCTTCCATAAGGCAGAACCCAATTGTGCCACCATTGGTCATGGCCCATGCACAGACCCTCTGGGACTATAAAAAGGCCGTGGAGGACTGGGTCATCCAGGTTCTGGACCACCCTAGGCCGGTAGATCCTGCATTGGAACGCCGAAAGAGACCGGTCCTGTGGTTTTCCGTTGAGAGAGGGTCTGGCTTCCTGGCAGACGACGAGGACAGAAAGGAGTATTTTGTGGGTCGCAGGTCAGTGAAACGGCCGTACCTGCCACAACCTCGTCACAGCCTGTACATGGGGGATCAGGTGGAGTACACCCCCATGGCGTCCCTGAAAGGCCCCTTTGCGACCGGGGTTACCCTCCTTTCTAAGCCCCTGGTACCTACAACAGAACCTGAAGTGTGGCCGGATGAACCACCAGGTCCAAGACGCTTGCGCTGCCTTCAGGAGTCCCCAGATGGCGTCCTCCGGTTCAGGGAAAAGCCACAGCCGGAGCCTCTGATTCCTGGACTGCCAGCACCACGACCACCACCACCACAGTCTTTTCAGCTGGGTCAGCTGACAACTTCATCGTGATCCACCGATACCAGCTGCCGTGGAAGATGAAGCCAGCAGCAGCCAAGGAAGCTGGGGCTACTTTCCTGGATGCAACCTTGCCGGAACCACTGCAGCCGGAAGTCCTTACCCCTGCTGTCCTGGCAGGAGGATCCGGAAAAGCACAAATGGCTGTAGCGCTCACCAGCGTGACCACCACCCGGACCCGATCAAGTCCGACTTCCGGAAGAAGAGGGCACTGGAGTTCTACTACGGCATCGAGCGTGGCCTACAAGAGGCAGGAGCATCCTCTGATGTCATTCAGCAGCAGTTCCAGCGAGGAGGACTTTAGGTCCCTCATCTGAGGAATCCAACTACTGGCTGAGTGAAGGATACCTCTGGAGGACTTATGGGAGCCACACCATGAACTGCACCTGATGGGTGAGAGCTATTTGGCATTTTTTATGTTTGTTTGTTTGTATTGCCCCCGTTTGGCTCTCACCCAGATGGACATGGCTGTCAGGACTCCCCCCATTCTGCAGAAAAGTCCCAGTTGCACCTAAGCGCGCCTATTTTCCTTTTTCCCCCCTTCTCAGGTTATTTGGGAGCCCCCTTTGCAAAAAGGGTTCTCAATTTGCTGTTATTCTCTATTATCCATGCCGATTACACGTTACCTGTTTGGATTACAATATTACCTGACGTGGATTACAATTGAATTTTAGACTATGTGTTCCAGACAGTGTTTTATCATGCCAACTAGGAGCCATAAGGAGAGACTCAAACGTATATCTGAGCCTTTTATGCTTGCAAATGTGAAATTGATTGCACTAAAATGTTTGCATACTTATGTCTTTGCTGTATTTTAACTACACTGTTTTTACTGGTTCAGCACTTTAGCCCATTGTGTGTATTCTTTTTCAGGTACTGCAATGTATGTGTCCTATTATGCACTTATTGTACGCTGTTTTTAGTAAATTATGCACTTAGCTGGATAGCTAGCAGTGAGCACCTTATTTTTCTACCTCATATGGACTGCCTCTAAAGACTGTACACCGCAGTCTAGCCTCGTGCATATGACGCATTCGCGCGTCAATAGTATGCTAAGGATCCGTACGCACTTTTGTACGCTAATGCTTACGTATTGCGTACTTTTAACTACGCTGACTGTACGTTCGTAATTTGTGCAGGAATGTTCGCAAAACGATTGTTTTTTTTAACGTAGCTTCGACCGAATAAATTCGTTTAAGTACAAATCTTGTCAGAAATTCGGCAAAGCGAATTTTGGATGATTCGCTCATCTCTACTAATGGGTAACATAGTAACATAGTTTATAAGGCCGAAAAAAGACATCTGTCCATCCAGTTCGGCCTGTTATCCTGCAAGTTGATCCAGAGAAAGGCAAAAAACCCCTGTGAGGCGGAAGCCAATTTTCCTCACTTTAGGGGAAAAAATTCAGGCAATCAGAATTACTCCCTGGATCAACGACCCATCTCTAGTAACTATAACCTGTAATATTATTACACTCCAGAAATACATCCAGGCCCCTCTTGAACTTTTTTAGTGAACTTACCATCACCGCCTCCTCAGGTAGAGAGTTCCATAGTCTCACTGCTCTTACCATAAAGAATCCTCTTCTATGTTTGTGAACAAACCTTCTTTCCTCCAGGCACAGAGGATGTCCCCTCGTCACGGTCACAGTCCTTGGGATAAAAAGATCATGGGAGTGATCTCTGTACTGACTCCTGATATATTTATACATTGTTGTTAGATCACCCCTCAGTCGTTTTTTATCTAAAGTGAATAAGCCTAATTTTGATAATCTTTCTGGGTACTGTAGTCCACCCATTCCAGTTCTGACTTTAGTTGCCCTCCTCTGAACCCTCTCCAGCTCTGATATGTCTGCCTTGGTCACAGGAGCCCAGAACTGTACACAGTACTCCATGTGTGGTCTGACTAGTGATTTGTAAAGTGGCAGGACTATGTTCTCATCACAGGCATGTATGCCTCTTTTGATGCAACCCATTATCTAATTGGCCTTGGCAGCAGCTGTCTGACACTGGTTTCTACAGCTTAGTTTGCTGTTCACTAAAATTCCTAGGTCCTTTTCCATGTCAGTGTTACCCAGTGTTTTACCATTTAGTATGTACCGGTGACTTGCATTATTCCTTCCTATGTGCATAACCTTTATTTGTCAGTGTTAAACCTCATCTGCCACTTCTCTGCCCAAGCCTCCTCCAATCTATCCAGGTCCATCTGTAGCAGTGTACTGTCCTCTTCTGTGTTAATTACTTTACACAGTTTAGTGTCATCTGCAAAAATTTATATTTTACTGTGCAAGCCTTCTACAAGATCATTAATAAATATATTGAAGAGAATAGGGCCCAATACTGACCCCTGTGGTACCCCACTAGTGACAGTGACCCAATCTGAGTATGTGCCGTTAATAACGACCCTCTGTTTTTTTTATCACTGAGCCAGTTACTTACCCACATACAGACATTTTCTCCCAGGCCAAGCAGTGTCAAATGCTTTGGAGAAGTCCAGATATATGACATCCATTGATTCACCACAGTCAAGTCTTGCCTCCTCATAGAAACTGATTAAATTAGTTTGACATGACCGATCCCTCATGAAGCCATGCTGATATGGAGTTATTTGCTTACTTTCATTGAGGAACTCCAAGATAGAATCTCTTAGAAAACGCTGAAACAGTTTACCCATGATAGATGTTAAACTTACCGGCCTATAGTTCCCGGGCTCTGTTTTTGAACCCTTTTTGAATATTGGCACCACATTTGCTATGCGCCAATCCTTTGGAACACTCCCTGTCAGTATAGAGTCCTTAAATATCAGAAATAAGGGTCTGGCTATGACATTACTTAATTCTCTTACGAGGATACAGGGGTGTACGCCATCCGGTCCTGGCGATTTGTCTATTTTAATCTTTTTAAGACGTCTCTGTACTTCTTCCTGGGTCAGACAGGGCACTTTTAATGGGGAATTGACTTTATTCCTAATAAAGTCCTAATTGACTAATATTCTGCATTTTATCTGACAGTTTGTAACTATGTTACTTTATTTTCCTCAGTGAATACAGGTCAACTTGAGGTCTATTGGTTTGGAAAATATAATTTGTAATTAGATTGAAAATTGGCTTCATGATCATATCCAAAGAGTTGTGGTCAATGATTTCTAGTCTTGAATGGTCCTCGGTTATAAGTGGTGTTCCCCAAGGTTCTGTGCTGGGTCTGCTATTATTTAACTTATTCATTAATGACATAGAGGATGGGATTAATAGTGTCGTTTCTATTTTTGCTCAATATAATCCTTGACATCTCTCGTGACCCACACCCCCAAATATATAAATTTGTATAGCCATAAAATGGTAATATTCCCCAGGCTAGCCGAGACCTCTCGAGAAATCATAGGAAGCAGCACTGACTAAGACCAGTTAATGGACAACCCAGAGAAAGTTCTAAAATTATCTATAATTCTCATTATTGGGGACAAGTGCTCTGTTACCTTATTAACAAACAATAAAAGGTCATCAGCATATAAAGCCACTCGCTCCTCTCCCTGCCCATACTTGAACCCCTAAATCTCCTGAGATCCCCTAAAAATGGCTGCCAATGGTTCTATTGCCACTGCAAAAAGCAATGGAGACAATGGGCACCCCTGTCTAGTACCCCTCTCTAATTTAAAGCTATTCGACATTTCGTTATTGACTTTAATTCTAGCAGTGGGAGCAGCATACAAAAGTCAGACCCAGGCTATGAAAGATGACCCAAATCCCAGCCCATATGTATCTCCATTCTAGGCTATCAAACGCCTTGGCAGCGTCCAATGATAGCACCGCCATATCAGCTAGATAACCTGGGGCTGCCTAAAGATTTAAAAAGAGTCTCCTCAGATTGATAGCGGTGGACTTCGCCAGCATGAATGTGGATTGATCCAGGTGCACTACTGAAATGACAACTTGGGATAGCCGCGTCGCCAATACTTTCGCCAGTATCTTGATATCTAATGTGAGGACAGAGACTGGCCGGTATGACCCAGGCAGTTTATGATCCTTTTCCGGTTTAGGTAAAACCACAATTGTGGCTTCATACATGGATGGGGTTGACCTACCCACCTCATAAGTTATATATATTTATATATACCTCCAACAGGTTAGTTAACAAGTCTTCCCCAAATTGCTTGTACATTTCCATAGGCAACCCATCAAGACCGGGAGCTTTCTCATTTGGCATTGTGCTCACTGCCTGTTGTAGTTCTAAAGTAAGAGGAGCATCTAGCCTGTCCCTCTCCTCTGACGATAAAGCCGGCTGTCCCACCCCGTCCAGAAAACCCTCCAGACCCTGTTCAGTGTATGTAGCCTTGCTCTTATATATAGCTTCATAAAACCCCTTAAAAATCTCCAATATTTCATGCGTATCATCTATAGTCCTGCCCTCTGTATTTTGTAAGCACGGGACATATGTAGACCCCTGTTGAGCCTTAGCTATCATCACCAGCATATGCCCTGCCTTCTCTCCCTCCTCATAGTATTGCTGTTTTAGAAAAGACCGCTTCTAAGCAGCTTGTTCCAAGATGTGGGTATTGAGAGCCCCTGTGCAGCTTTCCAAGCTCCCAATGTGACCCCACAGGGATCCCCAACATATGCCGCTTTGTTGCTAGTCATTGGTTCCGCATTTCCTCTCCCACATCGCGCATGCGCGTCTTAATAATATTTATACTTTCGCTCAATATACAGTGCTTTGCGAAAGTATTCGGCCCCCTGGAACTTTTCAACCTCTTACCACATTTCAGGCTTCAAACAAAAAGATATAACATTTTAAATTTTTGGTAAAGAATCAACAACAAGTGGGTCACAATTGTGAAGTGGAACGAAATTTATTGGATCATTTAAACTTTTTTTGTAATAATAAAACTGAAAAGTGGGGCGTGCAAAATTATTCGGCCCATTTACTTTCAGTTCAGAAAACTCACTCCAGAAGTTCATTGAGGATCTCTGAATGATCCAATGTTGTCCTAAATGACTGATGAAGATAAATAGAATCCACCTGTGTGTAATCAAGTCTCCGTATAAATGCACCTGCTCTGTGATAGTCTCAGGGTTCTGTTTAAAGCACAGAGAGCATCATGAAGACCAAGGAACACACCAGGCAGGTATGTGATACTGTTGTGGAGAAGTTTAAAGCCGGATTTGGATACCAAAAGATTTCCCAAGCTTTAAACATACCAAGGAGCACTGTGCAAGCGATCATATTGAAATGGAAGGAGTATCAGACCACTGCAAATCTACCAAGACCCGGCCGTCCCTCTAAACTTTCATCTCAAACAAGGAGAAGACTGATCAGAGATGCAACCAAGAGGCCCATGATCACTCTGGATAAACTGCAGAGATCTATAGCTGAGGTGGAAGAGTCTGTCCATAGGACAACAATCAATCGAACACTTCACAAATCTGGCCTTTATGGAAGAGTGGCAAGAAGAAAGCAATTTCTCAAAGATATCCATAAAAAGTCTTGTTTACAGTTTGCCACAAGCCACCTGGGAGACACACCAAACATGTGGAAGAAGGTGCTCTGGTCAGATGAAACCAAAATCGAACTTATTGGAAACAATGCAAAATGATATGTTTGGCGTAAAAGCAACACAGCTCATCACCCTGAACACACCATCCCCACTGTCAAACGTGGTGGCAGCATCATGGTTTGGGCCTGCTTTGCATCAGCAGGGACAGGGAAGATGGGTAAAATTGATGGGAAGATGGATGGAGCCAAATACAGGACCATTCTGGCTGAAAACCTGTTGGAGTCTGCAAAAGACCTGAGACTAGGACGGAGATTTATCTTCCAACAAGACAATGATCCCAAACATAAAGCAAAATCTACAATGGAATGGTTCAAAAATAAACGTATCCAGGTCTTAGAATGGCCAAGTCAAACTGCTGTTCACAAACGTTCTCCATCCTACCTCAAAGAGCTCGAGCTGTTTTGCATGGAAGAATGGGCACGAATTTCAGTCTCTAGATGTGCAAAACTGATAGAGACATACCCCAAGTGACTTGCAGCTGTAATCGCAGCAAAAGGTGGCGCAACAAAGTATTAATGCAAGGGGGCCGAATAATTTTGCGCGCCCCACTTTTCAGTTTTATTATTACAAAAAAAGTTTAAATGATCCAATAAATTTTGTTCCACTTCACAATTGTGACCCACTTGTTGTTGATTCTTCACCAAAAATTTAAAATGTTATATCTTTTTGTTTGAAGCCTGAAATTTGGCAAAAGGTTGAAAAGTTCCAGGGGGCCGAATACTTTCGCAAGGCACTGTACCTCTCATAAATGCTTTCATTGAGTACTATACCCACAGAAGCGGTTCCCTCATTAAACTGATAGAAGTCCCTCAGTTGTTTTCTGACATCATTAAGATCTATTACTTTTAACCAGAATGGGTTCAGATGAAACACATTCTGGGGTTCCTACTGCCAGCACATCTCAGTTGTAAAATAACTTGCAAAGGGAATGATCTGACAATCGAGGGTAGGAATCTTGATTTAACCCCCATCATATTAATTGTGTTTGATATTTTTAATTGTATTAATAAAATAACATTAAGGCCATGGATTGTTTTTGGTGATGTATTTATAGAAAAAAAAACAACTTCAGACAGCACACCAACGTATTTTTTTGTTTTAACATACATGTCTTCATTTCATCCAGCCATATAAAGTGCAATAATCAAACAGCAATGTTTCATGCCTTTAGCTCAGACGGCCCTTTTTCAAGCATGGGCACTGATTAGGCAAAAATGGGATGCTGTCAGTCAAGATTTGAACCACATGCTGATAAATAATTGTACTTCAGTATACCATAGAAACATCCAACTAAAAGATCTAACACTGAAGCAGCAAACTTTGTCGAGCTATATAAAAAATGAAGCAGAGAGCAACATCGAATAATACCTAGAGGGACGGCCATACTGGACTTAGTACTTTAGCTTTTTTGAATACCAAACTTCAAAAAAGCTAAATTTTGCCAACTCAAAAATAAAAATACAGCCACAAAATGGGATATTTTTTAAATCATCCTAATATCTAATTGTGAGAGGTACATACCTTATGGGAATAAAAGGTTAAGAAACAAGAAAAAAAACAATGTGGATAAGTAGAACTGTAAAGAAAGCAATAAATGACAAAAAGAAAGCATTTAAATCACTAAAACAGGAGGGGAGCGAGGAAGAATTGAAAAACTATAAGGAAAAAAAATAGAATATGTAAAGGACAAATAAAAGCAGCCAAACTAGAGACTGAGAAATTAATTGTAAAACTAACCCTAAAATGTTCTTCAATTATATAAATGCTAAAAAGTATAAACCTGAAGGTGTCGGCCCCTTACAGAGTAATGATGGGCGAGTTGCAGAGAGCGATGAGGAGAAAGCAAAACTACTCAATATTTTTTTCTCCACTGTAGTCACTAAGGAAAATGCAGAATCTAAAAGTAAATTCCCCATTAAAAGTGCCCTGTCTGACCCAGGAAGAAGTACAGCGGCGTCTTAAAAAGATTAAAATAGACAAATCGCCAGGACCAGATGGCATACACCCCCGTATCCTAAGAGAATTAAGTAATGTCATAGCCAGACCCTTATTTCTGATATTTAAGGACTCTATACTGACAGGGAGTGTTCCACAGGATTGGCGCATAGCAAATGTGGTGCCAATATTCAAAAAGGGTCCAAAAACAGAGCCCGGGAACTATAGGCCGGTAAGTTTAACATCTCTCCTGGGTAAACTGTTTGAAGGTTTTCTAAGATGCTATCTTGGAGTACCTAAAAGAAAATAAGCAAATAACTCCATATGAGCATGGCTTCATGAGGGATCGGTCATGTCAAACTAATTTGAACAGTTTCTATGAGGAGGTAAGTTCTAGACTTGACTGCAGCGAATCAATGGATGTCGTATATATGGACTTCTCCAAAGCATTTGACACTGTACCACATAAAAGGTTAGTATACAAAATGAGAATGCTTGGCCTGGGAGAAAATGCCTGCATGTGGGTAAGTAACTGGCTCAGTGATAGAAAACAGAGGGTGGTTATTAATGGTACATACTCAGATTGGGTCACTGTCACTAGTGGGGTACCACAGGGGTCAGTATTGGGCCATATTCTCTTCAATATATTTATCAATGAAGGCTTGCACAGTAAAATATCAATTTTTGCAGATGACACTAAACTGTGTAAAGTAATTAACACAGAAGAGGACAGTACACTGCTACAGATAGATCTGGATAGACTGGAGGCTTGGGCAGAGAAGTGGCAGATGAGGTTTAACACTGGCAAATGTAAGGTTATGCATATGGGAAGGAATAATGCAAGTCACCAGTACATACTCAATGGTAAAACATTGGGTAACTCTGACATGGAAAAGGACCTAGGAATTTTAGTAAACAGCAAACTAAGCTGCAGAAACCAGTGTGAGACAGCTGCTGCCAAGGCCAATAAGATAATGGGTTGCATCAAAAGGGGTATACATGCCTGTGATGAGAACATAGTCCTGCCACTTTACAAATCACTAATCAGACCACACATGGAGTACTGTGCACAGTTCTGGGCTCCTGTGAACAAGGCAGACATAGCAGAGCTGGAGAGGGTTTAGAGGAGGGCAACTAAAGTAATAACTGGAATGGGTGGACTACAGTACCCAGAAAGATTATAAAAATTAGGGTTATTCACTTTAGAAAAAAGACAACTGAGGGGAGATCTAATAACCATGTATAAATGTATCAGGGGTCAGTACAGAGATCTCTTCCATTAACTATTTATTCCAAGGACTGTGACGAGGGGACATCCCCTGCGTCTGGAGGAAAGAAGGTTTCTACACAAACACAGAAGAGGATTCTTTACGGTAAGAGCAGTGAGACTATGGAGCTCTCTGCCTGAGGAGGTGGTGATGGTAAGTTCACTAAAAGAGTTCAAGAGGGGCCTGGATGTATTTCTGGAGTGTAATAATATTACAGGTTATAGTTACTAGAGAGGGGTCGTTGATCCAGGGAGTTATTCTGATTGCTTGATTGGAGTCGGGAAGGAATTTTTCCCCTAAAGTGGGGAGAATTGGCTTCTACCTCACAGGGGTTTTTTGCCTTCCTCTGGATCAACTTGTAGGATAACAGGCCGAACTGGATGGACAGATGTCTTTTTTCGGCCTTATAAACTATGTTACTATGTTACCTTTTGTGACAGAGTATATCAAGATAAGTACAAATTGGAGGTGCTGACGTGGTGGTGTTGTGATTAGCCACAACAACTATAAAAGCACAGATTAGGCCCCAGCAGGGGTTCAGATCAGCAGAAAGGGTCCCACAATCCACATCACTTGGACTAAATCAAACGGGTAAACAATTGTATCAAAGAAAAAAATTTTAAAAATCATTGGTAGCCTCACTAGATCCAGTATTTTTTAGAATGTTTGTTTTATTTTACATTTTCGTTTTGGGCAGTACTGTGCAATTGAAAATGAAATACAAAATATTATCTTTCTATAGCAGCCAATACAAATGATAAGACCTCTTCTAAACAATAGCTAGGTAATCCATTGTTTACTCATGCTGTGAGGGAAAGATGTAAAGGCCCTTTTAGACGGGCCGATGTGTCTCCCTGCCCGAGCGCCGATCAGCGATATCGGCGCTCGGGCAGGGAGCCTTTACACGGCCCGATGAATCGAGCGCCGGGCCGCACGAGTGATCGCTGTATCACTCGTGCGGCCGGGAAGCTCCATACTGTCAGGCGCACATCGCCTGTTTACACAGGCCGATGTGCGCCCGACAGATTGGATCTTTTGTAGAAACCAAAAGATCCAATCAGCCGACGAACGAGCGTTTTGCTCGTTCGTCGGCTGATTAGGGCCACTTTTACACGGGCCGATTATCGGCACTAGCGTTCCTAGGAACGATTTTTCGGCCGATAATCGGCCCGTGTAAAAGGACCTTTAGGCTTCTTTCACACCAGCGCCAGTATGTGAAGGGTGCCGCCGGATCCGTGCTACCGCATGAACACATGTGGGGCCGGAGCAGCGCATACACATACACACACATACACATAAACATACACAGACACTTACCAGTTCCAGCAGCTCCGGACCTGACCAGCGATGAGGAGGACGGCACGCACAAGGGTAAGTTTACCCACAGCGCCACCTGCTGGAGGGAGGGGAAATTGCAGGGAGACGGATCCGTCATGAACTCCATTGAAAGTCAATGGAGGACTGATCCGTCCCCATTGACTTGCATTGGGGGTCATGACCGATCCGTCTTGGAGCAGATGCCCAACCGGAGAGCAAACCGCAGCATGTTGCGGTTTGCTCTCCGGTCTGGAGACGGAACGGAATTTTTCTAGGAGCATTCCGTTGTCTTCAGTTCAGTTTTGTCCCCTTTGACAATGAATGGGGACAAAACTGAAGCGCTTTACTCCGGTATTGAGCCCCTATGACGGAGCTCAATACCGGAATATTAAAGTGTGAAAGTAGCCTTAACCACAAGTTAATCTTGATACAATAGTAGGTGTAGAACTGGAATAACAGTATGACAGCTTTATTGTTCTCTTGATAGTTTTAGATAAAGATGTCCACAGGAGAGCTGTGTTCATTTTAGTGTAATATGTGATGCTGTAGTTAAGTCACTTATCTCCCTTCCCTTTCTGCTTGGAGTGAGTAGTCTGAATGAGAAAGTTAATTAAGACGGTTTGCCGTGCTAGAAGTCCAAACAAGCAGGAAGTTAAATAGCCAGGACAGGAATGTGCAACTGTGCAATCTGGAGTCGGCGTGGATTAAACTACTGTTGATGTTTCTGAGTATCCAACAACCTGGACAGGGAAGAGGGTTAGGCATAGTTTTAGGGCATCAAGGCATGTTTATGTGGATGTATGGATGGATTTGGGTTAATTGGATTCAGTCTTTAACCCTTACACTCCCAGCACCGTACATGTACGGCGCTGAAAGCCAGGACACAAATCCCAGCGCCGTACTGCTACGGCGCTCTGATCAGGAGGGCGCAGGAGCTGCGCTCGCCCGATCAGCTGCAGGGGTCCGGCAGTGGCCAATAGCCGGACCCCTGCTGTATGCACAGGCATCGGTGAAAACACCCATGCCGGTGCATTAACCCTCGCACTGCCGCAGTCAGCACTGACCGCGGCATGTGCGATGTCTGTGGTGAGAGGGAGAGCCCATCGGGTCCCCGCGCTGCTGTGACGGGGACCCGATGGCAGGGAAGGCAGCCCGATGCCTTCCTTAGGCATCGGGCTGCCTTCTACGGAAGCCTGTGAGATCCAGCCCCCTGGATCTCACAGGCAGCAGGCTGTAAGTGTATTACACTGTGTAATACACTTACAGCCAATGCATTACAATACAGAAGTATTGTAAAGCATTGTGCAGGGGATTAGACCCCCAAAAGTTGAAGTCCCAGACTGGGACAAAAAATAAAGTGAAAAAAGAAGTTAAAAAAATAAAGTTTTACAAAAAAATAAAAGTTTCAAGTAGAAAAATTTTTTTTTCCCAAAATAAAGTTGAAAAAAATTGTAAAAAATAGGAAAAAAAAGAAAAGTAGGCATATTAGGTATCGCTGCATCCGTATCGACCGGCTCTATAAAAATATCACATGACCCACCCGCTAGATAAACGCCGTAAAAAATAAAAAATAAAAACAGTGTAAAAAAAGCCATTTTCTGATCACCTTGCCTCACAGAAAGTGTAATACCAAGCGATCAAAAAGATGTATTAATCCCAAAATGGTACCAATAAAACCGTCTTCTTGTCCCGCAAAAAATGAGACCCTACCTAAGACAATCACCCAAAAAATAAAAAAAAATATGGCTCTCAGAAAATGGCAACACAAAAAAAAGATTTCATTCTGTTCAAAAATGCATCTAATGTGTAAAACTTAACAAAAAAAAAATGTTTGACATATTGGGTATCACCGCGTCTGTAACAACCATCTCTATAAAAATATCCCATTATATTCCCCTTCAGGTGAATGCTGTAAAAAAACTTTTAAAAAAACTTTGACAAAACAGTCATTTATTGGTCACCTACCCTCACAAAAAGTGTAATAGCAGGCGATCAAAAAGGTGTATTTACCCCAAAATGGTACCAATCAAACCGTCATCTCGTCTCGCAAAAAATTACACCCTACCTAAGACAATCGGCCAAAAAATAAAAAAAAATATGGCTCCCAGAAAATGACAACACAAAAAAAAGATTTTATTCTGTTCAAAAATGCATCTAATGTGTAAAACTTAACAAAAATAAAAATGTTAGACATATTGAGTATCACCACATCCGTAACAACCTGCTCTATAAAAATATCACATGATTTGCCCCTTCGGGTGAATGCTGTGAAAAAAAATAAAAAATAAAAAAAATTAAAAAAAATGGCAAAACAGCTATTTTTACCCCAAAATGGTACCAATGAAAATGTCACCTCATCCCGCAAAAAATGAGCCTCCACATAAGACAATAACTCAAAAAAAAAAATAAATATCAATGGCTCCCGCAAACCAATCCATCAAAATCTGTGCTGCAAAATCCATATGTCGCTCCTTCTGTTCTGAGTCCTGCCATGTGCCCCCACAGCAGTTTATCACCACATATGGGGTTGCCGTATTCAGGAGAAAATGGGTAACAAATTATGGGGTGCTTTTCTCCTCTTACCCCTTGTGAAAATGAAAAATTTGGGGCTAAAGCAACATTTTATTGGAAGAAATGAAACTTTTCGTTTTCACAGCCAAGTGTTTCCAAATTCCGTAAAATGCTTAGGGGCTCAAAGTGCTCAGTGCACCCCTTAATATATTCTTTGAAGGGTGTAGTTTCCAAAATGAGGTCACTTTTTGAGGGTTTCCACTGTAGGGGTACATCAGGGTCTAAAAATGGTGCCTAAAAGCCATTCTATCAAAATCTGCCTCCAAAATCCGTATGGCGGTCCTTTCCTTCTGACCACTGCAACAAACCCATAGAGACGTTTACCACCACATATGGGGTATTTCTGTAAACTGCAGAATCAGAATAATCTATATTGAGGTTTAGTTTGCTGTTAACCCTTGCTGTGTTGCAAAAAAAAAAAATATTAATGTGAATAATCTACCAAAAAAGTGAAATTGTGAAATTTCACCTCCATTTTCCTTTAATTCTTGTGGAACATCTCAAGGGTTAACAAAGTTTGTAACATCAGTTTTTTATAATTTGAAGGGTGCAGTTTCTAAAATGGGGTCATTTATTAGTGGTTTCCATTGGGTAAGCCTCACAAAATCACTTTATAACTGAATTGGTGCTAAAAAAAATGGTTTGGGAAATTTTGTTGAAAATTTGAAAAATTGCTTCTAAACTTCTAAGCCCTCTAACTTCCTAAAAAAAATAAAATGACATTTACAAAATGATGCCAACATAAAGTAGACATATGGGAAATGTTAAGTAATAAATATTTTATGAGGTATCACTTTCTGTTTTAAAAGCAGAGAAATTGAAATTTTAAAAATTGAAAATTTTTCAAAAGTTTTGGTAAATTTGGAATTTTTTCATAAATAAAGGTGAAATATATTGACTCAAATTTATAACTGTCATGAAGTACAATGTGTCACGAGAAAACAATCTCAGAATGGCCTGGATAAATAAAAGCGTTCTAAAGTTATTACCACATAAAGTGACATGTCAGATTTGCAAAAATCGGCCTAGGATTTAAAGTGAAAAGTGGCTCGGTACTGAAAGGGTTAAAGGGTCTATCTGTTTTACTGTTGAAAATGAAGTAAACAAGTGTGACTGAAACCTGTATCTCTCTGCTTTGTTTTTATTTCAAGACTTTTAAAACAGGGAATTAGAATGCCATTTCTCAGAATATTACCCCTAACAAATGCATTTTGCTTACAGATCAAATGTGACCAGTATTGGCCAAGTAGAGGTGCAGATACATATGGAATGATTCAAGTGACACTACTAGATACAATTGAATTGGCGACTTTCTGCGTGAGAACCTTTTCCCTGCATAAGGTATGTTAAATGTCAAATGGACTTTTTACCCAGATGATTATAGAGAAGAAAGGGAGGCTTCCACAGAGTTGATTTCACAGTTTCGTTTGAAAATATACTAATCTGTCAGTTTAGATGATGGTGATCTCTGCAAAGAAATCATGCTTCAATGCCTTCTTTACATGTGCGATACGTCAGGATATGCAGGTGGGTCAGGGCAGTGTCTAGGGAATTTTACCAACAGGGCGAACATTAAAAAAGCCCCCCCCCAATCAAATAACACTGACCTAAACAATGTTGCATAGCATGCACAGCTCAGTAGCCACAACAATGAACAGGCACAGATGACCACTTTCATGCTCAGATCACCACCCTATGCTCAGATGACCACCTTCATGCTCAGATCACCGCCCCATGCTCAGATGACCACCCTCATGCTCAGATGACCACCCTATGCTCAGATGACCACCTTCATGCTCAGATCACCGCCCCAGGCTCAGATGACCACCCTCATGGTCAGATCACCGCCCTATGCTCAGATGACCACCTTCATGCTTAGATCACCGCCCCATGCTCAGATGACCACCCTCATGCTCAGATCATCGCCCTATGCTCAGATAACCACCTTCATGCTCAGATCACCGCCCCATGCTCAGATCACCACCCTATGCTCAGATCACCGCCCCATGCCCAGATCACCGCCCCATGCTCAGATCATCCCCTCATGCTCAGTTCACTCCCTCATGCTCAGATCGCCCCCTCATGCTCAGATCGCCCCCTCATGCTCAGATAACCCCCCTCATGCTCAGATCACAGCCCATGCTAAGATGACACCCTCATGCTCAGATGACCGCCCACGCTCAGACGACGGTCGGTCCATGTTCAGATGACACCACCACCCCATTGCTGAGATGATGTGGGGGGGGGGTCATTTGACATAGGGGAGATCTGATCATGGAGTGCCTGATTTTTAATGTGTGAGGTGAGCACTGAGGGGGGTTATGGGGGTTATTTTGAGGTGGTCTGATGAGGATTTGGGGGTCTTATCATACTACCCCCCACCCCATGATCAGTATTTTAACAAAACAAAAAAAAAATCCCTCCTCCAGGCATTTACCTTGCCCACAGAGGACCTTGGCGCTTTCTCCTCAGTCAGGTCATAGTTGAAAGCGCAGCTGGGAGGAGCCAGGAAGGAAAGCTGGCCTCCCCTGCGATCCCCTGCCACTGCCAGCCGGAGGTAAATTAAAGCAGACGCATTGCTTCCCTGCCAGCCGGCGGAGCCAGAGAGGTAATGTGATTAGCAGAGACGTAGCTAGAAGTTCAGCACAGGGGGGGCGAAACATACTTGAGTGGGCCCCCCACTTAGTGGCTTCCCAAACGCACGTTTCCAACTTCACAGGCACATACTACTAGTTGTGGTTATAATATTGTATTAGAAAGATGACTGTATAAACTGCTAGATCATCTATGCTGTTAAGTACAGTACAATAGACTTTCAACATACCCTAGTCTAAATACTCTACCACATAATACAGTAAAATATATGAGTAATAGGAGTAAAAAACAAGGGGACTCCTAAATTAAAGGAAGCCTGTCCCCAGTTTTTACATCACTAAATTAACAGTCCCCTGCCCCCATCAGACCTCAGATCAGCTTAATGTGCCCCCATCAGACCTCAGATCAGCGTATTGTGCCCCCATCAGACCTCAGATCAGCGTATTGTGCCCCCATCAGATCTCAGATCAGCGTATTGTGCCCCCATCAGACCCCAGATCATCAGAATGTGCCCCATCAGACCTCAGATCATCAGAATGTGCCCACATCAGACCTCAGATCATCAGAATGTGCCCCCATCAGACCCCCAGATCATCAGAATGTGCCCCATCAGACCTCAGATCATCAGAATGTGCCCACATCAGACCTCAGATCGTCAGAATGGGCCCCCATCAGATCTCAGATCATCAGAATGTGCCCCCATACAGATCTCAGATCAGCAGAATGTGCCCCCATCAGATCTCAGATCAGCAGAATGTGCCCCCATCAGATCTCAGATCAGCAGAATGTTGCCCCCATCAGACCTCATATCAGCAGAATGTGCCCCCATCAGACCTCATATCGGCAGAATGTGCCCCCCATCAGACCTCAAATTAGCAGAATGTGCCCCCATCAGACCTCAGATTGGATTAATGTGCCATCAGACCTCAGATCAGCGTATTGTGCCCCCATCAGACCTCAGATCAGCGTATTGTGCCCCCATCAGACCTCAGATCATCAGAATGTGCCCCATCAGACTTCAAATCATCAGAATGTGCCACCATCAGACCTCAGATCATCAGAATGTGCCCCCCATCAGACCTTCAGATCAGTGTATTGTGCCCCCCATCAGACCTCAGATCAGCGTATTGTGCCCCCATCAGACCTCAGATCAGCGTATTGTGCCCCCATCAGATCTCAGATCAGCGTATTGTTCCCCCATTCAGACCTCAGATCAGCGTATTGTGCCCCCATCAGACCTCAGATCAGCGTATTGTGCCCCCATCAGACCTCAGATCATCAGAATGTTGCCCCATCAGACCTCAGGTCAGTTTATTGTGCCCCCATCAGACCTCAGATCAGCGTATTGTGCCCCCATCAGACCTCAGATCAGCGGTATTGTGCCCCCATCAGACCTCAGATTAGCGTATAGTGCCCCAAACAGACCCCAGATCATCAGAATGTGCCCCCATCAGACCTCAGATCATCAGAATGTTCCCCATCAGACCTCAGATCATCAGAATGTGCCCCCATCAGACCTCAGATCATCAGAATGTGCCCCCATCAGACCTCAGATCATCAGAATGTGCCCCCATCAGACCTCAGATCAGCTTAATGTGCCCCCATCAGACCTCAGATCAGCAATGTGCCATCAGACCTCAGATCAGCATATTGTGCCGCCATGAGACCTCAGATTAGCTTAATGTGCCCCCAACAGACCTCAGATCAGCGTATTGTGCCGCTATCAGACCTCAGATCTGCGTATTGTGCCACCATCAGACCTCAGATCAGCCGATTGTGCCGCCATCAGACCTCAGATCAGCGTATTATGTGCCGCCATCAGACCTCAGATCAGCGTATTTGTGCCGCCATCAGACCTCAGATCAGCGTATTGTGCCACCATCAGACCTCAGATCAGCGTATTGTGCCGCCACAGATCTCAGATCAGCAGAATGTGCCCCCATCAGACCTCAGACAGCAGAATTGTCCCCATCAGACCTCAGATCAGCAGAATGTGCCCCCATCAGACCTCAGGTCAGCAGAATGCTGCCCCCATCAGACCTCAGATTAACAGAATGTCCCCCATCAGACCTCAGATCAGCGTATTGTGCCCCCATAAGATCTCAGATCAGCG
>ONZH01014845.1:0-16930 GCA_900303285.1 Rhinella marina | reverse complement strand
CCTCCTCCTCCCTCTTGCAACTGCCACCGTGAAGCAGACAAAAGTGTGGTCTGACTGTGTAGCTCCGTTGCGTCTCCTCCTACCCCCGTCTCCTCTGCGTGCAATGCGTTCTCCCTTATTGCGATGAGCGATTCTTTAAGGACGCCTAGGAGCGGAATGGTTACGCTCACTATAGCGTCCTCGCTGCTGACCTTCTTGGTGGACTCCTCAAGATACGCAGTACATCGCATATGTCTGCCATCCATGGCCACTCGTGGTTGGCAAACTGAGGGAGCTGAGTTGGAGGCACGCGTGGATTCATAATCTGGTACTCCATCAATGCTCTCTGCTGCTCACACACCCTGGCCAACATGGAATAGGTGGAATTCCAGCGAGTCGGCAGGTCGCACAACAGCTGATGTTCAGGCAAATGGAGGCGTTGCTGGAGTTTTTTTAAGCTGGCAGCAGCTACAGTTGACTTCCGAAAGTGAGCGCACAAGCGCCGCACTTTCACCAGTAGCTCTGCCAGGTTGGGGTAAGTCTTTAGAAATTTTTTGGACTACCAGATTAAAAACGTGGGCCAGGCATGGTACGTGATTGAGTTCGGCAAGCTCCAGAGCCGCCACCAGGTTACAGCCGTTATCGCACACGACCATGTCTGGTCCTAGCTGCAGCGGCGACAGCCACATCTCCGTCTGCTGCAATATGGCGTCCCTCACCTCTGGGGCGCTGTGCTTCCTGTCGCCCAAGCTGATGAGCTTAAGCACCACCTGCTGACGTCTCCCCACGCCAGTGCTGCAACGCTTCCAGCTAGCAGCTGAGGGCGATGTTAAGGCAGAGGAGGAGGAGGAGGGGGGGGGGAAGGGGGTTTATCAGAACCCGTGCTGGCAATCTTGGGCGGGGGTGGTAGGTAGGCCGTCTCTGTTTGCAACCCTGTCCCCACTTCCACAACATTCACCCAGTGCACCATCAAACAGATGTATCGTCCCTGGCCGCAAGCGCTTGTCTACGAGTCGGTGGTCAAGTGGACCTTTGCGCTGACTGCGTACCTCAGGGCCCGCCTGATGTTACGCGACACGTGCTGGTGCAGGGCGGGGACGGCACTCCGGGAAAAGTAGTGGCGGCTGGGGACGGAATAGCGAGGTGCAGCAGCCACCATCAGGTCGCGGAAGGCCTGCGTCTCCACAAGCCTAAACGGCAACATCTCCAGGGCCAGCAGTTTGGAGATGTGGCAGTTTAAGGCTTGGGGGTGACTCAAGGTGTACTTCCACCTGCGAGATGGATAGTTGATGGCCGAATGACCGGGCCTTATTTTAGGCACTCATTCACTTATTTATTTATTTTTTATGTCACTGTGTGTTCACTGTTCACGTTGTGTGTCACAGGATTTTGAGGGTTACGGCGCCCTTATGGGTACCCCCCTTGAGGTCTAGGGGGAGTGTGTGTGGCCATCCCGGTTCCGCACTCCCCTGCAAACCCCATGGTCTCCCCTTTCGGGGGGAGACCAGCCTGTTGTTGAGCTCCGTGCCGACTCACCCGGGGTGGCGCCTGGTGGAGAAAGCCGGAGCACAGACGGGGCGTACCCTCGGCTTCGGCTGAGGGTTGCCCATTTGGGTGTACACCCGGCTTCGGCTGGGAGTCACCATTTTGTCCGAGTCCCTTGCAGGTGCCTTCTGGCCCGGAGGGATGAGGAAGGTTCTGGGGGGCCCTTCTTCTTTGGAAGAGGGCCTGCGATGGACCATAGCCTTGGGCACGTTTTTGTGTGGCACGCTGCACGATTTTGTTGCACTTGGTTTTTGTAAGCACGCTCCTCGGGCTTAAAAAAAAAATGGATAGTTGATGGGACGAGGAGTGTGAAGGTGCAGGCGAAGATGTGGGGGAAGGGGAGGCTGAAGGAGAAGGCCCCAAAGTAGCCGAGGCAGATGTGGAGGTGTCCTGGCTGGAGGTCTGGACTGCAGTGGCAGCAAGACCGGACGCAGGTTGTATTGTGTTTGCTCTCTCCCACTCAGCCCAGTGCTTGACTTCCAAGTGACGCCGCATGCCTGAGGTGGTCATATTGCTCTTCTCAGAGCCCCTACTCAGTTTTGAGTGGCAGAGTGTGCAAACCGCGCTCAGTTTGTCATCCGCACAAACATTAAAAAATCTCCACACCACAGAAGTACGAGGCCTCGATGGGGGAGCTTCGCGCGACTGCCTGCTGCCGGGAACAGCTTCGGCCCTGCTGGCTGTGGCCTCACTTCTCTGTCTGGACTGTCCTCTGCCTGTGGACATCCCTCTGCCTCTTGCTGCCTTTTTCGGTGCTGCGCAGACCACCACCTCTCCACTGCTTTCCCCGCTGGACATCACCCCTGGCCAAGTGGGGTCGGTCATTTCGTCATCCACCACCTCCTCTTCCACTTCCTCACTCTGCTCCTCCTCCTGCCCACTGGACATTCCAACAGCCTCCCTTGATGGCAACTGCGTCTCATCATCATCATCGCTCATGATAACAGATGCTGGTTCAGGGTCCACATCAGCAGGAGATGGCGAATACTCAAGTGTTTGGGCATCACTAAAAAAAAATTCCTCTGCTAGCTCCTGGGATTCTTCCGGCACATCTGAAAAAGGACCCGAAAAGAGCTCCTGGGAGGGGTCAATGGTGGGATGACTCTGTTGGCCAGGTGTGGAGGAAGGAGGGTCAGAGTGAGACTGTGTGGATGACTGGCTGGTGGACAACTGTGTGGAAGCGCTATCGGCTATCCATTGCACCACCTGTTCAACCTGCTCAGGCCTCAACAGCGGTGTAACCCGCCCCCTGCTTAACTGTCCCATAAAGGCAGGGATTCTGGATGAGTGGGATCCTGGCTGACCCTCACCAGCACGCATTGTATCCCCACTGGCTTCAACAAGGCCCCCAACAGCATTTCCGCGCCCCCGTCCTCGTCCACGTCCGATTCCGCTAGCCCCCCTCCGCATTTTATTTTTTTTTGGTTACAATATTTTGCCTTCACAGCCGTGTACTAACAGTTCAGACGGTGTGTATGAACACCACGTATATAAAATTATTTTGCAAGAGAACGCACAGTACAGGTGCCAATGAAAAGGCCTATTTTTTTATATTTCTAGGTACACAGCCGTGTACTAACAGTTCAGACGGTGTGTATTAACACCACGTATATAAAATTATTTTGCAAGAGAACACACAGTACAGGTGCCAATGAAAAGGCCTATTTTTTTTTATATTTCTAGGTACACAGCCGTGTACTAACAGTTTAGACGGTGTGTATTAACACCACGTATATAAAATTATTTTGCAAGAGAACGCACAGTACAGGTGCCAAAGAAAAGGCCTATTTTTTTTATATTTCTAGGTACACAGCCGTGTACTAACAGTTCAGACGGTGTGTATTAACACCACGTATATAAAATTATTTTGCAAGAGAATGCACAGTACAGGTGCCAATGAAAAGGCCTATTTTTTTTATATTTCTAGGTACACAGCCGTGTACTAACAGTTCAGACGGTGTGTATTAACACCAAGTATATAAAATTATTTTGCAAGAGAACGCACAGTACAGGTGCCAAAGAAAAGGCCTATTTTTTTTATATTTCTAGGTACACAGCCGTGTACTAACAGTTCAGACGGTGTGTATTAACACCACATATATAAAATTATTTTGCAAGAGAACGCACAGTACAGGTGCCAAATAAAAGACCTATTTTTTTTATATTTCTAGGTACACAGCCGTGTACTAACAGGTCAGACGGTGGGTATTTACACCTGGTATACAAAAAGGGTATTGCAGGCACACAGAACCCAGAATAAACTGTATTTAAAAAAAAAAAAAAAGTACCCAGCCGTACCCAGCCGTACCCAGCCGTACCCAGCCGTACCCAGCCGTACCCAGCCGTACCCAGCCGTACCCAGCCGTACCCAGCCGTACCCAGCCGTACCCAGCCGTACCCAGCCGTACCCAGCCGTACCCAGCCCCACCTGCCCCATTCTCACAATTTCCCAGGGCCCCCACCTATCCCTCTTTGGGTGGGTATTATTTAGATTAGGGAGACTAGTTGAGATATAGGTCATGACGCTGTCTCTCAGACCAGTTGATGTACATCGTGTCATAAACAAAGCAACTTGTGACTTCTGGGTAAGATTATAATTATACAATAATACAAATCAATAGGTCCAAAATCTGCTCTTTTTTTTTTTTTTTTTTTTATTGAAAATAGCTTTATTGGCAATCAAATCGTCAATACAAATCATACATTATACTGCGACGCAGCGCAGGCTGAACCACAGTACAACAAAATACTATACACAGAAAGAAAATCAGTTACATATAGGTGTAGTGCACAGCGCAGGCACAGATCCTGTACTGAACACCACTCCCAGCACCACACTAACAAAATATATATATCACACGTCAATCAACAAGCATCAGACAAGTGATAATGGGTGAGGGGGGAGGGGGAGAAGGGGGAGGGGACGGGAAATCACATGCCCGAAGCTTTATTGAAAGACAGACACACCGAGGGGAGAGGGGGAGAGGGGTTTTAATCCTCTTCTTCGACGTCCGGACCGTCCATGATGGAATAGTCTCTGAACAGGCTGAGGACCAACCTGCGGCAGTCCTGGACGGACATCCTCTCCCAGTTCATCACTAGGCATTTCCTAGCAAGCCACACAGCGTCCTTAAAACAGTTCATAAGGCGCCAGGCTTCCTGGATAGCCTCAACGCTATGGGTCCCATGGAATAGTCCATAAAGCACCGACGTGTGCTTCAGGCTGCTCCAGGGAATAATGTCTGTGAGTTCATTTTCCAGGGCGTCCAACAGGGCCTGCGCAAACGGGCACTGCCAAAAGAGGTGCAAAGGTGTTTCTTCCTGAAAAGGGCACCTGGGGCAGTACCGGGTGTTGCATAGTCCACGGGCATGCATGAAAGTTCTCAAGGACAGTCCTCCCTGAATGGCCATCCATGCCAGGTCTTTGTGCCCGTTGGTTAACCTGCTAGAAGCCACGTTCTTCCAAACCGTCTCAGCGGTGGCAGCAGGGAGCCCTGGAATAGACTCCATTAAGTCCTTTGCTCGGATCAGCTTGTGGATAGTCTTTGGTTTCCACAAGTCGGGCTTCAGTCCCTCCAGCTGGTGTTCCCCTACAAACTTGAGAAGGTCCTGGTAGTACCAGGGGATATCCCAGTTGTAGGGGTAGGAGCTGTCCCACTTGTCCCAACCCAGCCGCCTCCAAAGAGGCAGGAGAAAGAACCGGGACATGGACCGGCCCGCCGAGCCATCGTCCTTCGTTGTCAGAGTCCTTCGGACGCTGTCGCACACAAAGGCCGCCCTCAGCAGAGTGGGGATGTCCGGAACTCCTTTCCCACCCTTGCGGGGCTCCTTGTACATGACGGTCCGTTTTACTCTGTCCATTTTGGAGCCCCAGATGAAGCGGAAGACAGACCTGGTGATCGCCTGCCTCACTGTGATGTGAGGAGGCCAGGCCTGCGCCGTGTACTGAAGAACCGGTAGGATCTCGTTCCGCAGCACAAGGGTCTTCCCTTCGATGGTAAGTTGCCTGAGGCTCCACAGTCCGATTTTCTGGTTGACCTTTGCCAATCGATCTTGCCAGGACTTCAGGGCTGCTCCTTCCTTCCCAAACCAGACTCCCAGGATCTTGATGAAGTCCGGCTGAATAGAAAAGGGGAAGGGAGCAGAGGAAGTCGGGGCCTCCTCTGTGAAAAGCATGGCTTCCGACTTCCCGCAGTTGACCTTTGCTCCCGAAGCTCTGCCGAATTCCTCGCAGGTCTGGGCGAGCGCTGTCACCGAACGCCTGTCGGCGCAGAAGACGGTCACGTCGTCCATGTACAGCGAGCACTTGATCATTCGTCGGTCTGGTCCTGGTACGGTGATCCCTCTGACCTCTGGATTTTGCCGGATAGACTCTGCGAACAGCTCTATAACACAAACAAAAAGAAGAGGTGAAAGAGGGCAGCCTTGTCTGACCCCAGAGAGAACCGGGAAGGGGTCAGTCTTCCAGCCGTTCACCAGCACCGTGCTGAAAATGTCAAGGTACATAAGGTTAACATAGGAGCAGAATATTCCCCCAGTCCGAACCTTCGCAGGACCTTGCCCATAAAGACGTGTGAAACACGGTCAAAAGCCTTTTCCTGGTCAAGGCTGACCAGGGCCGCGGACATACGGCGGGCTTTGACGTATTGCACCGGTGTCTCTAATGAGGGCCAGGCTGTCTGCGATCCTGCGGCCAGGAATGCCGCAGGTTTGGTCCGGGTGGATGATCCGTCGATGACAGCCTTCAGCCGGTTGCTAGTACCTTGGCGAGGATCTTGTAGTCCACGTTCAGAAGAGAGATGGGACGCCAGTTTTTAAGATCCCATCTCTCCCCCTTCCGCTTATACAAGATCGTGATCATTCCCTCCCTCAACGACAGAGGCATTCTGCCCTCCACCACCATCTCCCTGTACAGCTCCAACAGGTCCGGGCCGATGAGGTCCCACAGCGCTACGTAGAGCTCTGCTGGGAGACCGTCACTGCCCGGGGTCCTGCCAGGCCTGAAGGATGTGGCGGCAGAGTGCAGCTCCTCCACCGTCAAGGGAGCGTCCCGCCTGAGCTTAGAGTTTGGTGGGTATTATTTAGATTAGGGAGACTAGTTGAGATATAGGTCATGACACACTCTCTCAGACCAGTTGATATATATCATGACATAAACAAAGCAACTTGTGACTTCTGGGTTAGAATTATGCAAATTATTAGGTCCAAAATCTGGTCTTACAGGCTGTAGAAATGCTCATTTGAATATCATTCCCACAATTTCCCAGGATACCCACCTAGCCCACGTGAGCTTAGAGTTCCGTGGGCCTCTTTGGGTGGGTATTATTTAGATTATGGAGACAAGTTGAGCTATAGGTCATGACGCTCTCTCTCAGACCAGTTGATATACATCATGACATAAACAAAGCAACTTGTGACTTATGGGTAAGAATTATGCAAATTATTAGATCCAAAATCTGCTCTTATAGGCTTTAGAAAAGCTCATTTGAATATTATTCCCACAATTTCCGAGGAACATCACCTATCCCACCTGAGCTTAGAATTTGGTGAGCCTCTTTAGGTGGGTATTATTTAGATTAGGGAGACTAGTTGAAATATATGTCATGATGCTGTCTCTCAGACCAGTTGATATACGCCCCCACTGCCCCACCTGAGCTTAGAGTCGTGCTCTAGGGACCATAGTTGGATATACATCATGACATAAACAAATCAACTTCTGACTTCTGGGTAAAAATTATGCAAATTATTAGGTCCATTTGCCATGTGCTTATATGGTGTTTTATTTTGCCTTTTCTCACCTAATTTTATAGCTCTGATAATTTTCTGAATCGGTGCATAAACAATTTAATAATTTTCTCACTTATGGAACTTAGCTATTATTTTCTGTAGGTCATTTACATAACAGTATAGACTGGTGCCTTTTAGGGCTCGTTCACATCACCGTTAGGGCTTCCGTTCTCCTGCTCCATTATAGGAGCAGGAGAACGGAAAGGACGGATTCGGGGCATAACTGAGCCCAATGGAGCCTAAGGGACCCCATAGACTATAATGGGGTCCGTTAGGTTTCCGCTCAAAAGATGATTTTTGAAGCGGAGACAAAAGTCCTGCGTGCACAACTTTTGTCTCCGCTTCAAAAATCATCTTTTGAGCGGAAACCTAACGAACCCCCATTATAGTCTATGGGGTCCCTTAGGCTCCGTTGGGCTCAGTTATGCCCCGAATCCGTCCTTTCCGTTCTCCTGCTCCTATAACGGAGCAGGAGAACGGAAGCCCTAACGGTGATGTGAACGAGCCCTTACAGGGTGCCTGGAATCAGGGGTGTAACTATAGCCATAGAAGCTATAGCACTCGCTATGGGGACCAGAGGTTGGGGGGCCCAGTCAGGGTCAAGAATGTTGTTCCTTTTGAGAGGATATCATGGCCTTTTGCTATAATGTGGCTTTATTATGCTATTTTACATACCTTTAATTATTGCTACTTATGCTGCAGTTTTCATTTTCTAGGTGGTAGGGGCCCCATCTTAGTTGACTGGAATCCCACTGAGTAAACTTTTTGTTTTGTAGTATATCAACATTACAGCAGGAGAAATTTAGATTAGAGATTAAAGGGGGTGTCCTATCAATAATATTCTACAGTTTTCAAACCAGCACCTGGATCTGAATACTTTTGTAATTGCATAGTAGCATAGCTACTGAGTTATTCAATAAAAAAAAAAAATCCATCTACATAGCGCCACCTGCTGCTCTTTTTCTAATTTCTTTGTCCTGGAAGCATATGCTCAGTTTTATCCTTCAACTGCTACTACCTACATCAGACAGGACATGCCCTCTGAGAAAGGACACACCCCCTGAGCTGCCAGCTTGAAATAAATCTAGCAGAACAATTGGAGCAATGAATGAGGAGATCTATATGAGGTACAGGGTTAGTTCTAGCTTTGTTAGAACGAGGTTCTCATTTACTAGATTATGCATAATTTTTATTTTTTACATTGTTCATGGGATAAACTCTGTAAAGGCATTCTAGAAATAAATTACATAAGTTCGGAGCAGATAAACTTGACTACAGATTTTGTCCATCTGTGAGATTATATGCAGCTCGTGAAACAACAGAGATCTTGCAAAGAACCCAGTTTTGAACTTATTGATGACCTCTTCCGGTTTTGTCTGGAATATTGTTGGCAGGTAGACACTAAGGACACTTTCTGCAATTTCAGACAGAACTGTGAAGAAGGATCCTTTTGCAGCCATTTTCCTTACATTTGGGCAAAGAATTATAAGAACAGAGATATGGCTAATCCTTTCATAAATATATATAGAGTTCTCAGGTTGTTTTTTTAGTATGTTTTTATTTGAATTGCTATATGAAACTTTTTTTATCAAGGAAGAGGAGTATCAAGGAATTTGCTTGCATTGTTTTTGTGAATTTTATATATTTAGCATTTGTCTGAGGCATGGCTGGCCTTAGCTATGTGCGACCTGTGCGGTCGCACAGGGCGCCGGTCGCCAGACTATTGAGGGGGCGCCGTCAGGAATAGGATCAGCTGCTGCCATGATGCGTCCCTGCGCCATGGTGTCCAGCGCTGCTATCTGCTGTATCAGCGCAGGGCTCCGGCCTCCAGACTATTGAGGGGGCGCCGTCAGGAATAGGATCAGCTGCTGCCATACTGCGCCCCTTCGCCGTGGTGTCCAGCGCTGCTATCTTCTGTATGCGCATGAGCACGCGCATACAGCTCTTCCTGTAGCAGCGTGACCTCCGGCAAAGGTGCCGATGACGTCATTCATCGGCGACTATGAGCGGAGATGTCAGCCTGGAGGCTCTGCGCGGGAGTGTAGGTAAGCATTTGTAGTATTTGTTTTGTTTCCTTTCTTTCTTTTTTTAACCCCTTCGCGCCCGGAGCTTTTTTCGGTTCTGCATTTTCGTTTTGCGCTCCCTGCCTTCAAACAGCCATAACTCTTTTATTTTTCTGTTCACATAGCTGTATGAGGGCTTGTTTTTTGCGGGACAAGTTGTACTTTCCAACGCCACCATTTAATATTGCATACGGTGTAGTGGGAAGCGGGAAAAAAATTCCAAACCGGGTGAAATTGCAAAGAAAACGCTATTCCGCTACAGTTCTACGGGTTTCTTATTTACAGCGTTCGATGTGCATTAAAACTGATCCGTTACTTTCATTCTACTGGTCAGTACGAATCCGGCAATACCTAATATGTATAGTTTTTCCTGCGTTTTCATAGTGATAAAATAATTAGAAAGTTGCCCTTTTTTTTTTTTTTTTTTTCCTTGTCAAATCTTGACCCCTATAACTTTTTGGTATTTATGTGTACAGAGCTGTATGGGGGCTCATTTTTTGAGGGACGATCTGAAGTTTTTATTGATACCATTCTGGGGTGTGTATGACTTTTTGATCACTTTTTATTTAATTTTTTTAGAAAAAAAAAGCGACAAAAAACGGCAAATCGCCATTTGGACGCTTTTTTCCGCCACACAATTCGCCGTATTGGAATTTTTTTTTTTATATTTTAAAAGTACGGGCGTTTTCGGTCACGGTGATACCCATGATGTCTATATTTATTGTTATTTAGGTATTTATTTTTTACTTATACGGAAAGGGGGGTGATTTGAACTTTTACATCTTTTTTATTTTTTATATATTTTTTTAACTTTTTTTTAAATTTTTTTTTACTATTAGAAAGCTCAAATATGGGCTTATATATTGTGGCTTTTTTTTTTTTTCTTTCTGAGCAATTCTGGGTTTTATAGACTCAGAAAGCCATGAATTGCTCATTTCTTATCCTGGCCTGCCATCTAGTGGCCAGAATAAGAATTGCAGTTTGAAAACTGTAATCCTCACCAGCGAGGATTACAGTTTTCATATGGTGTACAGACACCCCGATTGGCCACACGGGGTGTCTGTACACCACCCGGAAGCGAACGCTTCCGGGTTTAGACGCAACTAGATGCCGTGATCACGTGTGATCACGGCATCTAGTCACCCCGGAAGACGCCGCCGACACAGTAGGTAGCGGCAAGTCTCTGCTGTTAGAAACAGCAGAGACTTGCCGGCCATGACGCCCGCTGCACCCGCGAGCGGGCGCCATGTGCCCGCATCGCCCCAGCGCCGTACATGTACGGCGGCTGGTCGCGAAGGGGTTAATTCTGGCACTAATGGGAATGAATGGGGGGCGGGGGATGGGGAGTCTGTTACTGGCACTAATGGGAATGAATGGAGGGGGGGATGTTACTGGCCTAATGGGAATGAATGGTGGAGGGGATGTAACTGGCACTAATGGAAATGAATGAGGGGGGGGATGTTACTGGCCTAATGGGGATGAATGGGGGGAGGGATGTTACTGGCCTAATGGGAATGAATGGAGGGGGGGATGTTACTGGCCTAATGGAAATTAAATGGAGGGGGGGATGTTACTGGCCTAATGGGAATGAATAGAGGGGGGCAGGGGCGTTGCTAGGGTCTCAAAAGATCCGGGGCCCAAGCCCAGTGAATATGGCCTAGTCCTCTAAGTCGACCCTCCCCCCGCACACTGCCATGTACTGTTTTTTTTTATAAGATAAAACCAGACATTCCTTATTAGAGATGAGCAAACGTGCTCGTAACGAGCACTGTACCGCTCGGCTCCCCTGCGCTCGTATGGGCACAGGCAGCCGCTTCTGTTGGGTGAGGAGGACGGAAGCGGGCTGCCTGCGCCTATGCAAGCGCAGGGGAGCCAAGCGGTACAGTGCTCGTTACAAGCACGTTCGCTCATCTCTATTCCTTATCAATTCATAGATGCCCCAATCTATGCTGATTGCGGCATGTAAGGCAAATACAGTAATGGTTGTGGCGGATGATCTAGAGGACTGACAGAGTCCAGCTCTCTGCTGCTTCTGTTAGACCCCTTTCTTCATCTTCACTAGGGTCAATCTTAATAAGTGCTGTATAGTATATAGAGGCATTGATGCCACCATACACTGTACAAAATAAAATATATTTAATACATCCTGTATTACATGCAGGAACATACTACACATCACGCACACACTATTACATATTACATATCACACACACTATTACATACTACACATCACACACCATTACATTTTACACATCACACACCATTACATATTACACATCACACACCATTACATACTACACATCACACACCATTACATACTACACATCACACACCATTACATATTACATATCACACACACTATTACATATTACACATCACACACATACTACACACTTACTTTTAAGCAGGATTCCTGGGGCTCCATCATGAATTGCAAGGGCAGTTCTGCAGCTAGAGGAGGAGCACAAGGCAGGACTGAGCACCATAACTTGTCTAGGTGTAAGCACTGCATAGCCTGACAACCCTCCCCCTCCCTCCCTCCCTCTCCGACCTAGGCCCTGACTACACAGCTGCACCATTTTACACCAGCCCTGGGAACGTCTGGCTGCATAAGCTGGTGGATAAGAGGGTAAGGGTTAACAGGCACCACAGCCAGCCAAGGAATAAGAGAGGGGAGGGGGTAGGGGGCTCTAACTAGCAATTCTTACTTACAGCAGTTTCGGCTCCTCTGGCTGGGAGCAGGCTGGGAGGAGGAGCCTTCTTCTAGACTGCTGTGTGTGCTCCGTCTGTGCCCTGATCTGGCTTGCAGTCTGTAGTCCACTAGATGGCGCCAGCACCCAGGCAGTGTAATGGAGTAAGTGAATAGTGCAGTGCAGTAGCAAACAGTCTCCCGATGTTCGGGGCAGTGTTAGTTTGATTCGGGGCCCCAGCCCCGGATAAAAAGCCCTAGCGACGCCCCTGGAGGGGGGTGTTACTGGCACTAATGGGAATGACATACTTGCCTACCAGTGTGTGTGTGTGTGGCGGGGTATTATTGAAGTTTTGGGGGCTATAGCTGAGGAGATTGTGTAGAGGTGATCAGGATCCTGGAAAATGCAGATTCTAAGATGTTTGTCTGACAGATGCTGAAGAGGCGACTCATGGCCGGGAGAAGTTGACATGGAGGTCTGAACTGAATAGAAAACAAATGGAAAGACTGAATAGAGAAGACGTCTTCTGGAGTCACTGGATGTAACGGTAATCAATTACACTGTACCGCCTGTAGAGCTGATATCTATCTCTATACAGTATGTTCACAGTATGGGGGTGGTATGGGTCTGTGTTTATTGTGTTCTCTATAATGACAGTATTGGTGGTATTATTCAGTCATTGTGTTAGTAATATTTACTAAGGCTGTATTATTTGTCCCTTGTATACTATATTAATTGGTAATATTGGGTAATATATACTGTTTACATTCAGTGACAGTAGTGGAGTAGTAATGGTAGTCATGGTGTTGTTCTAATATACAGGCCTGATATTTAAGTCTTTGTTTTGTTTGTGTCTCAAAAACTTTTTTGTTACTCGCATAAATCTGAAACTTTATCTTACTATGATAAACTATCATTTTTGAACCCATAGGCCTTGTTTCTTGTCTGTGAGGTGGTTTTGAGATTACTTTTCGTAGTGAGATGCTATTACTATCCCTGTTCTAATTTCTTTCTTTCACTCTCTGTTATTTGTTTGTGGAAGCAGAGAAAATACTCCTTCTTTTCATCCCGCTGCGATCACTAACGTGCATTGTCCTGAAGTCTTGAACTTTGCAGGGTCTCATATGTGTCTTACTTTCTTCCCCTTTAAGTAGCATTAATGGCTATCAGTATACAATTTTTCAAAATGGATTATGTGATAAAGAATACATTCTACTGTATTCGTACTGAATCATCAAGGACATGGACACACTGAATTTATGATACGGGACCGCCAGAAATATTTTCAGTACTTGTCACATCAGATGGACAAGGAATCGCTCAGGAATTATCACACCGTTTGGCTATGGACACCCAGTATTTTTAGGATGACCAGGGACATTCCCAGTACTTTTCCTATTGAATCACTGATGACATGGAAGCTCATAGTAATTATCACAGTGGATGGCCAGGAGGAACCTGGACACTTTCTGTACTTACATCACATTGGATCTCAAGGGACAGGGAAACGGTCAGTACTTAAAACATTGGGTCACCAGGGACACTCTCAATACTCAATACTTATCATATTGGATCAAGAATTAGAGGGAAATTCTCAGTATTCAGTACTCAGTATTTTGTTAAATGTTTTTACCCGGAAATGTGGAAACACTTAGGGGGAGATGTACGAAGAACCAGTGTTTTTCATGCCATTCTTAAGTGAAATCCGCTGCCCGTCCAGCTAGGCAGATTTACTAAGAGGCATAAGCCTCCTCATATACCTGCCTGTGCAGAATTTCCCCTCTTTAAAGTGGCTTTAGGTCTATTCCAACACGGAGGTGGTAAAGGTTTGCCCTACAATATAGGCTACAGAAGTTGCATAGACTGTAGTAAATCTGGCTTGAGCTGAGGCCACACTAATTAGTACACCAGAAGTGGAATGGCCGGTGCAGAAACAGCAAAAATGAGCAAGTTCTTGAGCAAACTAGCGACTGCTCAGAAATTAGCTTATTTTTGTAAGCCAGAAAACATGCATACAGGGATGATAAATCCCTCCCTCAGCGTTTATCACACTGGAATGCTGGGAACATGGATGCATGCGGTATCTCTTATATTGGATGAGTTGGGACAACCCCTCTAACGTTACAGTGTGTATTTTTCATATATGCATTATGCAATAGATTGTTTATGGCAGTCCTGTATGTGAAAACTGTCTTCTGTCATCCTAGATGACGTTGGAATAAAATGCTTATTATTATAGAAAATGAACAAGTGATAATTATTTTCCATTTTACTTATGCATTTCATTCAGGTTAGGTTGTTATTACAAGGTTTCTGTTTATGGAAGTGTATATTAGAAAATCATAAAAATTACCAATATGGACAGCAGTTTCAATATTTTACCTAGGATGGCCTGCAGAAACTGAGCTAAACATATGAACAAAAGTCACAAAAACTTACATTATAAAACTGCGAAGGGAGGGGGCGCCTAAGGGCAATTTTGAACAGGGCACCCTGCCACCTAAGTCCGGCCCTGGTCTGAGGTTATGCAGTGGTGGCATGGCAAATCCTTACTTCTATTAACAAAATATTGTTTCCTTTGCTAGGACTATACAATTAATAAACTAATGTGTCACATCTCATTACAACCTATTATTGCATAAAGACTCAGCATTTTATTGCATTAGTGCAATGCTACCATGGGGTAACATATCACCATGCATTATCTAGTACTATTGATGGGATATGAAAACTTTAAAGGGGTTGTCCCATAAAAAATATTGTTTAGTTTTCAAACCAGCCTCTGGATATGAATTCTTCATGTAATTAAAAATTTAGCATAGCCATTGAGTTATTCAATAACATCTATCTGTATAGCGCCGCCTGCTGTTTGTTTTTTTCTTATTTCTTTGACCTGCGCACTGAGAAGGCCGCACATGCTCAGTTTCATTCTTCAACTGCCTCCTGAGCTGTGATAGCGGGAGCATGGACAAACCTCCTGAGCTGCAGCAGAAAAGACACTCCCCTTAAGGGGCCAGCTTTATAGAGCAATGAATGAGGAGATCTCTGGATACATGTGAGGTACACATGAGGGTTAAATGTCAAGAAGGTGTGGCCTAATTGGCCATGTGGTTCTCAACTGCAGCTGGCTGCGACCCAAATGGATCACGACGCGCCGTGGTTTTCCAGTTAGCAGCAACATCCTTTTGAAATAATTCATGGAGGTAGTTCTCATTTTGTAATGTATTTCTTTTACTTTTATTGCTCTTATATTCTGTTTTGAGCTGTGGTCATATGACCACATCTATGTAGTTCTTCTATACTTTGTGTGATGTTATACACACCATGTTCCAAGTTATTATGCAAATTATATTTATCTCTGATTTTCCTAAATGGTCGGTGCAAATACATAATAAAAGTCATCACCCGTTAGAGTATACATCGAATTTTATTGAAAAACCTCCCAATGATAACAGTATATTCTTCAAAAATTAAAAAAAAAAACTCAAAATGCACAAATTATTATGCACAGTAGAGTTTCTAAACATTTTATATGTTTTTAGGAACTGAAAATACTCATTTGTGAAATTTGCAGCATTAGGAGGTCACATACACTGAAATAAAAAGCTATTTAAATCCAAAACATCCTAACAGGCCAAGTTACATATACAGTAACATAGGAACCCTTCTTTGATATCACCTTCACAATTCTTGCATCCTTTGAACTTGTGAGTTTTTGGAGAGTTTCTGCTTGAATTTCTTTGCATGATGTCAGAATAGCCTCCCAGAGCTGCTGTTTTGATGTGAACTGCCTCCCACCCTCATAGTTCTTTTGAGGTCAGGGGAAGATGGTGGCCACACCATGAGTTTATCTCCTTTTATGCCCATAGCAGCCAATGACACAGAGGTATTCTGTGCAGCATGAGATGGTGCATTGTCATGCATGAAGATGATTTTGCTCCTGAAGGCAGGTTTCTGCTTTTTGTACCATGGAAAAAAGTTGTCTGTCAGAAACTCTATATACTTTGCAGAGGTAATTTTCACACCTTCCGGAACCCTAAAGGGGCCTACCAGCTCTCTCCTCATGATTCTGGCCCAAAATATGACTCCTCCACCCAGGGGCGGTCTTGGGCACCACACATCCTATGCATTTGCATAGGGCCCCCGACGTCCAAGGGGGCCCCCACGCTCTGCTCTTGTGCCGGTGCCCAAGACTACCCGCCCAGCTGTCACTTACTGCATTTGTCCGCCGGGGACCAGAAGTGTAGCAGGAAGCTTGCGCAGCCGCAGAGAGGCCGGTGCGCACAGCAGAACACAAACTTAACTTAACAGTGAGTTAATTTTAATTGTTTGACAGTATGTTATTGTTAAAAAAAGTCTTTGATGTGTGGGGGGGCATGTCATTGGGGGGGCGTGTCATCAGAGGGCGTGTCATCAGGGGCGTGACGCATCATTGGGGGGGGCCCGGACATAACTTCGCTTAGGGCCCCAGAAATGCCAAGACCGCCCCGCCTCCACCTCCTTGCTGACATCGCAGCCTTGTTGGGACATGGTGGCCATCCACCAACCATCCACTACTCTATCCATCTGGACCATCCAGGGTTGCACGACACTCATCAGTAAACAAGACTGTTTAAAAATTAGTCTTCACAGTATGATGATCACGCTTAAGTTTTCGTGAAATATCTAATGTTTTCATCCCTTGTCCAAGGCATTGCACTATTTGCTGCTTTTCGGCAGCAGAGAGATCCTTTTTCTTTCCCATTTTACTTGAAAACAGTGGCCTGCTTAATATTGTGGAACATCCAGTTTTCCTTTAATTGGTCTCACCTGGCAAAATAATTATCACAGGTATCTGAGATTGATTTTCAGTGATCGAAAGAGCCC